>JASPKZ010009795.1:1255000-1855000 GCA_030220185.1 Diploptera punctata
ATATTACAATTTTAAGATATTATTAAAATACAGACTAAACAAAATACAATGATGATGTGATCTAATACTAGCTAATACTAACAAAAACATAGAATATAATAAAATTAAAATTATATAAAATAAAGTAAGTAGCTTCCTATAGGATCAAGAGTATATATTACATTGTTCGTTTTATACGTACGTTCTGTAATTTCTATATAAATTCTTTATTGTTATTATTAAAATGTAAAAGGGTGACAATAGTCGGTAGGATGTGTGGTCCAGGGTAAAATATTCAGTTGTAAACATTAAACACATTGATATTTACCCCGTGCCGCCCCTTGTTGAAAAATGCGGCTCACCCTTTCCTGTGAGTGATTAATGTACACGGCCTCCTCTGTTTGAATTATTCATGAATTAATACAGACATCGCTGGCACTGACAGGAGCCCGTGGCCTGGGGCATCTCGTTATTTTTCTGCCTCACCAATTAACGCGATTAGAAAGGTGCATTGCTTCTTGTTTTACACTATTTCCTAATTCCTTTCATCATTCTCCTCTTTTATCAGGTCAAAGGGCATATTTCTAACGCCTCAAGGCGGTTTTATAAGTATTTTTACGATTGCCGTGGGAATGGTGGCAAGCTGATCTACTACATCTTCATAATTTAATTATTGTCAAAGTAAAGTTATATTATGTGGATGCGAAACATGGGCTCTTTCTTTAAGGGAGGAAAGGAGGTTACGAGTATTTGAGAATAAAGTTCTTAGGAAAATGTTTGGACCAAAGAGAAATGGAGAAGACGTGGTCTTTAAGGAATCCAGATATAATAAGGACAGTTAAGTCTCATAGACTGCGGTGGGCAGGACATGTGGCACGAATAGAGTATAAAAGAGGTGCATAGAATCTTCTTTCAGGAAAACCAGAGGGAAAACGCCCAGTTGGTAGACCAAGAATGAGGTTGGAGAATAACGTTAACCATGATTTGAGGGAAATAGACCATACAAGGGATGATTGGAAGGTATTAGCTCAGGATAGGGCTGTATGAAGAGCTTATGTCCGCGCGGCCATGAACCTATGAGTTCGATAGTGCCAGTGAGTTACCTAGTTAGTTATTGTCAATGCAGGACCTATATCTTCGTAAAGTAGAGCATACTTGATTTGGTTCAAATTACTTTATTCTGAATGCAGATTATATAGAATATTAAAAAAATAATTATTATTTATAAATGATTTTGACATCGCTCTTTAAAAACTCAGGTCATTAGGATCTCAATTCAAATCTGGGAGTTAAAAGGTCGAAAATTTTATTCACAGGCCTATTATTTTAGAATTGAGTTCTTTTACTTTCCGTAAATCAATGACACAAAACACACGGATTTCCATTCGAAGAAATCCATACTCGGAATTTTTATTCCTTTAAAAATACATTTCTCCTGCCCTATGTCTTTGTTTTACACTCTTCAAGCATTTGAATATTTCGAAGCACCTTATACCATCGGCGATTTATTTTTTCGGATCAACATTCTTTATAGCTACAAGATTTCGTGGATTAATAAAACTATTATTCTACCAGGCATGTTATATGGATGCGAAACATGGACTCTTACTTTAAGAGAGGAAAGGAGATTACGAGTATTTGAGAATAAAGTACTTAGGAAAATTTTTGGACCAAAGAGAAATGAACAGACAGGTGAATGGAGAAGACTACACAACAATGAACTGCATGGTCTTTATAGGAAGCCAGATATAATAAGAACAGTTAAGTCTCGTAGACTGCGATGGGCAGGACATGTAGCACGTATGAGGAATGAAAGAGGTGCATGGAAGCATCTTGTAGGAAAACCAGTTGGTAGACCAAGAATGAGGTAGGAGAATAACATTAACTATGATTTGAGGGAAGTATATTATACAGGGAATGATTGGAAAGCCTTAGCTCCGGATATGGATGTATGGAGAGCTTATGTCCGCGCGGCCATGAACCTACGGGTTCGATAGTGCCAGTGAGTAAGTAAGTAAGTAAGTACGTAAGTAGATGTCATTATCGGAACTACTTTCATTTTAACCGAGTTTTGAATCCCAGAACTTTGGAACCAGAGGCGAGCGTGGTAAATGTTTAAAAAATGTTAAAAATCAACTTAAAAAATATTGCTGGAGAATAACAGCATCTTTATGAACTTAATATACAAGATATGAATCTATACTCTGTAAAAATTCCATTACATTATCTTAAATGGTTCCAGAGGAAATGGAACATGAGTTTGGATATTTTAACATTACGAATACTGATGATACACCTTTCACTGTCCCCTTAACAGAATCACAACTTTACTGTACCTACATTTTGGAATACAACTTAACACTTTTTGACTTGTTTTTTATTTAGCGTGAATTTCCACTTGGATAGAAAGTGATAATGATCATGGAGTGACGAAACAAAAATGTTTCCCTCTGGTAAGGTTAGCTTTTTTGCTGGCGTCATTTCCTGTGATGCCGTCAGATTGCACACCCTCTGTCTTATTAATCAGAGTGGACATTGGGAATACTAGTGTAACACACACGGGTTTATCGGCTCATTTGTCCCGCACTCCCCTAAACCATTAACATACAGTACCAGTTGCAATGTAGGAATTTCCTCTACAATACGTTACTATTCTATAACAGTCGCGTGCTCATCTGCTTTACCCAAATGTCGCTTTACAGAATCTCCTCATATACAATCGGTAAATTGATCAGTACAAAAAACAAATCTTAGTATAACTCAATATAATAATAATAATAATAATAATAATAATAATAATAATAATAATAATAATAATAATAATAATAGTTGTATTTAAACTGGTATAGTTTAGGCTTTATTTTCTAATTCTGACCAGTATCGTATAATAATAATAATAATAATAATAATAAGTGATCCCACAACAGGCCTCAGGAGGCCCTTGGGGTAGTAGGAGGTTAAGGCTCCTACTTTTTCTAGACAATCGGCACTTTTATGTCAGCCGGGTTGTCAGCCCTGCGTGACGGCCGCCTTTACCCCAGAACAAGCGTCTGGTACTCATTTCAGTTAGAGGCTGAGTCGACCCCAGGGCCATAGTGCCGCCAGAGGGTTTGGGTCAGTTTAAAAATCCTGACCCCAACGGGACTTGAACCCTCGACCCTCCGGCTTGTAGCTCAGTGCCTTAACCACTACGCTACAATAATAATAATAATAATAATAATAATAATAATAATAATAATAATAATAATAATAATAATAATAATAATAATAGTTTTATATAAACTGGTAGAGTTTAGGCTTTATTTTGTAATTCTGACCAGTATCGTATAATAATAATAATAATAATAATAATAATAATAATAATAGTTTTATTTAAACTGGTAGAGTTTAGGCTTTATTTTCTAATTCTGACCAGTATCGTATAATAATAATAATAATAATAATAATAATAATAATATTAATAATAGCTTTATTTTACCTGGCAGAGTTAAGGCCTTAAGGCCTTGTCTACCACTCAACCAGATTTAAAAAAATACAAACAA
The DNA here is from genome assembly GCA_030220185.1 of Diploptera punctata. Taxonomy (NCBI): domain Eukaryota; kingdom Metazoa; phylum Arthropoda; class Insecta; order Blattodea; family Blaberidae; genus Diploptera; species Diploptera punctata. The sequence continues at coordinate 1,258,522 of JASPKZ010009795.1, forward strand.
AAAAAATAGTCTTAAATCTAAATTACAATATATATATATATATATATATATATATAAACGATTACAAGTTATGAATACAATACAATTAATATTTATAATGTATTTTGATTTACTCTAAATTTAACGAATTAAATGTATAATATGTACAAGATATATATAAAAAAACGAAGAAAAGATTAATGACATAGTATAAAATTAAATAAATAGAGAAAAATTAATTAGCAGACCACAGGTAACTGTATAAGCGTGACCTAAAGGTGCCAAGTGTGCGGCAAGCCCTGATATCTTGAGGAAGGAGATTCCAGGAGCGGGCAGAGGCTACTGTGAAGGAAGTAGAATAAGAGGAAGTGCTATGAAGAGGAATTGTTAGCAGACTGTTATCTTGTGACCTAGTGTCAATATAATAAGACATACAATACAATTAGTTGTCACATAATAAGTTTCAAAAAATTTTAACAAATTCAATATTAATTGGCACTGAAAAATTGTCTTAGCCTTGATAAACTAATGAAAAAGAACAAAAATGAAAAAATTAGCGAAGTAAAAAATAATCAGGAATTTATCAGATAAAATGTATAATTGTGAAAAAAAAATCTACCTGGGAGAATCAAAAATAAACTTGAAAATTACAATGAATTGATACCTTATAAATGTAGAAAAATGGGAAAATAGAAAAAAAAAACTGCATTAGGTGCACATGTTTGGTAAGAAACGCAAAAAATTTAAGTAAGGACGAAATTAATGAAACAGAGATATTTAAAGAACTCATTTTGGGAGAAGATCTTCTCCTCTAAATACATCCATCCATAGTAATTCTGCCCGAAGGCAGGTTCTTCACTGCAATCATAGCATTTTCATGCTATGCTTGCAGCTTTACTAGGGAATTGTAGGTGTGGTAGCTTCCCGTTGCTTTCCACACCGGTGAAGAATGATGGTGATGATGATAATGATAAGGATGATGATGATGATGAAGATGATTGTCATATGATTTCGGGGACCGTTTGGGCCTTGAAGTTTTCCTGATATTTGTCTTACAGGTGAGGAAAAACCCCGATAAAAACCTCACCCAGAGAAAACTGCCCCGACCGGGGATCGAACCCGGGCCCGCTGCGTGACAAGGCAGCACGCTACCTCGAGACCACAGCGGTGGACCTCTAAATACAAGAACACAAGAACAAAATAATTAATTTTGAAATTCTCGGAGAAAAAGAATTTTATTTGGAGGTTCATCGGTCCACCAACAGAGACAAGAAGAGTAAGGACTACAGGAATATCAACCAACAGTCATAAGCTAATTGAAAGTAAGGGGGGGGGGAAATTCTTGAAACTAGTCTAGGAAAAGATACAAAATATGAGGTGAAATGTAAAATCTAATTAATGATTGTTATAAAATTATGAGTTTCTATACGAAAGTTATTTCCAAAGGTAATCCATCCATCCATCCATAGTAATTCTGCCGGAGGACAAGTCTTTCACTGTAATCATAGCGTTTACATGCTATGCTTTGCAGCTTTACTAGGGAATTCTAGGTGTGGTAGCTTCCTGTTGTTTTCCACATCGGTGAAGGATGATGATGAACATTGTCGGATGATTTTCGGGGACCGTTGGGCCCTAAGCTTCCTGACATTTGTCTTACAGGTGAGAAAAAAACCCGAAAAGCCCGCTGCGAGACAAGGCAGCACGCTACCTCGAGACCACAGCTAGGCATACTATTATCACAAGCATGTATTCTGTTTAAAAATAAATACTATAGATTTAAATAGTATAGTAATCATAAATAAATGTACAACCAAATTATAATTTATCAATAATTCAAGGCATTTAAAAATAAAAAAATAACACTAATGTAGAGCTTTCAGAAATATTGTTAACTTTTGCTTGGAAGAGACTATTGCCCGGTAGCTCTTGATTTCCACTACTCCGTAGTGAATTCTAATGACGGGAGAATGAAACAATGAGAACAGGGAATTAATGAGATGTCCGATCGTATTTTAATATCCCATTTACCTGCGATCTAATGTTGACTGTATGATTGGAGAATAAAAGATTAAAGCAAGCTGATATATTTTGGATTAAAACTTTAAATAATTTAGAATAGAACAGTAAGAGCATAGGCCTACTCTTTTATTTAAACTGGCAGAATTAAGGCCATAGGCGAATGGAGAAGACATTGAGTTACGTGATCTTTATGTGAAACCAGAAAGCTATAAAAAGAACAATGAAGATTCGTATACTGCGATGGGCAGGGCATATGGCACGATGGGGAATGAAAGAGGAGCATGCAAACTCCTTGTAGGAAAGCCAGAAGAAAAGCGCCCAGTAGGTAGGCTGAGAATCAGGTGGTAGAATAACATTGACCATGATTTGAGGGAAGTAGATTAACTAAGGACAGGGATGTATGGAGAGCTTAGTCCGCGCGGCCACGAGCCTAAGATTTCGATAGTTCCAGTGAATTAAGGTAAAGTGACCCCACTACAGTTCTTAGGAGGCACTTAGGGTAGTATGAAGATAAAGCTTCCACCTTTCTAGACGATCGACACGAGATGTTATTCGGGTTATCAGCCCTGTATGACAGCCGCCTTTAACTTCAGAATAAATGCCTGGTACTCATTTCCGTTAGAGGCTGAGTCGACCCCGAAGGCATGGTGCTGCCAGAAGGTTTAAGATCATATTAAATTCTTGACTCCAGGACTCCAACTCCTGGCTTTCCGGCTTGTAGCATATTGCTTTAACCAACTATGCTACATTCCCCAAAAATAATTGTATTGTATTGTAAGCCCATGTTTTTTCCTTTACAGAGATTTAGGCGCTCTCCCCCTACAGGGAAGAATTTGAACCATACTAATTTAGTTACACTTGTTTTCGTATAGATATAATTTTGAGTGGTCAGCGTTCCGCCTAAAACTGACATCTAGGAAACCAAGGTAGTACTAGGACGGGAAAATTCGGTAAATTTTGCTTAGATGCCTTTTCATTCAAGCTTGAGGATTTTTTACGAGCCTGAAAATCCTCAGACTCGGGACCTACGGCTTAAAGTCCCTCCTGGAGGACTTGCTCCTTGGATTTTTCCATCCTAAAAAAATCCATCGACCCCGGCCGGGTTTGAACCACCGACCCTCGGGACCAGAGACAAGGAGCATAACCACTAGTCCACCGCGGACATAATAATAATTATTATTATTATTATTACTATTATTATTATTATTATTATTATTATTAGTTTAATTTTACCTGGCAGAATTAAGGCCTTAAAGCCTTGTCCACCACTCAACCCGTAGTGTATGATTAGAGAATATTATTCGGGATAGGATACGAGGAGAGATTAGACTTGAACCTCCGGGTTTGAAGTTATATAGCCTAACTCGCTAATAAATAAATAAATAAATATATATATATATATATATATATATATATATGCAAAATCATACAGAATATTCCAGCCCAGTAATGAAATGTGTAGTGCGGAGGGAAATTCTACATGTTCCATGTTTATTTATCACTTGCAGAGGGCAGATCATGTCTGACACGGCGCAGATTGGCAATCAGAACAAACGCCTGCTACGAGTGAACAGTCATTTGTCTCCATCGTGACTCATGATGGATACTCCCTCAGTTTGACATCTTCTGAAAAACTCCTCAGCAATTTGTCATACAATATCTCCGTTTCTCTTTTTCTATCCTTTGGTTGCGTGAGCCGCTACTCTACTGTTTATCACAGAATTCTATTGTTGTCGGCCATGTTGTGTAAAAGTTTTGCGTGTATATCTGGATTGATGATGGATTCTTCATAAAAACGTGACGAAAGAAAGAAAGCTTTATAACAATGAATCCATTAAATGGACACACTATACTACTCTCTGATATTAATGCACAAAAATTAATGTGCTGCAATAAAAAGAAGATACCGACCACTAAACACGTGAATGTTAAATATTTTATATGAAAATGTTATCGTTGTGACCAAACAGTACTGTCTCTCTTTACCCATGTGAAGCAAGGGTGTTCTCTTCTAGAAATTAGTTAACCAAGTTAATTTAGGTACACTTATTTCCCTACAGATGTCATAGAGTGTCAAGTGGTTAGCCCATCGTCTCCAAGAGACACGTAGTAAGCAAAAAGTATTACTTAAATGGGGTAGTCTGATTAAATTTTCTCAGATGCTCTAATATTACGAGTTGAGATTTTTTTACGACCCCCTAAACTCTTCAGACTCGAGACCCACAGTTTAAAGTCCCTCCTGGACAACTTGTCCCTTTGATTTATCCATCCTAAAATCCAGTTATCCTGACCGAATTCGATCCCGCATAGTAGATAGCGCAATAAAAAAAATGATACGTGTCATTTATGATAGTATGATAGTATGAGATGTATATAATGTAAAATAACTGTTAGGAGTAGAAATTGATTTTTGGAGGCGATCGATGAGAATTTAAAAAGGGGATAAAGTCAAAAACAGCACAATAAGGGAAATAATGCAACTTAAAAAATAGAAGAAAATAGTTTGAAATGACATGCGCACTTCATAAGAATTGAAGAAGATAGAATACCCAACATAATCCTTGATTGGTAAGTTAATGGAAGAAGTGCAAGAGGCAGACCTAGAGAACGTTGGATAAATGTAGTGAGGAGAAGTATGGATTCTAGGAATTTGAAGGAAAAAAAGTGCTTTAGACAGAAACCTCTGGCGACAAATCACTTTGTGTTAAAGGAGGACCACTGTAGGGTGGAATATTCCAAATATAAATAAATAAATAAATCTAATATATAAAAATGTTTCTTTGTTTGTTTTTTTTTTTTGTTCGTAATTTAAGCGCTGCCATACCGTTCAACCGATTGTGATGGGGCTTTTTGTAAAATGTTCAGGAGTTTTCTGGGATGAACATAGGCTATAAGAGAGTTTGTAATACTCAACCCCTTCACCCTTAAAATCACCCTTTGTAGTGAAAACGTGAAATATAGTAACTTTTTGGACGCTTAAATGGCTTAAGATGCTTAAACCATAATAAATACACAACATTAATGTACACAGAATTATATATCTAAAAAACTCAAAAAAAAAATTCCGCGATAGCATATGTTTATCTTTTACGGATAACTTACATTAACCATTTTTATCTTTCATTAATGTCGAGAAGATCGGGATAAGTAAATTCTCGGGCAAGCATAGCAGCGCACGGCGGGTATTTTTTACGGGTAACTCACAATATGGAATTTTGTTTTTTAACTCTTTTATACCAAAAAGATCGGGATAAGTAGATTTGCGGGCAACGCCGGGTAATCAGCACGAGGTATCTTAAAATAATTACGATATAAATTTATAATTATTTTTCCCTTTACTTCTTCAACTAAACATAAAAACACATTTATTTTCGTCTGTCAGCTCATTTATGCCAAGAGGATCGGGATAAGCAGATTCCCGGGCAACACCTGGTAATCAGCACAGAGTATCTAAAAACAATTAGTATATAAATTTATAATTATTTTTCCTTATCCTTATTCAACTGAACATAACACGTTAATTTTCATTTAAGCGCATGCCGTGTATTAGCTAGTTATCGATAAGAATGGAAAGATTTGTAACCTGTGGTCTGTTGTAACATGCATATCAAGAAGTTTGTGCGACAAAATTAGTCATTAATTGATTTAGTAAGAACTTCTATGTGACACGTATGGGGAATGAAAAAGGGCATGAAACTTCTTATAGAAAAACCAGAAGGAAAACTCACAATATATAGGGCCTAGGCCAAGAATGAGATGGAGAAAATAACATTGAGCAAGATTTTGAGGAGAACAATTATACAAAAGAATGATTGGAAAACAGCTTAGTATAAGTATGTATGGAGAGCATATGTCCATCAGGGTTCGGTAGTGCCAGTGAGTCAGTTATTGAATTCGATGTTGAAAAGAATTAAGGAGTAATAGTGTCAATTAATTTCGGACGCGGAATACGCGATTTCATAGAAAAACCTAAAAAATGAGCCATTCTTAAAAAGAGATTAGAATTACAAGCATTAAGAAAATAGGATTATTGAATCCTAACAGAAAATCAACCTGCTTCAATCTTATTTATTCCCATCTCCCTTATTCTATTTTTTCATCCCCTTCACACAGATATAATTCAACCCTCAACACGCGGCGACAAAATAAAATTCCCGCCACATCTACCCAATGAACTGAAAGTGTATCCGAGGGTGATTTTTTTTTCTTTCACTAAAAAAAACTTGGACAGAATTGTAAAAGAAGTATCGCGTTTCACATGTTGAAATTTTATTATCCCCGACACTTGAAAATGTTATTACATAAAAGGGGAGAAATATTTCCCCGAGTCTATTTTTAAGTAGGGGAGGATTTGTCGTCCATTTCTTTATTGTGTTATGCAATTTGTGAATCCCTCTCTTTTCTCACAACTTACTGACCAGAAGAGGCTGTTTGACGGCCTCACAATGATAGGATATGTATGTTACAGTCTGTTCTCCAAAATCGTTACTCTATTATAAAAATGTGTATTACAATGTCACTGATTGCACTTTTCGTGATTCGAATTCTACACTATGTCTTATCCGCTCTTAGAGTGATCCTAACATAAACAAATTCCAATTGTATCCTTCCACCATTCGCGCCAAAATTACTGTCACGTTGACAGGGAGCACGTGTGAAGTGTAAAAGACATGTGATAGTTGAATGGGGTAGATTACAACAAGACTGGTGAGATTTTCACTGAACTTGTAAAATACATTTAAAATAACTGTTTTTTGACCCTAGTCAAAGGTTTGCCAGATTTGTGTTTTAAAAATTAGAAGCAAATGACGACTGGGGGAATTAACTTAGGAAATACACTCACTCACACACTCACTGGCACTATCGAACCCGTAGGTTCATGGCCGCACGGACATAAGCTCTCCATACATCCCTATCCTGAGCTAATGCTTTCCAATCATTCCCTGTATAATCTACTTCCCTCAAATCATAGTTAATGTTGTTCTCCCACCTCATTCTTGGTCTACCAACTGGGCGTTTTCCTTCTGGCTTTCCTACAAGAAGTTCCATGCACGTCTTTCATTCCCCATACGCACAACATGTCCTGCCCATCGCAGTCTACGGGACTTAACTGTTTTTATTATATCTGGCTTCCTATAAAGACCATGTAGTTCATTGTTATGTAGTCTTCTCCATTCACCTGTCTGTTCATCTCTCTTTGGTCCCAAAAATTTTCCTAAGAACTTAGGAAATATAGTAATAAAAACAGTAGCCTTTACAGATGACCAGATTTTAATAGCAAAAACAGAGGTCGAACTACAAAGAATGCTATATAACTAAATGAAATATCAAAAAAATACAACATGAAAATATCCTCACAAAAATCAAAATCAATGGCCTTCAAGGGCTCTCATCCAGTTCAGACAAAGATAATATTTGAAAATAATCCAATAGAACAAGTGGTAAGACATAACTTCCTAGGTTGCGAAATATCATACACAGCAGAAACAGATATAAATAACAAACTAAATAAGTTTAATTATATAGCAGGAACACTAAAAAGAACTTTGAAAAATAAAGCCAGGAAAGACTCTATAATGAAGTTATACAAGACAATGGCAGTGCCTGTTATTACTTATGGATCCGAAACATGGACAGTGACAACACAGCAATCAGCCAGAATACTAGCTTCTGAAATGAGATTCCTCAGACCAATAGCAGGATATCAAAGAACAGACAAAAAACATAACACAGAAATAAGACAACTAAAAGTAGAGGAATTAAACACAACAATAGAAAAATACAGAACAAACTGGAAAGAACACTTGGCAAGGATGACTGAAAATAGATTATCAAAAGCAGCATACAGCTATTCACCACGAGGAGAAGAAGTTTGGGAAGACCAAAGAAAAGATGGAAAGAGCAGCAATTTGGAGCCGGAACAGGCTATTAAATAAGCCTAAACCGTGAAGAAGAAGAAGAAGAAAAATTTAGATGGCAACACAGCAACAGAAGACTCGACACCTTTAGCCATTTTGTTTTGCATCAGAATCGTCTGAAGCATGACTCGGATGCTTCATCCACATGTAATAAACTATTTTAAGTTGTAATTATTGATTAGGTATATTTTAGAATAGTTTCTATGTTTTGAATATTATTTTCATTCACGAAAAATAACTAGTATATTCAGAGGACATATTTTAATTTAATGAAGGGAACTACTTTTTCGCGTACTTATTGCTTCTGCATCGTACGTCGGTGTCCATCATCAATGAAAAGCGAGCAGGTCACTTGGTTTTGTTTGGATGAGAATCACTTTAAGAGCGGATAGCATATAGGTGGATAAAAAGACTTCATGACGTGACAGGCGGCTACTAACCTTATATCCACATGATTATGTTAAACACAGAGGTGGATGATCATGTAGCCAGTATAAAGGTGACATATGGCCGCATATTGTTCCCCAGCCGTTACAGCTGGTTTTCTTAATCTGGAGTCTCTACTTATAGTACCTTCTTCTTCCTTCCAAGTATTAGACCAAGGCCTGTTACGAACCTATAGAAAATTTTCCCTCCAGCGTTTCATAGGACGGCCCAGTAATCTTCGTCCTCTTGGTATATAATTATAAATAGCTTTGGGGATCCGATTTGAACTCATTCTTTCTAGATGGTGTTTCCAATTTAGTTGGTACTGTTTAATATATTCAAAAATTGGCGTAGTCTTCAATTCTTTTAAGATATCGGTGTTTCTTTTCCGATCCCATCTGTGTGTAACCCGCTGTTCTGCGCATGAATCTCATTTCACAAGCCGTCATTCTGCTTTCATGTTGTCTTTTTAGTGTACATGCTTCACTACCATAGGTCAATACTGGTCTAACCAAAGTATTATATAAACGTAAGCTGGTGTTTTTTTTTTTTTGTACAAGAGATGGTTTCATAACTTGATTAATAATTCCCAAACTTTTATTATAACTAGTATTTTTTTCAGGATATCCTTTTCATCCAGATAGAGAGATAATATCCAAGATATTTAAATTGATTAGATCTCTCTAAAATTGTATTCTTATAGTACCTAAAGATGTTTAAAATAATATATTACCTTTTTTAATCCGTCTTCCTTAATTGGAATATTATTTGACTATACGTGTTGATTATAGTAGTTACCCATATTTTCATGAAGATGGGTGGGCACCGGTCTCATATTGCCCGAAAAATTCCTTGAGAAAATGTCTCCTCCCATGGGGACTCGAACCAGCGGAAATCCCGTAGCTCTGTTTCAAGACATGACACCTTAATCCGTTCGGCTACCGCGCGGATATGGCGTTAAGGGTAAACAGTTGAAGAGTGTGGTAAGAAAAGCTCAAATTAAAAAAAAATGATATCTCTGATTCTAAATACTTGACATTATTACATATTTTATGTTAATTAATTATAATGAACTAACTTTCTGGCATTTCGAACCCGTAGGTTCGTTGTCGCGCGGACATAAGCTCTCCATACATCCCTAACATGAGCTAATGTTTTCCAATCATCCCCTGTATAATCTATTTCTCTCAAATCATGGTTAATGTTATTGTCCCACCTCATTTTTGGCCTACCAGCTGAGTGTCTTCCTCTGGTTTTCCTATTTGAAGCCTCCATGCCCCTCTTTCATTCCACCCAATATATGTATTTTTTTCTTAAATTAATTCCTACCTTATGATGCGGATCCGCTATCAGTTGAAAAAATGTTCTATAACAGAAGTTAATTGTCCAATCACAACACTGCACTTTAAATAATAATACTAATACCACTGCACTCGCGAAAAGCTAACATTCGGCACTCGAACTGTACAATCGCGCACTCCAAAAATCTGCAACACAGAAAAAAAAAACATAACAGATTTTCAATTAAACATAGTTTAGTTAAATATCTCTTAATAACAATAACCAATGATTTTTTTAAATATAGGCCTTTTTAATTTGATGGGATACAATCAGGCCCAGCTCAGAGACCGTTTGAAGGACGTTAAAAATCCTGAGAATGACTTCCTTCGGTAGGGAAGTAAAGCCATGGATATAGTAAATTGCATGTAAAAGAATTTCAAAACTGAAATCAAAGTGCTCTGAGTAAAATTTGAATTTTGGCATGCGTTAAGTTTTTTTCTTCATAACTTAATACTGCAATTAATTTCAATATTGCATTTATAATTAGCTGATACAACACAAAATAAATCCTATCATAATAGTATATTTGCAGAAAAAATGCTGTTCTAATGTAAATAGAAATGCACTATCATATGTACACGAGAATTTAAGATGGAAAAAAGTTTGTATTTACTCCTTTATGCACTGCGCTACAAGCCGGAAGGTCGAGGGTTCAAGTCCCGGTGGGGTCAGGATTTTTAAACTGACCCAAACCTTCTGGCGGCACTATGGCCCTGGGGCCGACTCAGCCTCTAACAAAAATGAGTACCAGACGCTTGTTCTGGGGGTAAAGGCGGCCGTCAAGCAGAGCTGACATCAAGTGTCGATTGTCCAGAAAAGTGGGAGCCTTAACCTCCTACTACCCCAAGGGCCTCATGAACCCTGTAGTGGATCAGTTTACTTTTACTTTACTTATTTACTCCTTTATTGCCTGAATAGTTTAAGCGGTAAGAACACAAACGCGTAAAGCAGAAGGTTCAGGGACAATTTGTTCTCTTTAGTTGTGAGTTGTGTTATTTATATTTTTTCTTCATATTTTCTTTTATTTTCTGTTTTTTTTTTGTTTTTTTTATTTCATTTTATTCTATATTTTACTTTTATTAGCGAATTCAGAGGAAATGAAGCAATTGAGGTTGTTCTCATGAAAATATTTTTTGAAAAAATAAAGTAAAGTAAAGTAAAGTGATCCCACAACAGACCCGGAGGCCCTTGGGGTAGTAGGAGATTAAGGCTCCCACTTTTTCTAGACAATCGGCACTTTATGTCAGTCGGGTTGTCAGCCCTGCGTGACGGCCGCTTTACCCCCAGAACAAGCGTCTGGTACTCATTTCCGTTAGAGGCTGAGTCGACCCCAGGGCCATAGTGCCGCCAGAGGGTTTGGGTCAGTTTAAAAATCCTGACCCCAACGGGACTTGAACCCTCGACCCTCCGGCTTGTAGCTCAGTGCCTTAACCACTACGCTACGGCGTGCCCCCATTTTTTGAAAAAAAAAAAAAAAAAAAACAGATCTTAAACGAACCTATCTAGTAGACACGGAAAATGACCATGATCAAAAATGTGTGTGTGTGTGTGTGCGTGTGCGTGTGCTTTCGTGTGTGTGTGTGTGTGTGTGTGTGTGTATGCGTGTGCTTGTGTGTATGTGTGTGTTTTTCCGTTAACGTTCTACCGGACGCAATTTTTGTTCGATAGAAATGAAAACTGGTAGATAGCATTTAATCGAGAAAAAAAAAGTAAGATCGAGTTTGTTAACCAGTAAAATCGGATCATTAAATGTAGAACTTGGCCTGAAACGAAAATTTAAAAATCGCTCTAACGGTTGCAAATTTCGATGTTCCAGAACGAAATTCAGCACATGCTATTAAAATAAACTGAGGAAGACATTCTCCAAAATCAACGAAATCCGCCCATTAAAAGTGAAAGTTTATCTGAATCCCGAAATTTAAAATTGACTCTAATAAACGCCATGTTTGGATCGTTGCAATGTAGGGCCTTACAATTTAATTAACCCTTAAATTGTCAATGTATCCTATAATTGTTTTAATTTATTTAATATTTTAGTAAAGTAATGGAAAAATAGATCGATAGATAATATTTAAATTAGTGTCAAATTATACAACAATATACAATTAGGTAATCAACGAAATCCGCCCATTAAAAGTGAAAGTTTATCTGAATCCCGAAATTTAAAATTGACTCTAATAAACGCCATGTTTGGATCGTTGCAATGTAGGGCCTTACAATTTAATTAACCCTTAAATTGTCTATGTATCCTATAATTGTTTTAATTTATTTAATATTTTAGTAAAGTAATGGAAAAATAGATCGATAGATATTATTTAAATTAGTGTCAAATTATACAATAATATACAATTAGGTAATAGCATAGGTTATGAATTATTTGTTTTCACTACAGTCAGACACTTTTAAATAAGTTGGCATCAGAAATTGAGTTTCCTTAAATCAGCAAAATAGGACCATACATTCGACTTGCTAAGGAATTTGCTTTGGGGCACGCCGTAGCGTAGTGGTTAAGGCACTGAGCTACAAGCCGGAAGGTCGAGGGTTCAAGTCCCGGTGGGGTCAGGATTTTTAAACTGACCCAAACCTTCTGGCGGCACTATGGCCCTGGGGTCGACTCAGCCTCTAACGGAAATGAGTACCAGACGCTTGTTCTGGGGTAAAGGCGGCCGTCACGCAGGGCTGACAACCCGGCTGACATCAAGTGCCGATTGTCTAGAAATAGTGGGAACCTTAACCTCCCACTACCCCAAGGGCCTCCTGAGGCCTGTAGTGGGAATAAAAAAAAAAAAAAGGAATTTGCTTAGTTTACGCAATTCCTGAGTAAGAGATTTTTTTCTTTTCTTTTCTTAGATTAGAACAGAAGTAGACAACAAACTCTCAAAACAAAGGTATTGATTTAAAATACCTTATCCCGCTGAGAATCCGAGCCGCAGAAGATGAAGTCAGGGTCGGTCAATATGGACTAATAGATACTGTGATTGCTTCTGGTTCCATGCTTTCCGGGTTCAAACACGACCGGAGTCAATGGATATTTCAGGGCGTAAAAATCTTGAGAATAAGTTCCTTCGGAAGGTGTCTGAAGCACTCACGGCCAGATTTGAATTGCTTTGTTAATGGCTTAGCTGATAAAGGTCGTCGTTAAATAAAATAGTAGGCCCTAATAAAACTAGGACAATTTTTTAACCAAAGGGAGATGAACAGTCAGGTGAATGGAGAAGACTTCATATCAGTGAGCTACATGATATTTTTAGGAAACTAGATGTAATAATTACAATTACGTCTAGTGGACTGCCGGCACGAATGGGGAATGAAAGAGAGGCATGGAAGCATCGTGTAGGAAAAACAAAGAGAAAACGTCCAGTTGGTAGACCAAGAATGATGTGGGAGAATAACATTAACCGTAGTTTGAGGGAAGTATATTACATAAGGGATGATTGGAAAACATTAGCTCAGGGTAGGGATGTATGGAGATCTTATTTCAGCGCGGCCAAGAACCTTCAGATTCGGTAGAGCCAGTTAGTTAGTTAGTTAGTTAGTTAGTTAGTTAGTTAGTTAGTTAGTTAGTTAGTTAGTTAGTTAGTTAGTTAGTTAGTTAGTTAGTTAGTTAGTTAGTTAGTTAGTTAGTTAGTTAGTTAGTTAGTTAGTTAGTCAGTCAGTCAGTCAGTCAGTCAGTCAGTCAGTCAGTCAGTCAGTCAGTCAGTCAGTCAGTCAGTCAGTCAGTCAGTCAGTCAGTCAGTCAGTCAGTCAGTCAGTCAGTCAGTCAGTCAGTCAGTCAGTCAGTCAGTCAGTCAGTCAGTCAGTCAGTCAGTTAGTTAGTTAGTTAGTTAGTTAGTTAGTTAGTTAGTTAGTTAGTTAGTTAGTTAGTTAGTTAGTTAGTTAGTTAGTTAGTTAGTATGTCAAGAAATCTACTAATCACGTCATGATACGAGCTTTTTCTTAATGTTTTCTTGGTTTACTTTTTATGTTTTTACATGTTTTACCTTTTTTTTTTCGTTTTTGGTATAAGCATACGCCTATAACAAACAATAACAGCAAATAAGATGCGATTTATGCGCCGTACAGCAGGCTATACAAAGTGGAAATAAATAAGGAAATTATGGAAGCGTTGGGTGTAGAACCCATTCTCCTTCATATACAAAACTGTCAGAACAACTGAAAAACCCATCTGCAACGAATACCATCGCAGAATTCCAAAAGCTACTCTTCTTTACTTCCCTCAAGATATAAGATCGCTGGGACGTCCAAAAAATCATTTGATGGATAATTTCTCTTTGAGACCGTAACAGGCCACGTGGCCTAATACTTGCATGGAGATGATGATGATGATACAAGCACAGGATACACACCCATGCCCAAAGTGGATATTTAAAATTCCATATCCCGCCGAGAATCGAACCCAGGTGGAAGATAAAGAAAGACCTTCACTGACTACGTCATGAACCAATTGAAAAGTTAGAAAATCCGTAGCTAGAAAACCAAGTGTTGAACATAACAGAAAAACGTTAATGCGATGGCATAAAATTAGACCACGGAAAATGTAATTTTACAATAAAATTAGGTTGTAGCTGACACGTCGCAATTTAGAAAAGTTTAGTGTGTGCATTTTTCCAGGTGGAGATTGTGTTTGTATAATGTGAAATCGCACGTGACACTTAGCGAGTACTTCGCTAATTGCAATCAGGCTGAGTGTAGGATATTTACCAATCTATTGACTGCAATATTATGCGAATGTGTACCGTGAGCATTTCCCAATGTAATTAAAAAGAGATGTTACACAGATCAGCTGATAAACTACACATCTCCACAACAAAACAAAAATAAAAATAATGGTTCAAATGAAGCATCTTATCTACATACATAATTATATTAATATAAAGCTTTTAGTTTTTGAAAGGAAAGTAATAAGACGAATCTTCGCAGCAATAAGAAATCAAGACGGATCATGGAGAATTCGAACAAATAAATAGAATTATCAAAAACAGAAATATATTTAACTTCATTAAAGCATAAAGATTAGGCTGGATCGAACACATAGGCCTATCTAGAATGGATGATGAAAGGATGGTAAAAAAGCTATATAAATGGAAGCCATTAATCCTTAAATATATTGGTCGAACAAAAAAATGGGAAGATGATGTTGTAAATGATATAAAATTGATGAAAATAAAAAATTGGAACAAATGTGTCCAGGATAGAAACATGTGGGAAAAAAACTCGTTGATAAGGCCAAAGTATTATTCAATTGAAGCTATAGCGCCTTATTAAGAAGAAGATATATATGAAAACCAGAGATAAAGTGCCCAATAGGCAGGCCAAAAATGAGGTGGGAGAATAGCATTAACCATGATTTGAAGGAAATAGATTATACAGGGGATGATTGGAAAACGTTAGTTAAAGATAGGAATGTATGGAGAGCATGTCCTCGCGGCCAAGAACCTACGGGTTCGATAGTGCCAGTGAGTTAGAGTAATATATATATATATATATATATATATATATATATATATATTACTTTTTTGCACCGCTATGGTCTTACTTTAAGACAAATGTCAGGACACTTTAAAGCCCAAACGGTCCCTGATGATCATCTGGCCATCATTATCATATTCATTTTATTAGATTAAGTTTAGAACTATGGCCTCTCCTGGCGCATCATTACCATCACATCATCATCCATCATATCGTTGAGGCAGCATAATTTCGCCATCCAGGCGCCCCAACCTCAGAAGTGGGTTACAATACGCCAATGCCAGGAGAGAATACCAGAAATGTCGAAATGACAAACTGGTGGCAATGAATAAAAAATAATAATTTGCAAATATTTAAAAGTACATATTAGTAGGCCTATTTATTGTAGGGTTTAATAATAGTGTTATTGACTGGTTGGGTGGAAGAGAAAGATCCATGGCATTAACAGCCAGCCAGCCACTTTGTATTTGGAAGTTGTGTCATTTCACAAATATCTAATCACCCCCCATGTTCGTTGGGGAAACATCCAGTTTCTCTGGAAGTGTCCCCGACAATCAAGAAGGTAATCATTCGTTTATGAACACCTACTTCCGGCTAATATTAGGGATTTCCAACCCTATTTAGCCCTTTGGATATAGATTATTCGTAGATGATATTAGATGATTTATCCACTGCCATCGATAACTAGCCGTAGTCCAGTAGCAAAGTTCTAGTGGTTGAACATTAAAAAGCCTGCCGTCAGATTTCTGTTGAATTTGTATATTATGTTATTCTTGAGTTTACTGAAGACATGTGACAAGGCATGACGCACCCTCTCAAGCTCTGGATGTACAATTTTTTTTAGTGGTTTGACATAATGTATATCAGAGGTATTTTCATCTCATGTAAATGTATCAGTGCTATTGTAATATCTTGTTATTGCAATTTTTTCCATTTGTAGATGGTTTCTTTCTGATTGA
The DNA here is from genome assembly GCA_030220185.1 of Diploptera punctata. Taxonomy (NCBI): domain Eukaryota; kingdom Metazoa; phylum Arthropoda; class Insecta; order Blattodea; family Blaberidae; genus Diploptera; species Diploptera punctata. The sequence goes on from JASPKZ010009795.1 coordinate 1,274,633, forward strand.
ATATATGTTTTTTAAGTGTTCTTATTATCTGCACTTAAATTAGCAAATCTCTAATTTCTCCTGTTTTGAATGTGGCGGACCGCAATGAAAACGATATCAAGTATAATTATTATCATTAAGTATATTGTATAATTCGACACACATTTAAGTATTGTCTACTCGTCCGTTTGCTTCTGTTTTAGTAAAAATATTGAATAAAATAAACCAATGTATGTATCCTATAGGATACATTGCCAATTTAAGAGTTAACTGTGTCAGAATAAATAAACCTTTATTACCCCATTTTTCTAGTTACTAATTTTCGTGATTTTCCTATATATTTTCTTGAAGCATTAATGGCGATCCAAGAATAATAAAGAGTGGATTTATAGAGTTTATGACCTATAGATGTAATATAGTGCATAATATAGACGCTGCTGATGTCGGCAGAATGCATATGATGCAGTTATGCAGTTTTATTGAAAGTAAAGGGCTAAAATGTGCATACAAAGACGAGTTTCAACTGTTCGTGTTGACGCCTGTGAAACTAATCACGTTAACTCAAGACAGATGAATAACTTCATTTCTAATTTTCAAATCACGTGATTCCAGTGCAGATATTAAATTGCACCAAATCAATAAATCCAATTACTCATAAATTTGTAAATACATGTTTAACATCTAGGCCATACTTACTTACTTACTTACTTACTTACTCACTGGCACTATCGAACCCGAAGGTTCATGGCCGCGCGGACATAAGCCCTCCATACATCCCTATCCTGAGCTAATGCTTTCCAATCATTCCCTGTATAATCTACTTCCCTTAAATCATAGTTAATGTTGTTCTCCCACCTCATTCTTGGTCTACCAACTGGGCGTTTTCCCTCTGGCTTTCCTACAAGAAGCTTCCATGCACGTCTTTCATTCCCCATACACGCAACATGTCCTGCCCATCGCAGTCTACGAGACTTAACTGTTCTTATTATATCTGGCTTCCTATAAAGACCATGTAGTTCATTGTTATGTAGTCTTCTCCATTCACCTGTCTGTTCATCTCTCTTTGGTCCAAAAATTTTCCTAAGAACTTTATTCTCAAATACTCGTAATCTCCTTTCCTCCCTTAAAGTAAGAGTCCATGCTTCGCACCCATATAATATAACTGGTAGAATAATACGTAGTTTTATATATCTTCAGCTTAACGTTTTTTGAAAGGAGTTGGGACATCAAAAGTCTCTGCAATGCATAATAGCATGCATTTCCAGAATTGAGTCTATGTTTCATTTCTTTGTGCATCTCATTCCTATTTGTGATTATTGTTCCTAGGTATTTGAACTCAGCCACTTCCTCAAAATTTCCCTCATTTGTCATTAGCTGTCCATTTCCATTATATACTGAATTTCTACGTGTGACCATATAGGCCTATTTAGTTTTACTGATATTTACTTCCAGTCCTAATTTCTTAGTGTTACTCAATAGTGTGTGCGTGTTGGCCTTTAGTATCTCCTCGCTATCGGCCAGTAGTACTACATCATCAGCATAAACTAACAGCTTATTAATACCATTGAGTTGTAAGCCTTCCTCATTCTCTAAAGATTTAATGGCATGCTATTTCGCATCTATTTATTTTATTTATATGTATTGTTATTAATTACAACCTACCGAACGAGAATTGAAATTTCTAGAAGGATATAGTCTATACAACCCGAAGGTAACAGGAAGAGAGGCATCAGGTGGATAGAGGCGCTAGAGAATTGGGATTGAAAGACTGGTAGAAGGAATCGCCGGATCATGTTAATTGGAGGAAGCTCCTTGAGGAAACCAAGACTCAGAGATGAGTTGTTGTGTCAAAGATGAATGAATTTACCTTGACGTTTGAAGAAAAACCTCAGTCAGATTGGTCGGCACCGGGATTTGAATCCGGGACCTCCCGAATACAAGTCCCGACGTTACCGCTTTAGCCAAATTGCTTGTTATTCTTCATCATGAACAGGTTTACAATGTATTATCAAATCATCCTGTGACCGAAGTTGTACTCAAACAAATCTTAATAAACCATTAGCTAATATAGCAAAAATATTATTCCTAAATTACCAAGTGTTTCCTATTTACCCTACCCTTATCCTTTTCTTCCAAATCTGTCTGTATTTAATATTTAAAATATTGGTAACATTGCAATAATTCTTAACACAAACATATATTACGGCTTTGATTATAGGCCTATATAGACTTCGGATTTTTAGGCAACTGCATACGCTATTTAATTCGAGCGCAAATAAAAAAAAAAAAGTAGATACTGGTACGTAAAATTCGTGAAAATAAAAACGTAAACGCATACTTTTATACATTCTAGGGCCTCTTTGCATACATGATTCTCTAAAAAAATTAAAATATATAAATCGGTGATTTTTTATTAATTAGATGATAAATCATGGTACCTTATTTTAAGATAGTAATAAGATTATTGGGAATGAAGCGACGGGGGAAAATTTTGGAACCTGGAGAGACGAACAGATATAATAATGGAGAAAACTGCATAAACAGTGTGCTACACACGGGAACCTTTTTATCTCTTCGGACGGAAGCCATGCTCAGAATTTCAGTGTTGTGGATTTACAGCCCGTAAAAGAATCTCAAGCCTCAAATAAGAAGATCTGAATAAAAATATTCACGTCCAGATTCAAACTCCGATGCTAATGGCATGAGATGTTAAAAAGTCCATACATTTTAAAATAAATTTCCATACGTTTAAAAATATAAACTGAATAAATGTTGAGTTATAGAATTAGTGGAAACAGATCAGTGGGTAGACCTAGAAGAAGACGGTTGGAAATGACTTGAACAGGCGATTAAATTATATTGGAAGAGAAAAATGCCTGTACTTGTAGTGAAGATGATAATAACATTTAAAATGTACATAACAATTATACTGTTGATTTATTTAAATTTAATTCGATATTCGATTTGCTAGTACGTCATACGTCTACAATCGATAAAATAGCGACGGTGTCACAGTCTTAAGATGACCCGAGTACTACGTGGCCAAAAAATTTTTTTAAAAATTGCGTCCAGATCTCCCTATAATGATTCACGGGCCTGATTTAAAAAGAAAATATAACGAACTCTAGCGATATTTTTAGAAACGTACAAGTAGCGAATCAGCTGTTCAGATGGCAGTACCTACCGTAGCAGCAAACTACTGCCATCTGCCAATGAAATTTGTAATAACAAGTGAAGTCACATTTCCGCACAAAAATATTTTCAGTTTTGAGGTTATGTTTCTGTAAGTCATTTTGTATAATGTGAGCAATATTGAACGATATAAATACTTGAAATAAATACAAATGTTCTTACAACTTGCGTGTGAAATAAGTGAAAATGTCTTCGGAGGAGGAGTTTGATTACATGTCAGATAATTTTTTGGCAGAATGGTAATATGATAGATACAATATCGAAGAAATTTTAAAACTTAAATAATTGTTAGGCCTAAATTATTTACGAAATAGGCCTGTTCAAATGCAATAATTTATTGTATTTCAATTGATTATACCAAATAATACATTTATAAAAATAATTAACTACACAAAACATATTTTTATAATATTTATATTAATTTGTGAGTCTGTCAACAATCAGCATTTTGTAGTTCACGTAACATATTTTGCTTAAATTATATTAACGTTCACAGTAGCCTACTTCCTAAATTAAATTGCAGTATAGTATTAATTTTCTAATTAAGACATGATATGGCAGATTTTTTAACATCTTGTACAATGGTATTTAAATTTCCTAAACATTATGTACATTGGCACTGGATTTCCTGAACATGCGTTTGCCATTTAAAATGGCAGATTTTAATCATCATGTATAATGACATTTAAATTGCCTAAACATTATATACATTGGCACTAGATTTCCTAAACATGCGTTATGTCATTTTACATTGGCACTAGATTTTCTGAACATGCATTGTCATTTAAAATGGCAGATTTTAAACATCATGTATAATGACATTTAAATTGCCTAAACATTATATACATTGGCACTAGATTTCCTGAACATACATTATGCCATTTAGAGAAATATGGCAGATTTTTAAACATAGTGTACAATGGCATTTAAATTTCCTAAACATTATGTACATTGGCACTAGATTTCCTGAACATACATGATAACATTTACAGTGACATTTGATTTTTATAAATTTTATGTATAACAGTGACGGATTGTGATGGAATTTCATGGGTGTCCACTATAAACTAACATTAATATTGACTCAAAAATTGAAAACAATACAAATTTAGGGAATTCTATGCCACCAACATAAATTCAAATAAAAACACACAATTTATTGCTGCAGTATGTGAATAATTACCCGAGGAAAAATATATATGTTGGTTTTTAGCCAAAAAAACGTGAAAAAGTTCTAAAATAAAGTGAGAAGTTGAACTCAAACTAACCTATAAACTAAAAATGTGAATTAGTCATTGCTCAGACAGTCTAACAAACTTATCACCAAAAAGAAGTTGCTACAAACAAGTGAATGCTATACTAATCTGGTATATTAACTCGCCCATTTTCTTGCCCTAATTTGCTGGATAATTAACATTATTATGATGAGAACTCTGATCATCTTGCTTTTGCGAGGGAAATGTTGTCTGTATCAGCATGAAAGAAAAGAAGAGTGAGAGAATGACATGTGCAGATATAAACACTAAGTTTCTTTTTACTGCCGCCTCCTCCTCCTATCCAAAATTAGGAACCATGAGATCAACTGATAAATGAGTCTTAGCTGGGAGCATAGAGCACAAGATCTTGATTATTTCAATGTGACAAAACAGAAATATATATATCTGGGTACTTGCTTGTTTGAATGCTATAAAATTTAACTGGATAACCTGACAATTTAATTGTTTATTGTGTTTAACTTTTATTTACTAATTGATATTAGAATACCAGTTTCTTAGATAACAGATGTACACTGGCTAATTAGCAAGTGCCCATGAACCGCCACTGATGTACAATGGCACCCGATTTTTAAACATTATTTATAATGTTACTTAATATTTAAATAATAAGTACAATTATTTAAAACATTGTACAATGACAACTGACTTGAATAATAATGAAACTTTGTGTTACAAAACATTGTGTACAATAGCACTCTTTTAACCTAGAGTACAATTGTACTTTTTCTAAATTTAATTGTGTACTTCCAAAATCTTATTCCTCATGTTTTTGTTGATTTAACTAACTCTATGGCTTATGAAATAGAGCCAATCAAATCCAGTTCATATCTCCAGTATCCATTTCCATAACATCCATCAAAATATTATCTTCAAATTTTTACCTAGGTCTTCCTAGAGATCTTTTCCCCAATTATCTAAATATAACTCAACCTCCCTCTAACTTTATTTTTGTTCTTTGTGCCTTTTATATGTTATTACTACTTTTCAAATTTTTTAAGTTGAAAAGTGGTAGGGTTATGAGATTCAACTTTCAGCAAAATCTTTGCAGAAATTCTTTTTTGTAAAAGTTTTGTTCAAAGACATACATTGTTCTAATGTGTACAATGAAATTAAAATGTTACAGTGTCAAAGAAGACATTCGTCCAGGACTGATTCATAGCCGAACGCAACAAAGAAATCATAACATTCACAAGAAAAAGAAAGTCACTGATGAAGAAAATAAGCAGCAAAATAAGCCACAAAGAGTTGTAGAAGCTGAGAGAAGAGAAGAAGGCCTTAGTTCAGCAATAAATGATGGAAATAAAGGTTTTGCTCTTCTTCAAAAGATGGGATACAAACCAGGTCAAGCAATTGGAAAAACAGGTACAGTTAAATATTACAGTTTAATAATCTTTTATATAACAACAATTTTCAACAGCATCCCAATTCATAAAAGGGCCAAAATATTTGCCCAGAGGTCTCTATTTTCAAACCTGAGGTTCTTTTCTATGGCATGGGGCCCATGGCTTTAGTTCCCTTCCAAAAGAATCTAGGCTCATAAGTTTTTGTGTCCTAAAAGCCCACTGATCTGCTAAGTTTGACCCCACCATAGCCAAGCAGAGCTCCAGAAGCTCTGGTTCAGTTCCTCATAGGAGAAACATTTTCTCTTGAATTTGTCAGTATGGGACCATTGCCCATCATGAGGAATAATTTGGATAACTTCAATAAGTAACGACTCTAGGTAGAGAAAAACCAGCAATATTGGTTAGGGATTCAACATTCAGACCACATATCAACCCTTTACTGGTTGAATAATAATTGTCTACCTCTTAAAGGTACATGTGGATGTGTGATCAGGGCCAGCTGGTAGCCAATGGCCTTTTAGGCTTATTGCACCATGGAGTGTAAACATATAATACCAGATCATAAGTTTGGTCTATTTAATTCTTACCTATATCATTGCTGTTAGACATATGTTTTAAGACTTGTTAGATTCATCTTCAGAAACAACCCCCTTGAAACATATGTCTAACAAAAACAATGATATGAGGTAAGAATTAAGCAGACCAAACTTATTATTAAGTAAAACCTTATAATGTTACTTCCTATTTTTTTTTATTTTATAAATTAGGTTTATTAAGATTTTTATGCATGAAATTTAATAAAATGTTGTAATGGATTTGTTGAATTTTGTTTGTTTTTTAATAATGCAGAACATTTGACAATGCAGCCATCAGCTCTCTTGCTCTCCAATATATCCTAGATACTGTAGATTTGGTATAAAGGGCTGGACATTGCTGAAGGTAGTCCTGATCCATCTCTTCTTGTAGATTGCACAAGGGACAAAGTGAGAAGAGATAATTCTAATTCTGTGCAAATGTTTGATAGACAATTATGACCTATGGTTAATCTAAAATATGCATCATCATCATCCATGCAAGTATTAGGTCGTGTGGCCTGTTATGGTCTCAAAGAGGAATTTTCCATCCACCGCTTTTTTGGATGTCCCAGCGATCTTTTGCCTTGGGGGCAGTAACGTAGCATGGCTTTTGGAATTCTATGAGATGGCATTCGTTGAAGATGGGCTTTCCCAGTTGTTCTGGTAGTTTTGTATATGGTGAAAAGAATGGGTTCTACATCCAACTCTTCCATAATTTCTTCATTTCTTTTATGGTCCCATTTTGTGTAGCCTGCTGTACGGCGCATAAATCACATCTCATTTGCTGTTAAAAATATGCAACAGCACTTTTCTTTGGATACTCAGGGATTTTAAATAATTGTGTTTTGTGGCACCTCCATCTTTTATTTCTTGAAACTTCATTAAAATAATTGGACAATATAATTTTAAATTTAGAAATGACTAATCTCTTAGCTGTTAGAATGGCAAATCTGAAGTTGGTTTCTGCACAATATTACATCCTTTCTTTGCTAGATAATCAGTTGATCATTCTAAATTAATATAATTTAAAGCTTTGAAGGATATAATTAATAGATTTTTAAGGTAAATTTTATTGTAAACAATGGTAAAAGAAAACAATTTTTGCCTGAACTGGGAATTGAACCCTGAATCTTTAGCTTTCCGTGCTAACGCTCTGACCACTGAGTTAATTCAGGCTTCATTCTCATTCAAGTATAAATCCTTCCTTTACCTTACTCTCTTGGTCCCACATTCAAATGCAGTGAATCGCCTGAATTAGCTCAGTGATCAGAGCGTTAGAACGGAAAGCTAAAGGTTTGGGCTTCGATTCCTGGTTCAGGCAAAAAATTTTCTCTTTACCATTATTTACAATAATTTGTGTTCATTAATTTACTTATTTCTATCATAGTAATAGCTTTAGCTTCTCAATATTAATTTAATAAATTTTATTATTTACTGCAATATCAATGGCTTGAAGGAGGTATTAAACGTATATCACAATCCTATTATACTATATGTGACTGATATTAAATTTAATGAATTATTACATGATTAATGAGATAGTCTAAATTAACAATGAGCAATAATATATGTTGAAATGGACCACTAATTATTAATCGTATTGATAGTTATCGCTTGTTGCCAATGTGTTTAATTATGTTTACACTATAGCAAAATAAGTTTGGTCAGATTATTATTGATGGTTAATCCAGTGATAACCCATGAAGGTTTACTCAATTTTCTACTAGAGGCAATTTAACACACCTAAAAATCAATAAAAAAATTCCTTATTTGGGTAGGTTAGATTTTGATTTGGATAGATTAGCTAACATTTAGTTAATACTACAAATGTACCTGGGTGGAATCATCATCATCATCATCATAGTACATTCACGAATTTAGGCCATTTGTTGACCTGTTTCGGCCTCAAGAGAAACACCATCCAGAAGTCTTTTGAGTGGACGTCCTGGTCTTCTTCTTCCTGCAGGTTGATATCTTAACATTAGTTTGGGTATTCTGTGATCTTCCATTCGATGAACATGTTGTATCCATCTTGACTTATAATCAGAAATTTTGTTTTCTAAAGATTCCATGTGTAATTCTTCTAAGATGTCTTCATTTTTTTTGTGATCTAGTAGTGTGTATCCTGCAGTCCTCCGAAGATATCTCATTTCAGCAGATCTAAGTCTCTGTATATCCTTCTGTTTCAACGTCCATACTTCGCTACCATACAAAAGAGTTGGAAGAGCCAGTGTTTTATACACTTTCAGTCTTGAATGCTTTTGGACTAACTGTGGCTTGAAGATAGAATTTATTAACCCTAAAATTCTTAAAAATTTAGATATTTTTGCATTTACATCCTTTTCTTCTTCATATGAGATATTGCATCCTAGATATGTAAAATTATTCACCTGCTCCAAAATTTTATTGTCCAGTACAATTTTACTTCTGACAGGATCTACACCTTGAAATGCCATAATTTTTGTTTTTTCTGTAGATATCTTTAATCCATATTCTTCTGTAATTTTGTTAAGTTCATACAGACCTTTCTGTAGATTATCTTCGGAATTTGCTATTATTATTTGGTCATCTGCAAACAATAGGGTGTTTAATTTTCTATTTTCTGATATTCTTATTCCAAATTTTATATTTTTTGTTCCAGCAACATATTACTTCATTGATATAAATTGCAAAGAGTGTTGGGGATAGGGGGCAGCCTTGTCTCACACCACGATTTATAATTCCTTCTTCAGAAAATCTGTTATTTAATTTAATCTTTATGGTGTTGTCTTTGTAAATATTTTGTATGTTCTGCCGAAGTAAATTTGGTATATTTCTGTCTTCCAATATATTTAAGAGTTTTGATCTCTTGACTGTGTCGAATGCTTTTTCAAAATCTATGAAAGCAAAATGTGTTTCTAAGTTGAATTCTCTTCTTTTTTCAAGCAATAGTTTAACAGAAAATGCTGAATCAATACAAGATCGTCCTTTCCTAAATCCATTTTGACATTCCATAAGGAATTTTTCACTGAAACTTTTCAATTTTCCATTTACCTGGGTGGAATTTCCAATAAAAATGACTAATCTGTTGTCTAGAGCTATCTTCATTTTTTTCTAATAATAATAATGTGAAAACCGTTCGAAGAAATTAAGAAAGTATTCTAAATGGAAAACCTGAAAGAAAACATTGCAACAGCCAGAGGGAAATCATGGGAAAAAATTGATGAGCTGTACACAGAAGTGAAATATAAAGGCCGCAAGGAAGCTGTAGCGAAATTCAGACTGATGTCAGGACACAACTGCCTGGCTCACCATCTCCAGCCGAATACACGTTTTTCAATCAGACAGATGTGTCATATGCAAAGACCCGGACCTGATCATGGAAAAACACCACCTTCTAGTCTGTCCAGCTTTAAATCCAACTGCACAACACTCTAAGGACCTTGTTCGCTTGTACTGGAAGCCAGAGAGAAGATGACTTAAGCGTCAAATCTCACCATTGGAAAACAACAACATAATGTGAAAACCACACAAGTGTGCAATTTCTCTTAAATAAGGAAAAATTATTCATAATAATAAAGATAAAAATAAACTTCATTTTCTGTGTTAGCCTATTTTAGATAGGTTGGTTATGCTGTTTCCTCTATGTAAACAATCATAGTATAGTACATATTGATCGATACAGTCATGTTCCTATGATAATATGATGATTTATAGGTTTTTTATGCAAAGTTCTCATTCTCAAAAAATCAATTAATAATAAAAAGATTAAAGGAAAGTTTTAAATTGAGTTCTTTTCCCATAAAACTAGAGTGTAAAGGGATTTTGAAGAAATATACAGGGTGTTTTAGAAGTGATGGTCAAGAATTCACACATGGAAAGTACAGGCCAGAAGTAACTAAAAATATCCAGTAAACATGGGTCTGCAAATCAACCGTTGTCGAGATATCAAAATAATTCGAGTTGGGAACCAACTCTAAACACCCCTGCATAATTACGTTGCTATCTCAAGGTTTGGGATCGACTATCAGTTTGTTGACACATGCGCAACAACTTCCCTTTCTCCCTACGTGCACTGTGACTACAGGTCTCACAATCAGTTATGAAAGTAAAGGCACCATGGATAGAGGTTACACCAATGAAGAGTACACTGACATGCACTTCATGTATAGCAAAGTGAATGGCAAAGCACTTGAGGTTGCACAAATGTATGAAGAAGCTTTTCCTCGCTTCAGGCAGCCCGACAGGTGTACATTTATCCGGTTACATCAGCACCTAGAGAAACAAAATATTCTGTTCACAGATGAAGCTGGGTTTACCTGTGATGGTATTTTTAACTTCCATAACTGTCACATTTAGGCCGAAGTCAATCCTAATGTAACACACGTGTCATGACATCAGCAGCATTTTTCATTGAACGTCCAGAGACCGCATAATTGGATCACTCTTCCTACCATAGAGACTTACCGTAGAGCGATACAGGCAGTTTCTGTGGACTGTACTTCCATATCTCCTTCATCATCATGATGTTCCACTGAACCAATGCCTGAACATGTGGTTCATGCATGACAGTGCTGCTGTACATTTTCAATTACGTGTGCGCCGGCTTCTCACTCGAAGATGTGTACAACATTGGATAGGTAGAGGAAGGCCTGTACTATGGCCTCTGAGGTCACTGGATTTAAATCCCATGGATTTCTGTGTGTGGGGTCTACGCTACTGAGGTCAACTCTCTTGAGGAATTACGCTTGCGGATTGAAGCAGCCTTCCAGCATTTACAGAATTCTCCAGGACTGCCTGACAGGATTCGCAACTCGTTTCAGAGACGAGTTCAATGTTGCAATCAGGCACTTGGACAACATTTTGAAAACCTACTTTAAGGTTTAGATATGTCATGTGTTCCTAGACACTGATGAACTGAACAGAAAATGTGTTCTATCTCGACAATGGTTGATTTGCAGATCCATGTTTATTGGAGCTTTTTAGCTACTTCGCACTGTACTTTCCATGTGCGAATTATTGACCATCACTTCTGAAACATCCTATATACACCTTGAGGTAATTATAAATATCTATGTAATGTAATCAGATGTGAGCATTTTGGGGGATTGTAGCACAGTCCTGAATCTTATTTTCAGTTTTCTTGGCTGTATTTCACACTTCTCATATTAAGTAGTTATTCAGCTGTTCTCTTGAGGTTGATACACCTCGTTTCATACCCTAGACCAAACAAAAATTATTTCTATAGTATTGACAAAAATTGAGGGACTCGTGGGATGCTAATCAGGTATGTTAACTATTATACCACAGAGACATCTCTTTGTGCAGTACTTGATCAAAAGGATACCTAAACCTGAAATTCCAACTTTATGCCTGAGAAAAACGATAAAAACTTCCAGTCAACTTTATCTGCATTGGGAATTGAACTTAGAATCTCCTGAATGTTCAATAAATTTTGTTACATGTTCATTAGTAAATTCAAATTTAAATAACTATAAACTGAAGCACTCTGAATCAGAAGTTGTTAAGTCAAGGTTTTGAAAATCCACTGAAGCACATTATATAAGGGTGGATCAAATATAAACCGGAATTTGTATCTGGAGGATCTGGTAGCAAACTGCAAAGGTTGCAGTTTGGAGGGGAAGTTGGTGGGGGTGTCTGGAGTAGGGATCTTGATGTGTCACACTCTGAAGAGCGGCCGCTTGCTTCAGTATGCCATGAGCGAGCAAGAGGTACACACGTCTGTTGTGCAACGCATTATTATTAAGATTTTGGCGAAAGAAGGCACTAAACCTTCTGAAATTTTGAGAAGGCTCCATGCACAGTTCGGGGAAGCAACCCTTTCGAAGACGCAGGTGTATGATTGGCGCAAAAAAAAAAAATAGCGGGACGGGATTCAGTGGAAAATGAGCCCCACCAAAGACGGCAACGAACAAGCATTACTGCAGACAACATTCGTGCTGTATGGGACCTTATTGAGGAGGATCGGCACGTAACAATTTCTGAAATTGCTTCACACGTTGGAATAAGCTTCAGAAGTGTTCAAGTCATCATCAGTGATGAACTTAAATTCCGAAAATTGTCTGCCAGGTGGGCTCCTCAGCCAGGAAAAAAAAAAAATGCATTGGACATTGACGAAAATGCATTGGACATCTCTGGAACATCCTTACAGTCCAGATTTGTCACCCGGTGACTACCATTTGTTTGGGCCACTGAAAGAAGACCTGGGAGGAAGGCGGTTTGGTGACAATGCAGCAGTAGAGGAGTTTGTGCGCAACTGGCTGACTACACGTCATCCCTCATTCTTCAAGGATGGCATCAAAAAGTTGCCAACTCGAGGCAAAAGTGTGTTGGAAACGCAGGAGACTATGTAGAAAAATGAGGTGGTGGTTTTGTATTTTTTTGTTAATTTAATAAAATTGTAAACAATAATTCCGGTTTATATTTGATTCACCCTCGTATGCACTCTGAGAAACAGTTCTATAACAGTGATAAAAATTTTTGGACCTTAAATATTAAGTCAGTCATCCATTGAAGATACCCTGTTGAATGGACCTGATATTTTGATATTTCACATTACTTTTGAAAACTTTAACTAGCTCTTCTGTAAAATTGAGAAAACAGACTTGGCAACTTCTGTTTCTCAGTGCTTGAATTAATTTGTGTAATTATAGCATATGTCCTGCACTATAGCCGAGTGGCTAAGGCAAGATGCCTTGACTCAGAGCTACAGGACTTGAACTGGTTCGAATCTCCATGCGAGAAGAAATTTTCTCATGGAATTTCGGTCAGTATGAGACCGGTACCAACCCAGGATTGTGAGGAATTTGGGTAGCTACAATAAGTAGCGGCTCCAGGTTTACAAAATGAGCTATAATGACCAGGGACCCAATATGCTGATCACATGTCACTCCTACACTGGCAGGATGATTAACACATGTAAATGTAAGGACAGTAGCCAGCTGATAGGCCAAAGGGGCTTGTAGGCCTATCGCGCTATGGAGTTTATTTATTTTTTTAAATTGTAGCATGTATTTTTCAATATGTAGGCACAGGACGTGTTGAGCCTATTCCAATTGCACTCAAGTCTGATCGTGGTGGACTTGGAAGAGAAGCAGCCCTGAGAGAAATTGCAGCTGAGAAATTAGCAAGGAGGAAGAGGTTAGCAGCTCAGAGAGAAAAAGTAACCAGTGTAGAGGACTATAGAGCTCGGATGATAAAGAAAGCTACAGAAAGAAACATTAAGGAAGATCTAAGGAAAAGTCAAAAAGCCTGCGAACGACTGGACACCGCTGAGGTAAGTTATGATGTCCTAAGCCAGGGGTTTCCAACATTACTTGACTCACTACACACTCTACTGACAAGGGAACTGTCAACAATTGCATGTCGAAACCTGCCTTGATATTTTTTTCCCAGAGAAGCTTCGTCATATACCAAGGCCATGTCCAAAAACTTATCTGCCTTTTTAACTGCAAGGCACAGAAATCAAAGCTAGAATCCAGCAATGGCAACTTACTGTATGGAACAGATGGACTCCCTGCATGCATAAGAATGGAGTGAAGTGAGGCAGGTAGCAAGGGTTATCCAATATACCAATTCAGGAGTTATATTATTTCATGTATTAGACAAAGAAGCCGTAGAGAGGGGATTGCAATAAAAATTAAAATGATAGTGGGAGCAATTGTTCATGCAACTTCAATTGGCCTTCAAGTAGGAACCAGTTGTTAAAATCATTTATAATTAACATAACTATTATATAAGTTACAACAGGAAGATAGATTTAACTCTTTTTATTGTATGCATAGATTTATGGTTAATTGACCCAGATACTTTGACTAAAAGACTAAATTACCTTAGGGATAACAGCGTAATTTTAATTGAGAGTTCATACCCCCTTAAGTTTAAATTTGAAATTTTATGCTGAATTTTAATGCCTTATGGTTAAAAAGGCAGATTTTTTTTTAACGGCCAGATTTCGGCATGTTATGATTGACAGTTCCTTGTGAGCATCATGCCCTTTTTAACTAATTGGAACTGGCATATGACTTAGAACCCCCAAACAGCTAACTTATGAGAAGCATGCCAAAAAAAAAATAAGGTTCCCAAGTATTTACCTTTTATATGGTCACACATAAAAATTCATTATATAATGGAAATGGACAGCTAATGACAAATGAGGGAAATTTTGAGGAAGTGGCTGAATTCAAATACCTAGGAACAATAATCACAAATAAGAATGAGATGCACAAAGAAATTAAACATAGGCTCAATTCTGGAAATGCATGCTATTATGCATTGCAGACACTCTTGATGTCCCAACTCATTTCAAAAAACGTTAAACTGAAAATAAATAAAACTATTATTCTACCAGTTATATTATATGGATGCAAAACATGGACTCTTACTTTAAGGGAGGAAAGGAGATTACAAGTATTTGAGAATAAAGTACTTAGGAAAATTTTTGGACCGAAGAGAGATGAACAGACAGGTGAATGGAGAAGACTTCATAACAATGAACTACATGGTCTTTATAGGAAGCCAGATATAATAAGAACAGTTAAGTCTCGTAGATTGCAATGGGCAGGACATGTTGCACGTATGGGGAATGAAAGACTTGCATGGAAGCTTCTTGTAGGAAAGCCAGAGGGAAAACGCCCAGTTGGTAGACCAAGAATGAGGTGGGAGAATAACATTAACTATGATTTGAGGGAAGTAGATTATACATGGAATGATTGGAAAGCATTAACTCAGGATAGAGATGTATGGAGAGCTTATGTCTGTGCGGCCATGAACCTACGGGTTCGATAGTGCCAGTGAGTAAGTAAGTAAGTATTTACCTTTTACCCAAAAATTTCAATGTGTTCATAATTATTGAATACATTTTATTTTAGGTATTCACAGATTTGATCATGTTATACCATCCCTGGCACATTGTCATGGATTTGTCTAAAAGATCATAGAACCATCCATTCCCTATCTCTGCTCATAAAATGCTACACACATCATTACCTAATTATTTATCACATCGCTTCATTAGATTCTCTGATGCATACAAATTAGGCACCCGACCCGGCCGGGGTCGATGGATCTTTAGGACAGAAAAATCCAAGGAGCAAGTCCTCCGGGAGAGACTTTAAGCTGTGGGTCCCAAGTCTGAAGATTTTCAGGCTTGTAAAAAATCCTTAAGCCTGAATGAAAAGGCCTCTAAGCAAAATTTACCGAATTTTCCCGTCCTAGTACTACCTTGGTTTCCTAGATGTCAGTATGAGACGGAACGCTGACCACATACCACTCAAAATGACATCTATACGAAAACAAGTGTAACTAAAATTAGTATGGTTCAAATTCTTCCCTGTAGGGGTAGAGCGCCTAAATCTATGTAAAGGGAAAACATAGGCTTACAATTACAATACAAAAAAATAACTACGGTAACTCACTGACACTATTGACCTCATAGATTCATGGTTGTGGAGACATAATCTCTCCACAAAAACCTATCCTGATCTAATGTTTTTCAAACATCCCCTGTATAAACTATTTCCCTCAAATCATGGTTAATATTATTCTCCCACCTCATTCTTGGTCTACCAACTGAGCATTTTCTCTCTGGTTTTCCTACAAGAAATTTCCATGCCCCTCTTTCATTCTCCATTCATGCCACAAGCCCTGCCCATCGCAGTCTATGAGACTTAACCTATTATATCTGGTTTCCTATAAAAATCATGTAGCTCACTGTTATGTAGTCTTTCCATTTGCCTGTCTGTTCATCTGTCTTTAATCCAAAACATTTCCTAATATTCTCAAATACTTTTAATCTTTTCTCCTTCCTTATAGTAAGAGCTCTGTTATTCTCCCACCTCATTCTATCTCCCTGGTCTACTAACTGGGCATTTTCTCTCTGGTTTTCCTACAAGAAGTTTCCATGCCCTTCTTTCATTCCCAATCGTGCCACATGCCCTGCCCATCACAGTCTATGAGACTTAACCTATTATATCTGGTTTCCTATAAAGATCATGTAGCTCACTGCTATGTAAGTCTTCTCCATTTGCCTGTTTGTTCATCTCTCTTTAGTCCAAAAATTTTCCTAAGAACTTTATTCTCAAACACACATAATTTTTTCTCCTTCCTTAAATAAGAGTTCATATTTCACATACATATAACTAGGAGAATCCATCCATAGTAATTCTGCCCAAAGGCAGGTCCTTCACACGCTATTCTTGCAGCTAGGTGTGGTAGCTTCCCGTTGTTTTCCACACCGGTGAAGGATGATGATGATAATGATAAGGATGATGATGATAATGATAAGGATGATGATGATGATAATGATAAGGATGATGATGATGGTGATGGCCATATGATTTCGGGGACCGTTTGGGCCTTAAAGCTTTCCTGACATTTGTCTTACAGGTGAGGAAAAACCCCGATAAAAAACTCACCCAGAAAAACTGCCCCTACCGGGGATCGAACCCGGGCTCGCTGCATGACAAGGCAGCATGCTACCTCGAGACCACAGCGGTGGACAACTGGGAGAATAACAGTTTTGTATATTTTCAGTTTAATGCTTTTTTGAGAGAAGTTGGGACAACAAGAGTCCCTGTAATACATAATAGTATGCATTACAGGAACTCTTATCAATCCAACTTATCTCAAAAAACATTAAACTGAAAATTTATAAAAATATTATTTTCCCAGTTATATTAATAAAAATAGTATTAAGATTTATCAATATTTCAACCTAATGTCATATATACAAATATAAATTAATTCATTACATTTTATTACTTTCATGTATAATAGATAGGAGCTGTTTATCCCTTTTGTATATACTCTTTTATAAGTTTTAATTTTAATTATTATTAATTTTATTGGATCTTATTTTTATTATTGTTCTGTTTGGCCAAATAATTGTTTAGTATGTAATGTTACTATGCTTTTTTTTATTTGAATGTAATGTATGTTTGTTCTGGTGAATGGAAGAGAAGGCCATATGGCCTTAACTCCATGAGGCCAAATAAATACATAAATAATCTAGTTCAGATGGGTGTTTCTTCACAATTAGCTATCCTTCAACAAATTACATTAAATCATCTTAATAAATTTATGTTAAAACTTCATTTATCTGTATACTTAAAGTCCTACCAAACATAGCTAATGAATAATTTGCCTTATGAATATACTATATATTATTTATAATATAATATAAATTGTTTTAAAAATTATTTATTATTAATTGTATACAATAATGCTGATATATTAAATGCTGTACAAACTAGTAATTTTTTTGAAGCCATGAATGTACTTACAGTAATTAAAATCTTCATTCACCTCCTCACAAGTCCCACTTTACTTGATCCTGAAGCCTATTTCCCTCAATTTCCTACCTAGATGCCATTATTATAAAGGAAATCAGGTTTTCCACTCTCTAGTTTTTAGTTACGAACAAATTAAAATTATTATTTAATTTGCAAATAAAATTATTTTCTGAGAATATATAAAAATAATTACTTATAATTTGTTTAAAACAGTCTTATTAATGAAATAATTAGTGATTACAAAACTTGTGTTGTTGTAATCAATCCAAAGGATTAAATCAGGTATCTATTTTATTGAATGCCTTAAATAATATACTTAGGTAAACACTTTTATAAACAATTTAGCAAAAAAAAAAGTTAATTACCAAACAAAGTATAAAGAAACATTCAAATGTTGAATTAATTCAGTACACATCTTTTTTTATATAATATGATAATTAAATAATTTGTCATTCATCTTTTTTTATCATTAATTTGATTTGTTTTATCTCCATTGGTATTTTACATTGGTTTTTTTAAGTCACTGATATAACCAATATAGATGGTGCTCTCTGTGTCATAGTGTTCAGTGATTTTGTTTTCATTAAAATTAATATATAACTTAAAATAGTAGAGTTTGGATTTTTGTGAAGAAAATTTATTAATTGTAAATTTCCTTTTTGTAAAATCATGTATGTAATGTAATTTATACTTAATATATTATTAAATATAGAAAGGTATCCCATAACCTAACTTGTTTTTTTTTTTTTGTGGCTTTGTGAATATAAAGAATACAATTAGATATTTATTAGGAAGTAACACAGTGAGGTTTTATTTTAAAAATCAATAAATTAATTAGATTTCATCCCTCACTTTTTCGTTTCCTCTCCAGAACTAGTTTCAAGGAAATCTCATTATTCTCAACTGACATATGAGTCAGAATACAAATTTGATAAAGTCAAAAATGAGATATTTTCTTTTTTACTCCTAAAAAAGTAATTTGTTAGTTTTGATCACTAAACTATTCCTGCATTCTTAGTTTACTGCTTTGAACCTTATTGTTATCGAGTCTCAATATTTTGAAAACAAATAAATATTCATTTATTAGTACTTTCAAAATGGATACTTTGCTTATTCTATGCCACCTGCTGGCATTTGAGTCAGAATACAAATTTAATAAAATTTCAATAAAGTCACATGATATATTTTCGTTGTATTCCTAAAAAAGTAATTTCTTAATTTTAATCATAAACTATTCCTGCATTCTTCTTCTTCTTCACTTCACGGGCTAGGCAAATTGCACGATCCGCATCACAGTTGTTCTGTCCATCTTTTCACTGGTCTTCCTACATTCCTTGAACCTCTTGGCTTGTAGTTGAATGCTGCTCTTGGTAATCTTGTTACATTCATTCTTTCCACATGTGTAAACCATTTCTCTCTATATTCTCTGATTTTCTCATCCAATGGATATATATTTAACTCTGTTCTTATATCTTCATTCCTTATCCAATCCAATCTTGTGCAGCCTTTTGTTCTTCTAAGGAAGTTCATTTCTGCACTTTGTATTCTACTTTGCAATTTTTTGGTCATTACCCAAGTTTCGCTCCCATAAAGTAATGCAGGAACTGCCAATGTTTTATAAAACTTCAATCTAGTATCTCTTCTTCTTTTATTCTTTAATTTTTTATGTATAGTTCCGCATATCATTTGAAATTTCGGCAGTTTTATATGTATGTCTCTTTCAGTTTTTGTGTTGATGGTAAAATTACAACCCAAATAATTAAAATTTGTTACTTGTTCCAGAGGTTTGTTGTCTATTACAATTTTTGATCTTATATGATCGTTTCCCCAAAATGCCATTATTTTTGTTTTTTTTTCTTTTGATATATGAAATTATATTCTTGGCATAACTCATTTAATTGATGTAAAGAGTACTGCAGGTTATTTTCATTTTCTTGAATAATAACCACATCGTCAGCATACATTAAAACGTTTAATATTTTAAAACGGTCCATTCTTATACCTATATTAACAATACTTTTCCAATTTTGGATAATGTAATTAATATATAGATTAAAAAGGGTAGGTTGATAAACTACACCCTTGTCTTACACCTCCATTTATTAAAATAGCTTCGGTCTTTGATGTGCCTATATTTATTATAATTTGAGACTTTACATACAAACTTTTTATCACATAAATTAATTTTGTGGGGTAGCCATGTATTTCAAATGCCTTCTCAAAATCAATAAAAGCAACATTAGTCTGTAGGTTATGTTCTCTTCTTTTTTCAAATATTTGCTATAATTCTTAGTTCACTTTATTGAACCTTATTGTTATCGAGTCTCGATATTTTCAAGAATGAATATTCATGTATTATTATTTCCTTGTGGAAAGCAACGGGAAGCTACCACACCTACAATTCCCTAGTAAAGCTGCAAGCATAGCATGAAAACGCTATAATTGCAGTGAAGGACCTGCCTTTGGGCAGAATTACTATGGATGGATTATTTCCTAAAACTGAAACTTTACTTCACACTTTCACACATCAGTCAGCTATTCTATGCGATTGTACCACCTGTGAATATTTGATCGGAAAACAAGTGACTGCTTGTGTCATGTTGGTTAGTATGATAACACACGTTCCCGCTAGAGCCAATTGCCAACATATTTACTCACATATGAGGGGATTCTATCCCAGGAGTCCACCTACATTAGTGGGCATATTATAGTGAGAAAATGGGCAAGTTAGTCTTTAGTTAGAGCATGTTAGGGTGAGAAAATGTGTGAGTTAGTGCACATCAGATTAGTTTAGCATTCAGTTGTTTTGTTAGCAGGTTTTTTGTGATAAGTTGGCTACACTATATGAGCAATGAAATACATATTTTACATTGTAAATATGGTGATTTTAGATATGTGTATATATGTAGGTGATACAATGACATAGAATCCCCATCAGTCTTTCATCCCCTAAATTTAAAAAAAGCTAACCCAAAATAATCATACTACTCTTATGTTTATCCTTTTTTTCTATCATACATTATTAGTTGGGTTACACATAAGTTAATTTTTAATATTGGTTAGTAAGAGAATGTACAGGCCCTCCATGGTATCTTTACCTTGTCATGGTGGAGTGGCTTATGTACTTAAATGAATCCGAGAGCTATGCTGGCAGTAACATTGCTGCCGATAGTATTACCCATGCCGGACTGGTCATAGTTGATAAGCCAGACAAAAAAGTACCTTGGTCGAAAGAGTGATGATTTTTCACCTTAAAAATACAACCGTCAAGAAACATGGACATGGGTTCCACTGGGGTAAAATTTTCCGGAGGAAAAATAGTCCCCCATTCGGTTCTCTAGGCAGGGACTACTTCAGGGAATCCTTGCCAAAAGCTCAAACACAGGGACATAGGAAGCCAGTTAAGTTTTGTAGGCTGTGATGGGCAGGACATGTGGCATGAATGGGGAATGAAAGACTTGCATGGAAGCTTGTTGTAGGAAAACCAGAGGGTAAACGCCCAGCTGGTAGACCAAGAATGAGGTGGGAGAATAACATTAACTATAATTTGAGGGAGGTGGATTATACAGGGAATGATTGGAAAACATTGGCTCAGGATAGGGATGTATGGAGAGCTTATGTCCATGCGGCCATGAACTTATGGGTTCGATAGTGCCAGTGAGTAGTTAGTTAAGAGAATGCACAGTAGAGAAACGAAGACAGCATGTTAAAATTTTACTTGATTAATTCAATTGAAGGATATAAATTAAATTAAGGATGCAGCAATACTCAACCTGACAGGTATCAAACTTGTACTCATTATTAAGGAGGTAAATGTGATAGTACCCAAGTCAGTGCAGCAGACTTCAGATCAAAAAATAGGCTAAATTAAACCCAATAAACAATCCTCATATACAGAGTGCTCTAAAATTCCCCTTACAAACTTCTAGGACTTGTAGAGGGGACCGAGTTGATAATATTTAGAATTGGAAACCATGTCTGGAAAGTTACTGTTTCCATGCTACAGCCGATTGAAAACATGTTTTTAACGCGACCACTTTTACAAGTAATTTATTATGAGGCGTGGCACAATACATCACTTGTTTTACAATTCAACTCATTAATAACCAAAGAAATAAAATGGAAACTGAATGATGACTTGCATTAATAATGCCGGATACAGCCTCCACATCAGTTTTTTGCAGTTTTCAAATTTTGACATTTTTTTGAAAAACACCAAGTCTTGGAATACTCGATAGGGAAATTTTCGATTTAGACAAATTGCAAAGCTATTACTTGTTGAGACACATGACATACATTCAGGCAATGCTTGTTTTCAAACGGCTGTAGCATGGAAACGGTAAGTTTCCGGACATGGTTTCCAATTCCAACTATTATCAACTCAGTCCCCTCTACAAGTCCTAGAAGTTTGTAAGGGGAATTTTAGAGCACCCTATATTAATATATCAGTTTACAACTATAAACATTTGAAAGTGTAACATGTCTAATGGATACTATACTTGCTTCTTAGGCCGGTATTCAAGAACCAAACTTTCCGCGAAGAGCGACTCTCAGCCCGTCTCTCCATGGTCAATTACATGGGTCATGCAGAACCTACTCTAACTGGCTCACTCTATTCAACATCTTGTGCTAACAAGATATTTATTTTTTAAAAAATGGGAATAATTGAAAGATGAGAGCCTCAGCTTACGGAGGACGGAGATGACATGACCTAGATAGCTTGGTTCTTGAATACCGGCCTAATCTAACAAGGGTACTATCAATGTTCTCATATTGAAACCTATCTTAAAATTTTTATGACAATATTTGTGTACTGTTTTGAGCATGAGACGTAATTAGTTGCTAATATATACAACGGAAACAAAAGACGATACACGGCGGCGCAGAGCGTGGTTATCGCCCACACAGATGATCTACTATGATTTCTTTTCTTTGTAAATTGAATATTTATTTATTTATCTTTATATTATATCTGACTATATTTTGACTCGCATTAAAAGCTTTAGTTGTGCTTTTTACTTACTCTATGCCTATTCATTCAGTAGTTAACATAAGTCAGATATCAAAGTCAAATTCCAAAAGCTTGCTCAAGCGTGTGTTAGTTCCTTTATCCCAAAGCTTCCACCATTGTATTTTATAAGTCAGTAAACATTACATATTGGGAGAATTTAGTAAAGAAAGTTGAATTCCTGTTTGCCTCTATGGGCCCGGGCAAAGATGTCACAAATTTGAACAATCTATGCTTTCCAATCAAAATAGTTATCAACAATAACGGTTTGATCCAGCACCTATACGGTGCACACATGTTTTCATGATACTAGTTTCAAAGGCCCTTTGCCTCTTCTTTACTGATGATGAAGATAAAGTCCTTTGAAACCGGTATTGTGAAAAAACAGAACTTTATGAGGTGAGATGTAAAAACATGTTATCCAACTCAATTGAAAATTGAATAATACCTCATAGTGTTACTTCTCAATGTAATTTTGTTTAAAATCTATTACATGTGTTAATAGGGTTATACAGAACCTGAAGAAGAGTGGATGTGGCTACCCAGAGAGCCTAAAGCTATAGAGGAAAATGATGAAGGTGATGGTTTTGATGAGGATGAACCTGAAACTCCAGAGAACACCATAAAGAAGAAAGATAAAACTGGGCAGGAAGATGACGACGAAGAAGAAGAAGAAGAAGAGATTGAAGATGTAGAATATGAGGTACAGATCATTTCTTAAAATTTTAAATTAGAATATATTATTATTAATTATCACTATTGTTGCCATTGTCATCATTGCATCATTTTTTCATTATCATCATTACAGGTATTCCCAAATAATTTGTCCGTGAGTGCGCGTGTTTAAAATCAGTTGACAGGTAAAAGACAGAATAAGGGAGTACCGTGGGTGGGGGATGCGAGAAAATGCAACTCTAGATATGAGAATGTGATTGACATGGGATGTGAATGGAAAATAAAGAGAGGAAGTGTGTTTGCACATTTCTGCAATGCAGACAAATTATTTGGCATTATCTGTACCATTGTCCACCGCTGTGGTCTCGAGGTAGCGTGCTGCTTGTCACGCAGTGGGCCCGGGTTCGATTCCGGGGACAGGCTCCTGGGTGAGGTTTTTTCGGGGTTTTTCCTCATCTGTAAGACAATGGCAGGAAGCTGAGGACCCAACGGTCCCCGAATATCATCCGACCATCATCATCATCCTTCACCGGTGTGGAAAGCAATGGGAAGCTACCACACCTATAATTCCCTAGTAAAGCTGCAAAGCGTAGCATGAAAATGCTATGATTGTAGTGAAAGACTTGCCCTTGGTCAGAATTACTATAGATAGATAGATCTGTACGATTAGTCCACCACTGTGGTCTCGAGGTAGCATGCTGCCTTGTTACGCAGCGGATCCGGGTTTGATTCCTAGTCGGGACAAGCTTCCTGGGTGAGGTTTTTTCCAGGGTTTTTCCTCACCTGTAAGACTAATATCAAGTAGGTTTGAGGCCCAAAAGGTCCCCGAACATCATTTGACCATCATCATCCACAGTGCGGAAAGCAATGGGAAGCTACCACATCTATAATTCCCTGTAAAGCATAGCATAAAAATGCTATGATTGCAGTCAAGGACCCCTAGAGCAGAACACTATATAGAATCTCTACCATTATTGTTATTGTTATTATTATAATAGGAGTGGTTTTTATGGAGTGCTGCAGGTTTTGCAACCATAAGTTTTTAATAACTTATTCATTCCTTATTAACATTTAAAAAAATGTTAAGTTTTTAATCTAAAAACAGGGCTCTTAACAAGTTATTTTTTACATAGAGTCAGCCGTGAAATGGGTTCACTGTAGTCGTAAAGCACGAGGGTTGCAAATGTCCTGCAACCTAGACAGAACAAATCTTTGCTGATTTTTCATGTCCATGTATCGTATACTTTTCATTTGTAAAGCCGGCTGCAACCATCGATTGATATTGTGGTCTCTCTGCAAACATGGAACTTTTAAGACATTCATGGAGTGTATTACTGCTTTTGTTAAGAATTTAAAATAATAATAACTATTATTATTGAATGTCCCAGGTTGTCATTTCAAATTTCTGGTTTCTCTTCTGGCATTGGCATAATTGTAACCCACTTCTGAAGATGGGTGCCTGGAAGGTGGAGTTACATTACCCCAATGACATGATGTGTAATAAATTCCAGACCATGGGTAACCATGGTAATAATTCCCTTTAAGGAAAAATTCCTATGATTTGACCAGAAATCGAACCCAGGACCTCATGAACAGTAGTCAGAAATGCTGACCACTAGCCCATAAGACTGGTCAGAATTTAAAATAAATACAGTAAGTGCTCTACAATCTAAGCCATTTTTATTACTATTCATAGAAGATAAATTGGAGATAAAAACCCTAGGAAGACCCGTGCCAGATCTGAATATAAAATAATCAGTTCAAAGCACAAACAGACAATTCATACAAATTTCCTGGCGAGATGAATATGAAAAGAACTGGTTGTGTGGTCATCACATGCCACGATTGGACATCTAGTAGGCAATTAAGTTATTTTTGGATGGGGAAGGCAGTTAAATTTTGCTTAGAGAAACTAATTTAGGCTTGAGATTCTTTCACAAGCTCAAAAATCTTCAGACTTGGAGCCCACAGCTTAAAGTCTCTCCTGGAGGACTTATCCCTTTGGATTTTTCCATCCAAAAAAATTCCTTGCCATAGCTGAGCAGTTTAAGGCATGCTGCTGCAGAGCTTTAGGACTGCACTGATTTGAGTCCCCCATGGAGGAAGAAATTTTCTCCTGGAATTTCAGCCAGTATAGGAATGGTACCCACCTAACATTGTGAGAAATTTGGGTAGGTATAATAAGTAGTGGCTCCAGTTTTAAGAAACCAGATATAATGACTGGAGATCTCGACATGCTGACACATGTCACCCTTATACTAACTATATGATTGTCCAATTCTGTGATTAACACACGTGGATGTGAGGCCGACATCCAGCTGGTAGACTGAGGACCTTCTAGACCTGTCACACCATGGAGGGAAAAAAAAAGTATCCATCAAGCCCAGCTAGATTTGGACTAAGACCAGTGGCCGATTGAGATGTAAATCACTATTAAATTTCTTTGATAAAATACTTCATAGTGTCAATTTTGAGAATAATATTAGCAGTTATCCATAAGATAATAATAATTGACTAGTAATGAAGCCTTTTTTTTTAATCATTACTTACTTACTTACTCACTGGCACTATCGAACCCGTAGGTTCATGGCCGCACGGACATAAGCTCTCCATACATCCCTATCCTGAGCTAATGTTTTCCA
Organism: Diploptera punctata; assembly: GCA_030220185.1. Classification (NCBI taxonomy): domain Eukaryota; kingdom Metazoa; phylum Arthropoda; class Insecta; order Blattodea; family Blaberidae; genus Diploptera; species Diploptera punctata. The sequence continues at coordinate 1,300,615 of JASPKZ010009795.1, forward strand.
ATCATTCCCTGTATAATCTACTTCCCTCAAATCATAGTTAGTTATTCTCCCACCTCATTCTTGGTCTACCAACTGGGTGTTTTCCCTCTGGCTTTCCTACAAGAAGCTTCCATGCAAGTCTTTCATTCCCCATATGTGCAACATGTCCTGCCCAACGCAGTCTACGAGACTTAACTGTTCTTATTATATCTGGCTTCCTATAAAGACCATGTAGTTCATTGTTATGTAGTCTTCTCCATTCACCTGTCTGTTCATCTCTCTTTGGTCCAAAAATTTTCCTAAGTAAATTTTCTCAAATACTTGTAATCTCCTTTCCTCTCTTAAAGTAAGAGTCCATGTTTCACACCCATATAGTATAACTGGTAGAATAATAGTTTTATATACTTTCAGTTTAACGTTTTTTGAAAGGAGTTGGGACATCAAGAGTCTCTGCAATGCATAATAACACGCATTTCCATAATTGAGCCTATTTTAATTTCTTTGTGCATCTCATTCCTATTTGTGATCATTGTTCATTAGGAAGTAACATTATGAGGTTTAATTTAATAATTGAGTTTGTATTTTTTTAACATTCTTACCTCATATGTCCAACTAAACAATCATATGAGGTAAAAATGAAGCCATTGTTAGTAAGATTTCTAATATGTTAGGTTTGTTTATTTGGTTTACCTTCTACACTGTTTTGATTTGTCCACTAACTGAGGAATATAGAAGCATATTATTCAAAAACTGATTATTACAAAAATATGTCTGATGTAAATATTCCGATTTGAAGTTTTAATAAAAATTGCACTAGAATCAGTATTTAGTTGTTTTGAGAAAAACATCATGTTGACAAAAATTATTAAAATAAAAAAAAATTGAGACACATGTAAATTAAAAATTAGTTGTCATATGTAAAAAACTTTGTTAACATTTACATTTTTTTTTTTTTTTGTGTTTTACAGCCATCAGAGAAGTTAGAAATGCTCACATTGTACCTGAGGAAGACTTACTTATACTGCATCTGGTGTGGAGTTCAGTATGATGATGACAAAGATCTCAGGGACTCATGCCCAGGTCCTACAAGGGATGAACATTAATTGCAGATATTGTTATTACTATTTTTACTGAAATTCAGATATAGACTATAGTAAATTCATGATGTCTTGATAGTGGAAATAAACGTATCATTTGGCTGCTTGTCCTCTCATATTTAAAGAGCACCAAACATACCTCCAAGCATAGTTAACACATTAGTGTTCTGGTTTCCTATGTTCAGCATAAACGTGGCACAATTTACTGTTGCATTTAATTTCTAAAATTGTTTTGTAAGGGTATAAAATGTTCCTATAATATAGGTGATAATATTATAAAATTTATTAAAGTTCCAGTTGGTTTAATATTCCTTGTAAAATTTTATACTTTTTTAAGGAATTAACATTATAAGGTATTATTTATTTATGTATAATTTTATCGCTCACCTCATATTTTTCTTCTTATTAGACTAGTTTTGGCACTTTGTTCGTGGAAGTTCTGACGTTGGCAGCAAACAAAGTGCCAAAACTAGTCTAATCTTCTTGTATCTTGTAAGCCCTTGTTTCCCCTCAATGAGATTTAGGCGCTCTCCCCCTACAGGGAAGAAATTGAACCATACTAATTTTGTTACACTTGTTTTCATATAGATGTCATTAGAGTGGCCCATGGTCAGCGTTTCCCCTCATACTGACATCTAGGAAACCAAGGTAGTATTAGGACGGGAAAATTCGGTAAATTTTGCTTAGAGGCCTTTAAGGCTTAAGGATCTTTTATGAGCCTGAAAATCTTCAGACTCGGGACCCAGTCCTCCGAGACAGCATATGATACTGTTGATACAATTCATCCGTCAGATGATGATGTTAAGCCTGGTTGATCCTTAAAAGCTTTTGAGAGGGACAAAATTATGTTCTGGCACGTATTTCACCTTCTTTCTTCTCTTTATCATCATCCCTCATACAACACACTTAAATATACACTCTTCTTTGTAAACAATACAAATACACATGATGTACCATAAACTGGGAAGTCTCCTATGCTGGTTCAGGTGGTGGCATGCCTGCTTCCTGACTAGCGGGCCCAGGTTCAATACCTGGCAGAGTTTAAAATTTTAATTATTGAATTAATTAAATCAAATTAATTTAATTGCAAAATCTTTCAATATTGGGGCCAGGAGAGGTGGTGGTGTACAATTTATAATCGCTAGATTGTGCACCAGATTCCAGAATTAAATTGCAAACCACTTCGCAGCACATATGTTGAGAAGATATGTGGTGCTATTGTTAGCGATTTGTCCGTCAGATGGAGATGTTAAATCTGGCGGCCCTCTTGGTGCTTTTCGACAGGAGTAGGCTACATGCCAACACCGGGTTTCACCTTCTCTTAATGGTCATCCCTCACACAGATAAACATACACTCATCCTACATCCTCTCGCTACACAATACAAGAACACATCATCTACATAGTCTATTGAAGTGATACATAAATTGAAAATAGATCACAGTAAAGCCATCTATCCACCCAGCGCAGAACCTGAAGCACAAATAGTGTAATGAGTGGCATTAGAATGCACACACACACACCGTAAACTGGGGTAATATGAATGTTAAATAATACTAAACAGACAGAGTGGATAATTTTATGAGCAGGTAAACAACAGCAGTGTCCTCTCCAAGATTCTGCTGTTCAATATTATTCCTATTTGGTATTATCCAGTTTATGGTACATGAAGTGCTCTGCCAAAGTGGTGCGTAAGAAAATAGACCACATTAATTACATCTGTCTGCCTAATGTAGGGAATGCAAGAACTAAGTGTGAGGACAATATGAAAGAAGATGCCAAAACTGTTATTGGACAATTAAGGCTAAACATAGAAAAGAATGGAGCATGTTTCTGAGGAAGACCAGGACCTTCAAAGGATTGTTGAGCCAATGATCAAGATCTACCTAATATAGAACCTGAAACTCAAAAAGTGGAGTATAGAACACATTTTGAGAATGTGTTGAGAAAGGAATAAAATGGGTTGAAACCTAAGAATCTGGGCTGAATTATTATCGGAGAGCGATTAAAAATATACACATCACCTCCTATTAATTTAAAGACCATTGTCCACTGACAACGAAATGTGGTTAAGAATGGGAACAGTTGCTTCTGAAACATCTAGATTAGAAAATTTGATATGAGGCTAGGTGTATATTTCCAATTCACTCTCTTGCTAATATTTCATGAATGTTACCTCCTATCAAAATTGTGGTAGATAAGTTAATAGTGTTCTATCTAAAAACTTTCTGTTTCAGTGTATTTTCTGTATATAGTCATTATAATTGATAGACTGAAGAAATAAATTATTTATAACAATTCAGTTTTTTAATTAAATATTATGATTTTGTATTTTAACATACCCTTATCTTACTTTTTTAAAGAGAAAAATTATATACTCAGACTGAGACTTGAACCCGGGACCCTTGGTTCTCCAGACCAAGTGAACCAAGGATCCCAGGTTCAAGTCCCGGTCTGAGTGTATAATTTTTCTCTTTAAATATAATTTATCCATCATTGAGATGTATGAAATGAATAATAAAAACATACCCTTATCTATTCTAACAACCTCTTTTTTTCTTCTAGTATTTCCTTATGCATTTGTATATTTCATCATCAGTACAACACAGCGTTGTTCATGATTCTTGGGAACAAGTTTGAAAGGTGATGACGTCAGTACTATTTACACAGAGATGCTGCCCACAACAGCACATGTTCATTCAGTTGAGTGCTACCTGCCACAGTGTTCGGATCTGCCAAGGAAAATAGATCCTTTCTGGGAGGGATACGTAACAGCCCTTTCCGACGCTAATTACAGCTATAGTGCTATCATCGAAATGTGCAAGATGCGTGGTTTCAACATATCCAGGAATGGAATTTACTCAGTTCTTAACTGGAAATGAAGGAAAAAAGGTCCTATAAACATGTGTCCGGAAATGAAAGAGGTGTGTGCAACAAATCATCCCGGCACAGTACATAGCATAATTGCATCCATGTCACGACAGATGTTCAACATGGAATGCAATGCATGCATTCACACATCGTATCACGGATTGCCTCACTCCTTCGCTATCTCCAAATAGCATCTTAGGTGACGTGGACATGCTGCGAATGATAAGCACTAGTTCAGCATACACAATACTTTTCAGATGCCCCCCCCCAAGGAAAAAATCCAGGGGTCTAAGTCCAGTCATATAGCAGGTCATGCAACAGGGTCGAGAGAATGCCATTTGTCAGTGCCATCTAGCGTGGCAACAATACATTTATAGACACCTACATATTCACAGATTTTTCGTCCATTTAGTCAGGAATCAGTCCCTGCAGTTTGCCGGTGTAATTAAAAAATCCTGTATAGTGTTGGCATGTAGTCTAATTCTGTCAAAAAAGATGAATAGCTAAAGCTGCAAGCATCTCCCGCCTTCATGCAGAGACATGGGGCTAGCACTGGATCCAGTCTCCGTGGGAGAAGAAATTTTCTCATGGAATTTCAGCCAGTATGGTGTTCTCACCACTTCATAGATAACTGGCAACAACATATTGTCAGACTCCAGTTTTAGCAATCAGAATTCCAAATCTCCATTAATTTTTCTGTATAGGGATTTTCACGTCTAAAAACTGGTATTGGTCTTATGGAGCAGTTCTTGCTGGTAAATGTGTCATTTTATGAGATTGATCTATTAGTTAATTCATTCTAAAAGAACTGATATGGGAGAAACTATTGACCAGTGATTTCAAGAGGTTAGAAAAAGTAAAACCAAGATTCATCAAAAAGGCATTAGGTGCAAGCAAATACACACCAAATAGAATGGCCTATATGCTAGCCAGAGAAACCTTCTTCCTAGAGGACCTGAGGCAAAGGATACTACTGCCAGCAACAGAGCCATATAAGAAAGTCATCGAAAAAAAAGAAACAGAAAAAGAGATCGACGAAGATTTCTACGCCTCAGATGCCATGGTAAACAGAGAGTGGACTGGAAGTAACCAACCACAAAGGCACAGATTCATAGGCTTAGCAACACACGGATATCACAAAATGTGCAAAAATACAAAATTCCACCAACCGAGTGATTCGTGTGAATGTGCGACCAAAAGTGTGAGCGATACCATTACAAACAATGCAGAATATGGACAGGATCACTGAGCGAACTCATAACTTAATGCTCTTTCGAGTGCCTCTTACCAACTTACATATAATTCATTCTAAATAAATAACTCAGGGTCGTGTCGAGTTAAATAGTTTCACCTACAAATTTGCCAAGGTAGGTGCCAGATTTATGGAAAAATTACCATTATGGAACATAATTATCAAACACATTTAATAAAGTTAGGGGATCAACTCTTATTACTATTTTTTTGTTACAGCAGCAGCTAGCAGAGATGCCATTGAACCATCCTCTTTCAACAAAACTAGGAGATATTTTTTATTATTTCACTCACCTCATACTTCATAGCAGACCCCAGGGTTTCTTCACATCTTTTGTGACATTCTCAATGCTGTGTCACGTTCACAACTGACGTCCAACGGCCTTCTATCCTGCAGACTGACCTCCGCGCCATCTGGTGGCCGACCGAAGAATTTCCAAATCAGTCCTCTCTCCTTATAACCGGTTTATTTCAAAATTCATAGTTGTATTTTCATTCTTGCATATGTAAATTTTTTCCCAAATTGTGAGTCAGTTGTGAACGTGACAGCATTGAGAATGTCACAAAAGATGTGAAGAAACCCTGGGTCTGCTATGAATTATGAGATGAGTGAAATAATAAAAAATAAACAATATTAAAAATATAATTTAATATTAAAAAACCTCAGTGTTATTTCCTATCTACATAACTTAATAAAACTAGGAGATAATTATATTTCCATCTCTTTCGTTCACTCTGCAGCATGAAGTGGCAGTGTTCCCTTAAGAGCAATATAATTTCCAGACATGAATAACCCTATAGTATTTTTATATATTAAATTTTGGAATTTTTAACATTATGAGGTTCAATTCATAAAAATTAGATGAATAGTGATTTCTTCTTACCTCATACTCCTATGTTTTTTAAACACATCACTGCAGTATCAGCGACCCAGTCACCATCGTCTGCTGTTTTCACGACTCATTTTTTTTCTTTTGCCGGTAATTATCCAAACTGCCATCTGGCGTTCTTTTGAAGGAATTATTTTCTAAACTGCCATCTGGAATCTCGAAACTCCAGACGAACCAAGCTGGATTACAAAGTTCTTCAAAAATACAACAGATGGCAGTTTGGATAATTACCGGCAGAAGAAAAAAATTGAGTCGTGAAAACAGCTGACAATGGGTCGCCAATACTGCAGTGCTGTGTTTAAAAAAAAACATGGTATGAGGTAAGAAGAAATCACAATTCATTTAATTCTTACCTATAGTATTTAACTTTTACAGGAATTAATCACTATGAGGTATAATTTAAGGTAAAATCAAATGTTCTAAGTAGATCGTGATTTTTAGACCATAATGGTCTCATTTTCAGTACTATTTTGGCAGCTAATGTTATTAAATTAATGTTATGTCGATTGGAAGAAACTACTCTTCTTCCCTCTGTTGGTGGACCAATGAACCTCTGGATCAGGTCAAAATTTGTGGGAATTTCGAAATCTCGACCTACTTTGAAGACTTTGTATGAGAGGTAAGAAACGTTTGATTTTACCATAACCCTATAGTAATATATCTAAATGAATGTACAATACACAAAAAAATGCAGTAAAAAGCCATTTATTTATTAGCCTTACTACAAAATACAAATTCTTACAACTCAATTAGCAAATGCCTAAATAAAAATAAGACCTTTTGTATACAAGCAGTCATAAGTTTAACATTAACATAAACGTCCCTTCACATCTACATAACCCTAAAACAAAACCATGTATTTCAGTAAGCTCATTTGTACAAGCACTCCAACATAATAAAAATACCTAAGTGCCCATTAGCTCAAGGAAAATTATCAAGAGTTGATCATTGCCATCACTGGAATATATCTTGGAACTCAATACTATTTTTATATTAAAAATGGGAGACCATCAGATAAAGAACTGACATAATCCTACTTTTATTTTGGAAACCTGCAAAAGTAACCACAAGTGTAGGGTACAAGCTGCTCAACAATGAGATTTAAGAGGGGTGAATTCAGGGGAGTAAAGTCTGATTGGCTACAATGGGACTAGTACTGATTTTATATAGTATTTATCAAAGTCAATAAAAACCCAAATTAATTTTAAAAGAGTAAACTCGTTTCAGCAGCAATATAAAGTCTTGGTAGCATCATTACTGAAATTTTACTCTTTTTTTTAAATTGGTGATGTTTTTATTGACTTATTGGTTTATTTTAGGATGTAATATTATGAGGTTCTTTTAGTCAAGTTTTATTGAGTCTGTAATCATCTTACCTCTTTAATCATCTTGTTCAAGAGCAAATCAACATTAAATTGAGGTAAAATGATTACAGATTCAATAAAACTTGACAATTATATATTTGTGTAAAAGGGATTAAGAGTTACTTTTGTAACATGCACCTTGGAAGCGAAGCTGTCGACAGTATCAAGGTGGTTGGAATGCCGCATTCAGCTAAAATCACTCTGAGCAGCAATAGAAGACGCAGAGAGACTATTACAGTTAACACTGGAATAAATAAGGTGAATACAGAGTCATTTTACCTCATAACTTCTTGTATTTTATTTGAACTATTTGGAAGATTCAAATCTCTTTTTCTATAATAATAATTTAACACTTTTATAGAACCCATTCATCTTACTGGTCAAAGTATTTATTTTCTGCACATACAATGTAAATATAGAATTCTCCTGGAATTTCAATTATGCTAGCATTGCATCATATCCCTGCCCTTGTGAGGGAGAGAGCTTTTTTGAAATACCATGAACTTGCATTTTTCAAGTTACAAAGATAAGGATTTGGACTCTATACTTGGAAATTACTTCAGCCTATTTTGTTTCTCCACTGTCCATACTTTTTACAGGAATTTTTATGACAACCATCCATCCATAGTAATTCTGCCCGAAGGCAGGTCCTTCACTGCAATCATAGCATTTTCATGCTATGCTTACAGCTTTACTAGGGAATTGTGTAGGTGTGGTAGCTTCCCGTTGCTTTCCACATCGGTGAAGGATGATGATGGCCATGTGATTTCGGGGACCGTTTGGGCCTTAAAGTTTTCCTGACATTTGTCCTACAGGTGAGGAAAAACCCCGATAAAAACCTCACCCAGAAAAACTGCCCCGACTGGGGATCGAACCCGGGCCTGCTGCATGACAAGGCAGCATGCTACCTCGAGACCACACTGTAAATGTTTAATATGTAATTTGAAATTGATTATAATTCCTGTTTTATTGATCAGGTTGAGATTTATTTTCTCCTTTTGAAATGAATATATCATTTACATGGATGGTATGGAAGATTCTTAATTTTCTCTCCTTCAAATAATTAAATTTTTAAGGAATTTCAGATTATTGCCCAATATGTTTGATATGGTGCACAAAAAGTTTTTCGAACAATCTGACTCGGAACCCAATTTGTAAACTGCAAGTCATCTGACAATTTAATTTGAACTAAATTGGTTACTATATGTACCTCCTCTTAATGTAGGTGGTGTTATGTAATTATAATTATTCTGATTGGATATTATGCTGTAGTGCAGGCAGTTCTATTCACTCAGTGCTGCCAATAACCTATGTAAATCTTAAGATTGTTCTAGAAGCTTGCCTTCAGCACCCTAATATATGCTTGCTTCAGTTGAAGGGAACCATTTAACCTTCTCTCTCAGCTACACAATATAAATTTTGTTACCTTTAGAAATATTATTTGAAAATAGTGCAACAGTGTTAATTCATCTGAGCTAAACTCGCAGAAATTAAAGTGAAGTGATTTTGTGTCATGTGAAACTAAAATGTGATTCAAGTTTAATAATAATTTTTTGGTTAATTTTAATTCCTATGGTTTTTAATCTATCCACTATCTTCCCTTCTCTTTCTGGCATAGTCTCGCCTGGCTCCCCCGTCATTCTAACTTAATAAAATACGAACTCCGTATTCAGAAAACGTTCCACTAGTTTCGGTCTATCATGTATACCATCCATGAATGAAGTCATTTTTATAGATTTTACCTCATTGTTTTTCTTAAACACAGGAACTGCAGTTTTCAATAAGAAACGTGTCAGCTTTTACAGATTGACTCCAGATTCACCTTATTTATTAAGAACTTCATAATGTAATTTATTAGAACTACGAGATACTAAGATTTCATATTATACTTCACTTCCTATTCAATTCCTCACTCCAATTTATGAATCTTTATAAAGTAACAATCATCAATTCTTGAAGCAAGAAATATTACCTACATTGAAACTACAGAATAGCATGAATTATCTATATTAATGATGTGAAGGGAACACAAATTAAAATAGATTGTAACTTCAAATTAATTAGAAAAAAATTGCCATCGCATTTACTTTAATATAATGTCAATATGACAAAAATTAACAAAAAATCACTAGGCATTATTAAAAGTATCTTTAGCTACTCTAACATTGTAAAATTATTCCAGGTACTGTAATATTACAGATTACATAATTACGTACCCTCAGGAACACAAGATGTGAGTTTTTTGGTATTAATTTATTGAAATAGGAAGAGAGAAAAAAATCTAACACCGCAAGTGCAAGGATGGGCAATATGCAACTAAATAAACACCACATTCAATACTTATTACTAAAGACCGGATTTTAAAGGGAAATATAATTGAAGAGAACTGTTATATGTTATATTCATTTTACTTTATTATAAAAGTAATGTATTTTTATCAGATCACATTCTACATAATTACTTCAAAACAATGTACCATTCATGAGAATTCTCCAGATGCATCCAGTACTGTTGTGTACCAAACACAAAAAGTCTAGTTTCTCATGGAGTGGCATTTTGGGCATCTGTTAAGATAACCCTGCACTTTTTGATAGTGGCTATTAGCATGCATATCTGTAACATGGAGGAAGACTATTTTTTTGTAAATTTGATAGCCCCACTATACCAATATTTTTCCTTAAAACATTCCAATGCCACCTGCTTCGATTCCACCAGACCCCTACAATTCCTCTGTCAAGGGCAGCTAGTAAAGGTACTGATATTTCTGGTGATAGTGAGATTAACAGTGACTCTAATCAACTTGTTTTAATCAAGATGAGTCTCTGAATAACCGATTAAAGCCACAAAAATGAAAGTAATTGTTTCTTGCGCATAACCGCAGATTATTGCAATATGGATTGAAAATCTTATTAGGATTCCTCATGCATCAGCCTTGCAAGTTTGATATAAATCCATCAATGGTGTGTGAATATATATAATTTTTTTTAAATGTCTTCATGCATTTTAGTAGTTTAGTTTTAAAAACAGTGGGAATTGATATTTGAAGAGAAAAATTATACGCCTAGACTGGGACTTGAACCCTGAGGAATAGATATTTAAAACCAATACTCGTTATGTTAAGATTACATGATCATCTCTGGGCAATGTAAACCTAACTCCACAACCCTGAAAACCCATACAAGTTCACTAAATTGTACTGCATGTGCAACAAATTGACACAAATCCTTATATATTTTCTGTAATGTCAGCATAAATGAAATTTTGTTCAATCAATTCATGTTTCATTGATTTACAGTATATCCACATTTTTTCCCCCAGTCAGCATAAACCATTGTTTGATGCTTATGAAAATCATCAAAAATCTGCCAATTTTTAGAAACAGAAGAGAGAATATATATGAGTGAAAACTGGGTTGTAACAAAAATGCATTAAAAAATACAATCAAGAAATGTTGCAGAGGACTGGATAAAAAAAAAGAAGCTTTTGTACAATCTAGAACAGCTTTTCAACCAGTGTGCCATGAGAAAATTGAAACAAAAATAATATAATTAAAATAACCTCAAAATATAACTTCCTAAAATTAAATAATAAAAATTATCAATACTCCATTTTAATGATTGTAATTATTCTTTTTAAAGATGACTGATGAATGAAAAAAGAACAAGCTTCCCAGCTTGATAGAATAAAACTGTTTTAATCTAGCCCTTAGTTTTTACACTTATTACAAGTAAAACTGGTTGGTTATTGCTCTATTAAAAAATAATTACTTTGCTGAGAGGAAATTGCTTAAAAACTTTTTGCATATTTCTGCAACTATGATTAAATGTGTTGTTCAGACATAAATTACTAATTCTAAATAATAATGCTTATATTGCATAGTAATAGTTTTTCTTCATGAATTTGTAATTATACCTTAGGCTTATAAATAAGAATAAATAATGATACTTTTAACTGAGTGAGCTGTGAGAATTACATCATAGACGTATTGCAAGTTGAAAATGCTTATCTAGATTACTGGGCAAACTCGAAAACCAATGCGTTAATGCAAGATGATTCCCTAAGCTGGCTTTGGATTATCAATTAAAATTGAGATCTTGGAAGACGGAGAAATCTATGATGATGAGACTGTATCATGTATCAAATCTCACTAAAGAGAAACACAATATAGTTATGTATTATGGTTAGTGAACAGGGGAGTAAAAAGTCACAAGTATTCTTGTTGCAGTACCATTTTATTCATTGTTATATAGTATGAAAATATAAGGATATAAACATCTTAAGCAACTGAGAAAAAAAAATACTAGCTGTAATATGGAAAGTGGATAAACAAATACAGCTATATAATGTTTGTGGCACATTGAAAATATATGTACATTCAAGGAATCCCCTTTAAAATCCGTTCCATTACATATTACAGTATACATTCTCTGTACATTATCTGATTCCTAGAACCATGTCACACACATTCTTGTAAATGGACCCAGTCAACCAGCCAATTGCTCCAACAATAATTTGCTATGGGATTCACAATTAGCAAAAAAATCATGGAAAATGTGAGGGAAGGATTAGAAGAGGGGAGGGAATGTCAATGAAATGAATATTAATTATATGAGTAGACGCTACTTAACTAGGGACAAATTAACTTGCAGCTCTCAGAGGCTACCATCCAATTATGTTCCAATATACAACACACATATGCATCACAATTAAAAAATCAGTCCTCTTTTTTAGCATCAGGTGTTTTATCTCCATCCTTTTCTGGTGATTTTGAACGACTTCTTGATTTTGATTTACTGTGGCCCTTGCTGCCTGATCTTGAGCGGGATCTATCCCTGCAAATTAATACAATTATTAGCCATTTAAACAACAAAAACAATTTAACAAAAATCTGTGATTATGCGTTAAAATTAAATTCAAAAGTTGTTTTCGAGTAAAATAATTTTTGTAAATGATCTACAAAATGTTGCTTTTTATTGCTGAATTTTAAAGTTTTATTATGCATACAGAGTACTGTAAAAAGCAATTTGACAAAATAATTAGGGAAAGTTCAGAAATAGTATATAATGATTATTAAGTTATGTAGATAGGAAATAACACTATGAGGTTTTTTAATATTGTTTATTTTTAATATTTCACTCACCTCATACTTCATAATTCATAGCAGACCCTGGGTTTCTTCACATCTTTTGTGACATTCAGAATGTCACAAAAGATGTGAAGAAACCCAGGGTCTGCTATGAATTATGAAGTATGAGGTGAGTGAAATATTAAAAATAAACAATATAATGATTATGTTTAGTTGTTTCTTGACTCACCTCATACAGCATTTAGAATGTCACAAATGCAGTGAAGAAACTCAATAATGAGTCTGCATGGGAGTTAAGTATGAAGTGAGCCAAGAAACAACTAAACAAAATTAAAATAAACCTCAGTGTTATTTCCTACCTACATAACTTAGTATATTATATACGAGGTTAGGAAGTGCTTTTAGAGAAGTGAGAAAATATTGTTTATTTTTGATTTCACTCACCTCATACTTCGTAACTCCTAGAAGTATGAGGTGAGTGAAATAAAAAACAAACAATATTTAAAAACCAAGCAAGAGCGGAGGTTTTTAATTTCCGAGATTGTGTAAAACACTTCAGAAACAAGCATGTACATTTTTTTTTTGCACGATGGTGTTTTCAAAATAATAAATAATAGCAAAATAATATCTTTGTTGGAAATATTTGTGTTCATTATAAACTGACTAACTTTAACAGTGTGGGCAATGTTTATTAGTTTAATATTACAGCAGGCTGTGACACCAATCAATAATAAAATGGCAGCAAATACGTATTTGTTTTATATTGTGTCAAATAAAGTTTAGTTCAATTAAGATGCAGTGATTTATTTCGTATAATGTATACTAACCCTACATTTGGATATATTTTTGTATATACATTGTATATAGTATACATAAAGGGCAGTGGTTTTACTTCCCACACGAGGTTTGTAATATTACAGTATAGTTATTTAAATTGGCAACCCCAAAATGTATGAAGTTGAACTTTCAATTATGGTCGCCATTGCTTTAAGTATGACAAAATGCACTATCGCGTAAAAAAGTTATATAAAAATCCTGTTCATGTTTGTTAAAAATGAATGTACACAGAGTAAAATGTCTTTCAGGTTAATAATGAGCAGGATCAATTGTAAAAATTGTTTTGTTGTTTTTGAAACAATGACATTTATTCACCTAAGGGGTAATTAGAATGTGTGGAAAAGGTTGCATTAAAATCTACTCAATTTCCTTTACAAAATACCTCGTACATTGACTTAATTTTTAAAAATGAGATTAATATGACACAAGGAATGTGTGACGAGTTTTGTTTTACCATAGGACAAAGAAAATATACATATTTATGGTCAAAATTTAGGTGGAAATTATAGGTTCCACTGTACATCTGGTGCAAAATAACTGCACCTCTGGATGGTTTTTGTGGCAGATATACTTGCGTAGCAAGAGAGAAACATTCTCCACGCGTACAGAAATTTTTCTTATGGCATCATTTCTCAGAAAACATTAGTTCAATTTTTTCTGCTATGTACATAGTGAAAGTGAATTTTTGCAATCACATATTTTTAATAAAAGTTACATATATCTAAATCCTACTTTAAGTTTTATATGTTCCATCATGGACTACAGGCTTAATATCGTTCAACTGTCAGGTCATATCAAGTGCATAACCATGTCTGATCTAATAACATTAAACAAATAGCATACTCACTTGGACCTTGACTTTGCCTTGGATTTAGATTGAGATCTGGACTTGGATCTGTTCTTGGGTTCAGACCTGGACCTTGAACGTGACCGGGATCTAGATTTTGACTTGGAGCGTTCACGCGATCTGTTAATAAACACCAAACAGTTATTACAATGTCAAAATCAGAACATAAAGAAGACATCTAAACATACAATCAGGGATGCAAAAATTAAGCCTCAATCTACAATTAAAAGTGCTTAAGTAAATACTAATCTAAATTACTTCACATCTCCAGTACTTAACCCACAAAATGTAAATACATGTATAGAAATTTTCAAAACTAAGTGCAAACATGAAAAATTAAAGAAATAAAATATTGCATCACTATATTCTCAAAAGCTTTTGTACAACTAGAATGAGTGGACTATTTCATGGCAGATAAAGGACTGTTGAATAAAACACATACCTAGGCTTTTCTGCTCCGCAGCATTGCCTAGGTGAGATCTTCCAATAGAAACTACACATTAAGGTAGAATTCTTTATCACTCACCTCATATTGTTCTTATTTGACTATAAACTAGTTTCGGAACATAGTTTATAGTCAAATAAGAACAATATGAGGTGAGTGATAAAAAATTCTACCTTAATGAATATACCTCATAGTGAGAATTCCTAAAATAAGTAGAAACTACACATCACACCTTGGGAAGAAGACAGCCACAAGTGTAAAAAGTCTAATCCAGTTATTCACAATTAAAGTTTTAAAAAAAGGTATAGTAAATTCAATTTTTAAAACTTACACAATCTCATCCTGTCTCCATTTTCTTGTACATGACTTGTGGCCATAAAGAAATAAATTTGTAACCATTTTTCAAACAAATAGTATTAACTCATGTTTTTACTTTTTACACTTGTGGCTCTCTTCTTCCCAAGGTGCAATATGTCTTTGCACACAGGAGAGTATATGGAATAGATTGTCAAGAATACGTTGACCTAGAAATATTTTTAGCTTCATGACCCAAAGCTGCATGTTTTTAGATGCCCAAGTTCATGAGATAATACAAATCTACCGCTGTGGTCTCAAGGTGGCATGCTGCCTTGTCACGCAATGGGCACGAGTTCGATTCTCAGTTGGGACATGCTCCAGGGCGAGGTTTTTCCTCACCTGTAAGACAAATGCCAGAAAGCTTAGAGTCTAACGGTCCCGAAAATCATCTGGCCAGCATATTCATCCTTCATGGTGCAGAAAGCAAGGGAAACTACCACACATATAATTCCCTAGTAAAATTGCAAAGCATAGCATGCCCTAGGGCAGGATTACTATAGAATAGGAGGTGTAAAATATGGAATTAATTATTATTATTGTAAAATTTTATTTTTATTTAATAACAGGCTATTCCAATACTGCCCTACTAAGCTAAGAGACATCTGAAGATCTTTCAACATTCAGCAAATGAGCAATTTGTTAAATCACATTCCACATCAATTTATCACAATATCTTCTTCCTTCCAAGTATTAGGCCAAGGCCTGTTACGATCCTATAGAAAATTTTCCCTCCAGCGTTTCATAGGACGGCCCAGTGATCTTCGTCCTCTTGGTATATAATTATAAACAGCTTTGGGGATCCGATTTGAACTCATTCTTTCAAGATGGTGTTTCCAAATCACAATATCAATTATTAAATATATGTAGGAAATAACACTAGTTTCTTTTAATTATTAACGAGTTAAACAATAAGAGAAATTATTTAAAAAGAAAAATTAACGCCTGAAATGGAATTTGAACCAGAGACCTCTAGCTGTATATGCTAGTGCACTACTATTTACACTTTCCAGGCATTCCAAAGCAAATTTAATTTTTCTCTGTCTCCTTATCATAGTTCAGGCATTAATTTTTCTTTTCAAATAATGTACATAATTGCTAATGTTAAAATTTAAATTATAACAAAATAGTAAGAGAAATGTTTATATGAAATTTACATACAATTGCTATAAAATAAAAATTTATTTCAAATTAGGTAACGCCTAAATCTGTACGTTAGTATGGTGAAACTATAGAGGTATGGATAAGAAGAAGACTGGTGTCCATTTGTACATTTACAATTACCAGTGAAGCATCCACCATGAATAATCCACCCACTATAAAATAAACCTCATAAATGCTAGAAACCTAAGGTAATAAGAATGTAAGCTTACAATTAAGAATTATACGATGCAGTAAATATTCAACATATCTCAATAATTAGTGGACAGGAAATGAGTACAGTTTACTCAAACATTGTAAAATTCTTATTAAAAATACTATGAATAGAAGTCTGATGGCGTTAATAGCTCTAGCTATCTGTCTTCCGACATAAAAGAATTGTACAAGTGGAAAAGAAATGTTAGTGTTTATGCAGTGTCTAGAATGGTGTAGTTGGCTGCACACCGACATACAGAATCAGAGGTCCATGGTTCAATTCCCCGTTCAGACAATTTTCTTTAAAAAAAAGCAGAATGAGAAATGCTAAATCATCTCAGAAATCATTGAGTGGACCAAAGAAGGGGAAATATCAAATTATAACAAAATTATTTAGTATGTGCAAGAGAAAACAAAAGGGTTCATTATCACACAAAAGGTAATAATGTGTGCTAAAGCATCAGCTTATTCAAATGGAAATTTGACAGCATGAGTGATGCACCAAATCCAATCAAAGCGAGTGTCGGCTGGTGTGTGTCCTGTGTATGATGAAAAGAAGACAGCAGGGGTGGTGGAGATAGCAACATTAAATAGTATTGGCAAGTAAATCAAGAAAATTAGTTAAAAAACCCTCTTCAAAATTTATGGGTTCATCGTAATATTTATAGTATATGTTCGAGCCAGGTTTGGACAACAAACAGGATCACAGGTCTACTTGAACCCAACTAACTGAAAATGGCTGAGCTTAAGAATGAATGACAGCCATCTTACCTCTTCCCATAATATAATGTTATACACAACTTTCCTCAGTAGAGAGATACAATTTTTTTAATTTATGAAATACATTTAAAAAATTCAAATTGTAGGCCTAATGGAAGTATACATATTACAAAGTAGAAATTTTGTAAAAATGGTTTCTTAAAATTGATCCTCTAATGGCAGTGATGGCAATTTTAGAAAGATACACCCTGTCCAAATCTAAGGAATCCAATCCATAATGCCCATTTTCCCTGCAGTTTTCATGGTCTATCAATGGACTGTATCATTTATATTTATAATACATTTAAATCTAAAGCACTTTTTTATGGAAAATTGAAAAGTTTCAGTGAAACATTCCTTATGGAATGTCAAAATGGATTTAGGAAAGGACGATCTTGTATTGATTCAGCATTTTCTGTTAAACTATTGCTTGAAAAAAGAAGAGAATTCAACTTAGAAACACATTTTGCTTTCATAGATTTTGAAAAAGCATTCGACACAGTCAAGAGATCAAAACTCTTAAATATATTGGAAGACAGAAATATACCAAATTTACTTCGGCAGAACATACAAAATATTTACAAAGACAACACCATAAAGATTAAATTAAATAACAGATTTTCTGAAGAAGGAATTATAAATCGTGGTGTGAGACAAGGCTGCCCCCTATCCCCAACACTGTTTGCAATTTATATCAATGAAGTAATATGTTGCTGGAACAAAACATATAAATTTGGAATAAGAATATCAGAAAATAGAAAATTAAACACCCTACTGTTTGCAGATGACCAAATAATAATAGCAAATTCCGAAGATAATCTACAGAAAGGTCTGTATGAACTTAACAAAATTACAGAAGAATATGGATTAAAGATATCTACAGAAAAAACAAAAATCATGGCATTTCAAGGTGTAGATCCTGTCAGAAGTAAAATTGTACTGGACAATAAAATTTTGGAGCAGGTGAATAATTTTACATATCTAGGATGCAATATCTCATATGAAGAAGAAAAGGATGTAAATGCAAAAATATCTAAATTTTTAAGAATTTTAGGGTTAATAAATTCTATCTTCAAGCCACAGTTAGTCCAAAAGCATTCAAGACTGAAAGTGTATAAAACACTGGCTCTTCCAACTCTTTTGTATGGTAGCGAAGTATGGACGTTGAAACAGAAGGATATACAGAGACTTAGATCTGCTGAAATGAGATATCTTCGGAGGACTGCAGGATACACACTACTAGATCACAAAAAAAATGAAGACATCTTAGAAGAATTACACATGGAATCTTTAGAAAACAAAATTTCTGATTATAAGTCAAGATGGATACAACATGTTCATCGAATGGAAGATCACAGAATACCCAAACTAATGTTAAGATATCAACCTGCAGGAAGAAGAAGACCAGGACGTCCACTCAAAAGACTTCTGGATGGTGTTTCTCTTGAGGCCGAAACAGGTCAACAAATGGCCTAAATTCGTGAATGTACTATGATGATGATGATGCACTTTTTTAGAAGCCATGGCCCATTTTTAGACTTAATTAAAACTAATAAAGCAAATTTACAAGACTAAGTTTCATGCAGTAACCTATTTAAAAATGCAATTACTAATATAAAATGCATTAGAGATTATATAAGTTGTTCTTAAAGCAAATAACATTCAATGGCTTTATAAATGGAAAATTTGACAATTCTGGTGCTTGCATGAAACTTATGACTGCATTAACATATTCCAGTCTGACTGAGTCAACATAAGTAGCTAATGCTATATTCATTACAATATTCCATGGTGCATATGTACTAAAAAATATAGCTTTCTTTTGTTAATATAATCATATGTAATCAGTTTTGTGATGGAATGAAAATTGCAGCCGTTATGAGCAATTTTCAAATTTTAGATTTGAGCTAAATCTCGCTCCTTTAATGCTAGGATTCTGCATATTTACAGAAAGTACTTCTTTTCACAACTAGATTGTATACAGCAAGTTTTAACGTGAGAAAACAAACAAATTTGGCTGCTAGAGCAACTAAAACTTCAGCTTCAGGTTAATGCCCATTCCTAATGGTTATACTTTACCGATTAACAAACCTTATCTTGATGTTTTTATTATTAATTTAACATTTCTCAATGAAAGATAAATTAAATTTGAAGAGAAAAATTTTCGCCTAGACCGGGACTCGAACCCGGGACCCTTGGCTTTCCGGGCCAAGTGCTCTACCAACTGAGCTACCGAGGCGAGTTACGATCTAGACGCAAATTTTTCTCTTATATACGTTGTAATTCCCTATCGCCAAATGCTTTTGAAACCATTGTTTCTATCTTTGCAAATGGCGGCTTCTTAGTTAAGAAGACATTTATCATTAGAGGCCTTACTGGCTTTTAAAGTAATGTTAAATTTCCAATAAATGTCTTCTTAACTAAGAAGCCGCCATTTGCAAAGATAGAAACAATGGTTTCAAAAGCATTTGGCGATAGGGAATTACAACGTATATAAGAGAAAAATTTGCGTCTAGATCGTAACTCGCCTCGGTAGCTCAGTTGGTAGAGCACTTGGCCCGGAAAGCCAAGGGTCCCGGGTTCGAGTCCCGGTCTAGGCGAAAATTTTTCTCTTCAAATTTAAACCTTATCTTATTCTTCTTATTCAAATGTTACATACCAAGTTTTGTTGGGAAAAAATGGAACTAAAGCAATATTAAAATTTTTGTTTTTAGATAAACCACATTCTTAAAGATCCAATTACTCTTAAATATTTTCCCCCATTGATTCATGGAAGTATTTTTTCCTTTGGAAAGCTATATTCACTTGTCAGACTATAATGTGTTAAAGAGAACTTCACAAGCATGATTTTAAAGAAATACTCATTGCCAAGACATTGCAAGAAAAACTGGTGGCCACAGAAGAAATAAAATAGAAATGCTATTCATAATTGGGAATAACTTACGGTGATGTTTCTTGTGCTTGTGCACTGTTGGAAGGCGATTGTTGGGAGTCGTTTTTCTCGACCGAAGTACCAGTTTTTGTTCTTGGAAGTGCAAAAAAAAGTGTGTCAAAAATATTTATCAAGTATTGCAAAATCTAGTCGCCAGCATAGAATTATTGTTATTACTGGCGTCCGGATTTTTGCATCCCTGCTTATAAACTATATAATCAAATTTAAGTCATTATACAGAATCACAAGGAATCTATATTGATTTTGAGGTCACAAATTTATGCCATATAGATTGACTTTTTTTTTAAATTCTGAATATAATGCTGAATAGTTATTCGTAAATAATGATTCACAGGGTCAAATAAAAATGTCAGGCATTTTCAATAGAAAAATACAAATTCATGACACAAAGTTGCTAAGGCCTATTTCATGACATAAAACCTTGGCAGTAAAAATATTTGAAGAAAATATCAGCTGCTGATTAGTCACTCAGTATAGGAAAACCTCATAGTGTCACTTCCAATTTATTTTGGCACTGTAGCAATAGATACCATAAAAAAAACATGAATTACTGTTCAACAATGTTTTGAGTGAAGAGAGAAACATACAGTAAGAAATGTGATAAAATTATATGGATTGAGCAAAGAAAGATGTGAATTATTGTTAAAACATGATTGACAACTAGCATAGACTCAATTGCTTATCAATGCCATTTTGAATTCCATTAGAAGATTTGAAATTTAGATAACGTAACATAATACAAACTTCATTACAAGCTAATCCACCAAGGTAATGATCATTGAAGTAAATTATTATGTACAGCTATTATAATTAACGGGAAAGAGAAAAATTTATGCCTGAACTGAAAATTGAACTTTTCTTATCACTCAAGCTATCCGATGGTAAATTACTCCGAAACTAAAAAGACCAATATGAGGTAAGGTTATTTTATTAACATTAAAATAAATTTTTAACCTCTCATTAACAAGAACGGGAAGGAACGTTAACATTTGAACAGCTCAAATGGTCAGAGCATTAGCGCGTAAAACTGAAGGTCTGGGGTTTGATTCCTGGTTCAGCCATCTTTCCCAATAGCACAGTTAACAATGTACAGTCTGAATATCAATGGCTAAAATAATGTTATAAAAAACCACATGTCTTTCTAATAATTTTGAGAACATTTTCAGAAAGCTCCTTAACAGATAAGGTCAATAACTTTCAATTCAAATCTTGATGTGAAAGTTAAATGGGTGCTCACAGGCCTCTTATTTCAGGCTCAGGTTCTTTTACATGGCAAAAATTTACAACTTGACCCATGGTTTTTGGTTTCCTTCTAAAGGAGTCCACAATCTGGTTTGTGAAAAATCCATTGACTCTTGCCAAGTTTGAACTTGCAAATCTTGAAACCAGGTGGGAATGGTAATCAGCCCACAATATTGGAGATACAGACAAAAATTTTTCCCTTTGGTTGTGGTAACCACTCATCAAAGCTGAGTTGGCAAGGCCCTAACTCATAATCTCAAGTGAAACTGTAATTAGAAAGTACCACTCTCGTATAGGAGCACCAAAGGCTGAAAACATCGTAAGCCATATACAAAAATTGGGAAATATGAACTACACCTTCCTCTAAGGACAATTATAAAAAACATGGTGTAATACATTTGAAGGACTGACCCACAGAAAAGAGGACATCCGATAAGTTTAGTCATTTTAAGATGAACACCTTCAGCAATGTGTGCAGCTGTGACTCAAAATTCAGATAAATTCCTTGTAGGACACCAAATTCAATTATGTACAAGGTATCACATTAGGGGTATGATACCTTCCTTATTCTATGCATTCAATAAAGCATTGCACTTATTACTATTGAATGTTTCTACTAAAAATAAATTACACCATTATTCAAATGCAGACTCATGCAACAGAAGTGGAATCGATGCTACAGAGAACTGACCTCATATGGCATGCAATTAAGTATACATGCACTTTATACATAATAAAAGCATTATTTTACTCACTTAGACTTTGATCTGGAACGTGATTTTGAATGCGATGCAGACTTTGATTTTGAATGTCCGCGTGACTTAGAACGACTACTGCGTCTACTCCTACTCCTGCTTCTACTGCTGCGACGGCTACGGGACCTGATATATAAAAAAGTGATAGTCAGTACAAAAGCTTATTTCAATAATAAAATGACTTTTTAAAAAATAAATTTGCTCAGAACACGTTGGGAAATTTTGTTGTCTTCAAGTACCATCAGACCCGAAAGATTTGTATCATCATAGCAAATATAATTTCACTCACTATAAATTTGGGATTTCATTTACATTGAAAAAGATTGTGCCAATTAAATGTACAACTGATTTTAATTATTTTTTGTGCATTGATAAGCAAAATATGTCATGTCAATGCCAATCTACATAATCTTCATGATTCAGTTTCTGCACTCAGCGGACAATTGGAATTTTGAGTCTGTAAATTTTAAGTCTGTATCGAATGAGAATTGCCAGGCATTAGAATATATCTCAATCCTAGAAGGCCCCAATCCTTATACTTACCTACTTAGGTGCATTATACTAAAGACTAGGGTGAAGGTAATTATAGGCTACTACTGTTGAAATTGCTAGGTTTAACGTCATCTGCCAATCACATGCCTTAACGTATGCACTGCAGAGGGGTTTAGAATTTAATCCTAGTATTTACTTCATAAAACTTTTTTAATGTTTCAAATGCTGTCAGGTAACAAAATTGGACAATTTAAATTCATCAGAAAAAAATTCTTGGTAACTCACCTCATAAATTTCGTGTTTTTTCACGAAACCACAGTTTCAAACGTAATCACATTCATCTTCAGCCACAACTCCAACTCACTGAAGATGGATGTGATTACGTTTGAAACTGCGGCTTCAGGAAAAATACAAAATTTATGAGGTGAGTTGTGAAAAAATGTTCTCCGATGAATTTCAATGATTATAATGTTTTTATTATTTAATTTAATATAAAACTGGACAAATTTATTTTCATTGGCAGATGGTAGATTTGGTCAAATTTGCTAGTAACCCAATATAATTGAATAATGCTGTTTTCTTACCAATCATTATATTTAAAGAATTGCCCTCTCTTTATATCTATGATGCACAATATAATGGACTTAAAACCAAACTTTTCATGACAAGCAAAATAAACTTCAGGGTGCTCTCTAAAAAAAAAAAAAGTATGTTCGACTTGATATTGTGTTTTAGAATATTTATTCTTTATTTATCCAAAACACAGAATATCTAAACGAACATACTTTTTTTTACAGATCACCTTGAAGTTTATTTAGACTGTCCTGAAAAGTTTGCTTTCTTGACCAAGTGCACCACATATATATATAAATAAATAAATAAATAAATAAATAAATAAATATATATATATATATATAAACATTTTTAACAAATGCACATTTTCTCCCAATTCTGTACTAAATCTATAATGTCTTCAATAAATTGTTTGTTACAAACAAGAAGTCAGAGTAGTTTATTCTCAGCCTATGCTTAAAAAAATATTTTTTAATTAACCTACTGATGTGATATGAGGTAATAATTACACTAGAGTTGGAAATAATACATCTCTCACTTCAAAATTACTTTAGTTACAATAATATTTAAGACTAAATATCGTAAAACTTTAAAATGTTGAATAGCCAGCCATTGAAAATTTCAATACATGACTAAGGAACCAGGTAAATATTTTTTATATGTTCTTCATAGTAACAAACAAGACTACCTAAGGGAGATTTCTATATTCAAAACTTTTAGGTCTTAATTTTCTTTAACTCAAATGTCTAACGAATGTGCATCATATGAGTTCAAATCGGGTCCCATACCAAGAGGACAAAGATCTCCGGGCTGTCCTATGAAACGCTGGAGGGAAAATTTTCTATAGGATCATAACAGGCCTTGGCCTAATACTTGGAAGGAAGAAGAAGAATGCTTAGTGTTTTAATCTGCCAAATTAAGGGATTCAGACAATCTTAAGTTACATGTACTACAAAATGCTCTACAGGTATTTTTAAATCATAGCAACATGAGTTACCTTGAACGTGTACGGCTCCTGCGGCGAGATCGTGATCTAGAACGTGACCTAGATCTTGAGCTTGATGAACGTGAACGTCGCCTACCACTACGACGTGTATCTTCAATCAGACGAATCCTCCTTCCATTCAGCTCAGTATCGTCAAGTTTATCAATTGCATTCCTCATGTCTGAGTGTGTAGCAAACTCCACCACTCTGCAATTTGATGAAAAACAAATTTCAAATAGTTTCTTTTTTGCAATTACCTTGTAATGTTCTCACTTTAATGAATCTAACTTACTAAGCAGAATACAAAGTTACATTTTATATTAAACATAGAAATTTGCCAGAATGTTTGGTCTTGTAACATCATTCTGGATAAGACAGATAGACCTGATAAGGAAGTTTCTTAACATACAACAGTAAAATATTTTTATATAATAATGTAAATTAATTTTTGAAGAGAAACAAACTGGGATTTGAACCTAAGGTATCTCTAGTTCTACATACCAACTATGCTAACTAGGCATCCGATATGTAATTTCTCTCATAAATAATTCCACATGCCAGAAGCAATAACCTTTATGTATAATCCCACCTGGCTGCTTCCTATTCAACAAGGCTTTTGATAGGATTTCAAACACTACTTTTATAGCTGTAATGCTATTATTGTAATGTTTTGAATAAAAACATTGTCAGTACAAAAACTTATTTCAATAATAAAATGACTTTTTTAAAAATATATTTGCTCAGAACACGTTGGGAAATTTTGTTGTCTTCAAGTACCATCAGACCCGAAAGATTTGTATCATCACACAGCAAATATAATATATAAATTTGGGATTTCATTTACATTGAAAAAAATTGTGCAATTTAATGTACAACTGATTTTAATTGTTTTTTGTGCATTGATAAGCATTACAGTTAAAACTGCTACATATTACAGTTCGTAGTTTTGGCACAATGTACAAGAGAAAAATTTGCATTTAGATTGGAGGCCCAGGTAGCTCAAATGACAAGAGCATTAGCATAGAAGTCAATACTATTGTAGTATGAGCTAAAAGTAATACTCTTCTAAAAAAACAATCCTCCGGGCCAGATTTGAACCAGCGACCTACTTGATTATATACCACTACAGTCTACCACTCTACCAACTGAGCTACCAGAAGATATAATATTAATTGCTTACAATGATGGACTAAAAAGTCAGTAAGACCACAATCGGTCTTTATTTTTTTTATGTCCTGATAATCCTGGCCAGGATCTTAGAAAAAAAATGAAATTATTGTATTGTCAAAGTTTCAAGTTGATCCAATGTTTTTTAAGTGGGTGAAAATCATGTTAAAAAATTCCATTACATAGACAGACAGATTGAGGTCAAGCTAATATAAAGCATGTAAAAATACTTACCCTTCATTTCTGCGCGCTGTTTGTGTGCATCAGCGTAAGTTACTTCTCCAGCTTGTCTCATGTAATCTTTCAGATCCTGAATGTGCAATGAAACATGATATTAGATTACATACTTCCATTTAATATCAGTATACATTCTAAATTTACCCACCCACCAAATTAACATTACTTAATCCAATAAAATTATCTTTAATTTAACTTGAGATCAATAGCCTCTTTCTAATATAATCTATTAATAGTTATGCTAACTGAACTATTTTTTTAAAGTCTACTAAATGTATAAACCTTTGCAATTACTAATATTTTACCACCCTTTATCAAAAAATAGATCAAGAACCAAACTTAAGAATAATTTTTATCACTTCACCTTGTACTCAATCTTCTAATTAAACCAGTTTTAGAACCACATTGGTTCCATCTTCAGTGTTTTCATAACAGAACAATAGTTGTGTAAGTACTGAAGATGGATAAATTAAAGTTTTAAGTATATCGTGATTTTTGGCATTGCAGAAACCATCCTCACTGATGTTATGTCGATTGGAAGAACTTCCCTCAGTGATTTATTCCAACAAAAATTCAACTGAAGATGGAAGCAATGTTGTTCCAAAACCAGTCTAAATATAAGACCGAGTATGGAGTGAGATATAAATTTTTCTTAAATTTAATATATACCTCATAGTATTACTTCCTATAGAGTTCAAATCAATAAGTATGTAATATAAGGTGCTCGAAACTAGTTGCTTTTCACATACTATTGTCAACAACTTATGTAACTATCTCCCCAAAAATGCTGATTGCTGAAAAAAATATTACCCCACAATACAAAACATGCAGCTAACCTTTCATATTTTATATGACCAAAAGAGATTAAAACAATCGTAAAAGGTAATATTTTAAGAGCTCCTAATCTTCCTGCTGTGTAATGACTTCTTGTTCAGGGCCTCGTGGATTTTTTTAAATACTGTTTGCCAAATCACCCCACACAGTTCTCGACAATTAACTACTTCTAAAGCATCCCTACGATCTCTTCAAACTTATTCAGATATTTCCTTTGCTTGCATTCGTGCTTTTCCCACGATGAAATAATTTTGAAGCCAATTTTATCTTGTCATCCCAAATCCTTTTCATTCTGTCATTTTAAAAAAGAAAGTATCTGCTGTGGATCCAGGAGTAAGTCTTCAACACCATCCATGCATCACCTTTGGAGAAATATTGCAAGCATTCCTTTAATTTATGTAACATATCCTAACTTCAAAAAGGACTACTCTCAATTACTAAAATGCAGTAAATCCAGTAGCTGGTTATCAGTTCTTCCAAGATGTTTCCATATTTGTAGGTTGTATCCTTTTGTTGCTCCATATTTGTGGGTTGTATCCTTTTGTCCTTCCACATTTGTGGCTCATATCCATGCAAGTCGAGTCATGTAAACAGCACCTTGCTGCATTCATCAATTCCTCTTTGTTATGATGAATAGATTTATGATGGCCGATAAAATTGTAAATTTTCTTTTATATTAAAAAAAAAGAATTTACTTTGCATTAGAAGCTGTGACAATAGTATTTAAATTATAAATATAATGAGCAAGAAATTTTGTTTTTGAAAAATAAGCTCCTAATTTCGAGCACATACTAAATTATAAATCCTTTATAATATAACTCCCTTCCTACACTGTTTCTGCCAACTCGTTTCTCCCCCTCTGCTGTGACATGCTAAAATGCAATTCTGTAAGACAAAGAACCAACGAGAGGAAAACAGTGCACAGTAGAGTTTTTGTCGTCCATTTACCTTAGGCCCTGTGCGAGATCTTTACACAATTGGCCACCCCAGTCAGGCAGGAAGTTGGACGGACGGTCGGGCAGGAGGCATTGACACCAGTCCCGACCCATCGTCCCAATCAAGGCACGGCACACAGACCCAGTGGCACGGAGGGGGAAGTAGGGACGAACAGGGCTCACCAAGCTGCCATTAGCCAACGAAACGTCGATGCCTCACGGGCGGGATGCTTGCTAAGGTTTCGACAGGTCATCTCAGTTTAGTCCAGGTTAACGTTCAAGCGATGGAAGCCTTTTCTGCCCTAGTTCATCATCGGGTTGGCCATCACATTGCGCAAGGTGGCTCGACCTTCTCTCTGTTCTTTTTTTTGAGTCATCTCTCTCTCAGTCATAAGGCCCTATGGCATGGTCACGGATCGTCCCTCCATGGCGAAGAGGGTAAGGCTCTTCGGAAAAAAACAGCGATATCGTTTAGACAATTGTTTTCACCAAATAATATGTGAGAGCAGTTCAAATTAGAAAAGGCTTAATTTATATCACTGATATTAGAAGCTAAGCAAGTTCAGATAAAAAAATTTAGCCATGTAAACCCATTGATACATGTTGCTGCTCACTCCAATACCCGCCAGTTGGTCGACAGTCCTGATTGTCGCAAGCTGTCCTTACATCTCGCAAACATCTCAACCCAGGTGGAGGACATGCCCACAGATGTACATGGCTACATTATCTTATCAAATTATTTCACTTTTTATTTTTAAAAAATCAGAAAATTTTTAAATTTATTTCAATGCCTTGCTTAGCCACTTTTTCAATATATATGATTAAATAAAGACATTTATTATACTTAAATAATAGCAATTTTTATTTTTAATTATAATAAATACAGCTATTTTAACTTGCAACAATTTAAAAACCAAGAAAATGTCAAAATAACAAAACTGCTCTCACAAAACACCTTTTTGAGAAGATAAAAATCAATTAATTTGTCAGGGAACTAAACAAATCAAAAATACAAATCATCTTACCTGCCAACTCACACGACTTGATAGATTCTCCACTACAAGTCTATATTCCTGTTCTAGTGGGTGGTCCATACCTGAAAATGTAAATTACATTTTCTGAACATGTTATTCTGTTTTTCAAGTACTGCCTAACCAAATAAGCATGCAAGAATTCCCCAAATATTATTGAAAACAAATAAAAAAAGTGCCCAGTGACAAAAATAATCCCCCCTTGCATTTAAATCACCAAAGCACAATTACGGGGACAGAATTTTAAACCGAACTGTTGAAGCCAATTTGTCCGATTCGTAACAAGTACGTCATCTTAATAATTAAAGACATACCACTGAGCAGTTTTGCCAAACTAGAGATTTTTCCCTCCCTTCATATTACAGCTAGAGCTCTATAATTAATATTTATGCTAAAGTTAAAGATCAACCAACTTCCGATCCAGGTTGCAGGCACACAACTGGTGACATCATACAACACACCATGCCTCCGCAATCCTCACATGTGTGTGTTTCATCAAAGTAAGTTTAATTAACTTAAAAATGCCAGATCAAACTAGGCATGGCGTACCTGTCGTGAATACGGACATCCAAATCCCTGAAAAAAATCAAGCCGTCAGCTGGAGTACTTTGCATTTTAGTTAACAAAACTGTAAGACATTTCTTTTCCCTTCGTAACAAGCCAAAAATGTTATAGAACTTAGTTGAGAGGAAATTAAATGTCTTACAATCTTATTAATCTAAATTTATATTATTAATATTACAATTAAACTCCTCTCTCCATTAACTTATGCAAATAAAACAATTCTTTTATAATTAAAGGCTCAGCTCTTAAGCGTTTAAGCACTCCAAACAAAAACTCCCCAATTTGGATTAAACACTCCTATTCGCATTATATTAAACTTAATGTTTAATACAGCATAACCCCTTTATAAATATAATTGGGGCCTTCAATTTATGTTTTATATTGTCCAAGTTATCAGAAAATCCATGTTCACCATAAAAACAAAAAATCTCAAAATTAGAATTTATAAATTTATGTCGTCTTTTTTTATATAATTAATCATTTGAGACAAAACTACTGTAAGAGTTAATGCCTATACAGCTGAGAGACTCAGTGGAATAAAAGCACATGCCACCTTATTTTAAATTTTAGTTTGCTACCTTGGGTTAACTTTTATTCCTTAAGATTTTTGTAAAATTTCTATTCTCTGGGACTTTTTAATAAAGCATTGTTATTTTTGTTAGCTATTTGCAATAACAAATATGTGGATGCATAAGTTGCACTTTCATTCTATATTTGAACTGATTTATTGAAGTTTTTCTATATATTTGGACTAACAATCAATGCTTTATTTCACTGGATCCCTCAAATATATATATTTTAACTAAAATTTAATCTTGTTAATTTTAGATATTTTTACAAATTCTATTAACAAATGAAGTCATCCATCCAGTGTCAAATTTGAAATGAATGAAATGACCTGCACACTCAAATTTTAAACTTATATAAAGTACATAAAAAAATGTAGTGACTGTAATTTCATCATAGTTGCAGATATATCTTAATATTCAAATAAGCACAACTTAAGTTTACTTTTTGGGGGGAAAAAATATATAAATACAGCAAATATCAATCGGACTAAACATGTCTATGAAGTGCAAAATTTTAATAACTATTACATGATACATAAGCCATGAACCAAATTTTTCCAAAAGAACCGGCAATTTATTTTCAAAACTTGATAACAATGTATTGGGGTTATACTGTAGAGAATACAGTAACAGAACTTACATCTAGGTCTACAGTGACTTAAGTAAACTTATTTACAATGTCTTAATTTTATTACTATGATAGCAACCACAACACTACGCTACACATGCACGGCGTAAGCGTGTCTTGCACATTCACGTTAAAATTCAGAAGGAGTTAGGATAGTAGACTTGTTGGAGAGGCCAAGTACCGGTGGAGTTGGTTATAAAGAGTTACTACACAAGAACCTTCCCTCCCCTGGTACCCCGGCCAGTAACGGCTTACTTGTCCAGAGCCCGCCCCGAGCCGACCCCTGCTTCGCCTGCGCGGGGGAGGCCCCCGGTCTCGGCTGCGACCTCTCCACATGTCGCTGCCGTGCGGCGTTCCGCGAGCTTTCTCTACAGAGACTCTGTAACAACAAGCAATGGAATTGGCTTACTTGTCCATCCACGACGAACGCCGGCGACCGTAGCCGCCTCCTCCTCCACCACCACCACCACCACCCCCGTAGCCACGTTCACGACGTGCTGTACCTCTGGCATGTTCCACTATTACCCTGAAAACAAGAGAACAACTCCACGTTACGAGGGGCGGGTGCCCGGCCACAGTCCACCAGCCATCATCGCATCAAGCTAGAAGCCTAGGGCAATACAAAAATATACAATTTATATTCTCAACACAGCTCAAAACCATGCACTTGTATAACCAGGCTTACTATTTTACAAACATTCATCATTTGAAATCCGTGTAAACAATTTAAATAAAACACTTTCAAACAAAAACAATTTATAGTCTTCATAGTTCAATCAGCCTAGCTTTCATCCCTAAAGAGCAATACCAACTTTTAGTCTCCATTAAGTAATTTGTTAACTATTGAATTCATTCATCTCAAGCTCTGGATTCCAAATTGTAACAAGCTATTGCCGTCTACACTGTTTTACTACAACCTACCCTTAAAAAATCATTAAATTTGGGATATATACAAATGTAATTTAATTACTATTATTCATATGTAAATACATGATTTAAGTGAATGTTTTAACTAACTGTCCAAAAGAATGTAACTGAGAACTAGTTTTGTTGATTAGATATTAAATATAAACTACTACAATGCATTTGGATCATCATCTTGCACACTTGCAATGCATTAATATAGATATGCATTATTCACTATCCATATATTAAGAGTTCTCAATTTTAAAATCTGTGGAACAAAAGTTAGGCTGAAGGCATTATATTAGGCAAATTGGAACTTAGAATAAAGAACTAAAGTAAGTAATTATTTCATGGCAGATAACAGAAGACAATTTTTTCCCCATTAGGCCCAGAATACCTATATAATATTGATGTTGGGAATATGTTCTATACCCTGTTTGTTCTTAAAGTGATCCTCATCAAAACAAAACCATGTGGCTTGTTTGCTTTTCATTGGTTATGGACACCGATGTACATTGTAGAAGCAATAAGTATGCAAAAAAAAGTAGTTCCCTTCATTAAAGTAAATATGTCCTCTAATATTCTGCGTGAATGAAAATGGTAATATTCAGAACATACAAAATATTCTAAAATATACCTATCAATAATTAAAAGAGAGCGAATGATTTCATTATCAAGTGCTCGACATTAGATACCAACCATAATTAAAACTAAAAATAGTTTATTACATATGGGTGACGCATTTGAGTCATGCTTAAGTTGATTCTCATGAAACAAAATGGCAGAAAGTATAGTTTCCTATTGCTGTCATCTCCCTGTCGAAAGTGACCGTAAATGTGGCGCAAATAGCAGAAGGATATTGCTTCTACAACGTATGTCGGTGTCCATAACCAATGAAAAGCAACCAGGTCACATGGTTTTGTTTTGACAAGGATCACTTTAAAAGCAAACAGGGTATAGAGAAAGGAGCTCATTGTTACTTTCATAACTAAAATTCCATGTTTTTAAGTGTTATAGTTAACCCAAGATAAATTTTCTATCTAATTAAAAAGAGGCTATTATATGTTTATTGTTTGTTATATAGGAAGAGTGTGTTTTATTGATAGTATCATAAATTTACTATAAAATTGAAATAGGCACATAGTATGGTTAAGTTTAAATGATGAACTATAGAGATAGGAAGCAGGAGAAACCTAGCAATAATGGAAACTTTACAAACGGCAGTGATATATCTGCCATTAAATAATCCAATCATTACAACAGAATTGTCCTTTCTTGTATTGCTGCTAAAATTAAGACTAGCAGCAGCCATGAATCAGTGAAGGCAGGAAGTTGCTCCAGTTGCAATGTTGTATCACTAATAATTCTTGCATTATTCATGATCCTTTATTCCTACTATCTTAGTTTTCAATTTATCACGTGTTGAGATATTTGTGCTTACATGTGAAAATTACAAGATATTAACTGTGTTGTGCTGACTAAACCATATCCGACTTCTGTACATCATAATTTCGAAGTACTTTAAAATTTATTCTTTATCGCTTCGCCTCATTTAAATAGAAGACAGATTAAGAACTTAGAAGATAGAGAATATATTTTTGTACATCATAATTTCGAAGTACTTTAAAATTTATTCTTTATCGCTTCGCCTCATTTAAATAGAAGACAGATTAAGAACTTAGAAGATAGAGAATATATTTTGAATTTTACAATTACTTTTGTAAAGTTTTGTTCATAAAGGAGACATTGATAATTATAAAGAAATATTCACTCGCCACAATAATGTAACAACTTTACTGAGAAATTTGTAATTTAATGAAACTACAGTATTGCCCCGCATTTAACGTTTTCTTGCCTTTTACA
Organism: Diploptera punctata; assembly: GCA_030220185.1. NCBI lineage: Eukaryota > Metazoa > Arthropoda > Insecta > Blattodea > Blaberidae > Diploptera > Diploptera punctata. Next base: position 1,333,484 of record JASPKZ010009795.1, read on the forward strand.
ACATTCTTAAAGGTCCCTTCAGTTTCCCTTTATTCACAATGTATTAACATCTGCGACTTCATATTTCTGCAATTTTATTTTCCTGCAATTTACATCACATCAAGTTGATTTTTCAGCAATGAAGATATTTTATTGATTATCTCGCTTCTGTACAATCGATATAGAGCTAAGCACATTCAATGAGCCAATGAAGCTGGCTTCTGCACAATCAATAAAGAGTAGAGTATATTCATTAAGCCAATGAAGCTGGCTGAAAAACATTTCTGAAATTCAACCCGCGTACTATTATGGCAAAAACAAAACAATTTTAATCTCTCAAAGATTCTTGGTGCTGCTTGCTGCACTTAATTTACTTTTGAAATAGAGAAGATAAAACAAAAAGTCATTTTATGTTTATAGCAGTTCAAAACACACATTACTTTGAACCATTATAGGAAATATCACTGAGGTTTAATTTAAGATAAAATTGTTTATACCTCACCTCATAACCTGTCTTTTAAATGAATAAAAGACCCAATTATATTTGAAGAGAAAAATTTTCGCATAGACCGAGACTCGAACCCAGGACCTTTGGCTTGCCGGGCCAAATGCTCTACCAACTGAGCTACCGAGGCGAGTTACGATCTAGATGCAAATTTCTCTTATAAACGTTGTAATTCCCTCTCGCCAAACGCTTTTGAAACCATTGCTTCTCTCTTTGCAAATGGCGGCTTCTTATTTAAGAAGACATTTATTGGGAATTTAACATTACTTTATAAAGCTAGTAAGGCTTCTAATGATTTTTTCATTATTGTTTTAACATTTCTCACTGAAAGATAAATTATATTTGAAGAGAAAAATTTTCGCCTAGACCGAGACTCGAACTCAGGACCTTTGGTTTGCCAGGCCAAATTTCTCTTCAAATATAATTTATCTTTCAGTGAGAAATGTTAAAACAACAATAAAAACATCAAAAGACCCAATATTGTATATTATCCCAGTCAATGCTTTTGTTTGTACTTTCTAGAATAGTTGCAGAATATGATGGTTAACATTTTTTTAGCTCCTAGTTTCCCATAATTTACACCATCCTCTAGCTCCTCGTTTCCCATAATTTACACCACCCTCTAGCTCCTCGTTTCCCATAATTTACACCACTTTCCCTCTGCTCCCTTGAAAAGTGTAAAATAGGGGTATTACTGTAATTAAATCACACCTAACATTAGTGACAAAATGGCATTATTAAGGTTACAGGTAGTTTTAACTACTGATGTTGGTTATGCAAGTAAGTGTTAACTTGGGGTGTTGTATACTAAACGTCGCAAAAAAATTTCAATTTAATTTCTTATACCACTGATGAATTAAAACACGTTTTAAACATCTTCCAATGATGCAACGATCTTTTTTTATATTTATATATTTACATAAAACATGATCGACCTACGTTGCTTAGTTGCTACTTTCTGCTATTTTCCCCTCCTGTTCCTATGTTGTTCCAACGTTGCCACCATCAACAACCCAAAATACTCCAGATGTTGCCAACATCACTTCCACGTTCCCTGATTTCACCTACGTTAGAGTAATTGTTTTGTGTTACAGTAATTGATTTAGGTTTGGTTAGCTTTTAGGTTCCTTGCTTTTTAAAGGTGATTCAACATTCCCTGGATTTCACCTACGTTAGAGTAATTGATTTGTGTTACAGTAATTGACTTAGGTTTGGTTAGCTTTTAGGTTATTTGCTTTTTAAATGTGATTTGATACGTAAAATAAATTACCTCTTCATATCTGTTATTCTATGAAAAATTCAAAATGTCGGACGGTTACCACGTAAAATCATATTTCCACTAGTTCGTTTTGTGTTAATTATACATATTTAGACAGGTTCTGGGAATTTTGTGTCAGTGTTGGTGATACTGATTCCACATATATATACCGCCAACTGGTGGAGGTTGCATTTATCTTTCTGGGATTACATGGAGCACTAGCGCATGCGCACTGTGATTCTATAGAACTTAGAAAATTTTATTTGCAACGGTAAGTACACTTTATCCGTTAACTTGCCTCTCTACAAATGGTTACTATGAAAAGTCACTGAATTATTTTTCAATATACTGTTATAAATTTTCAAAAATGTACTCATTGTTCTAAGATAAAAAGCTATAAGTAAATCACTGTAACCTTGAACTATTCAGTCTTCTTAGTAAACCCAGGATTTATACAACTTCGTGGAAAATAAGAGGAATGTAACTTCTGACAACTCAATCTAATACAATGAAGAATCCTTTAAGAAAACCTTCAACCTTATTTCATTTCTACATCCAAATATTTCTATTAGAATTACAAAACTAGTAATTTTGTAACATTTGTAATGTAATATTTAATTTTAGGAAGTTATATTTTGAGGTTATTTTAATTATATTATTTTTGGTCTGGACATCTTACCTCAAATATATATATCAAATTGAATGCATGGGTTGTGAAGATATATATAGGGAAAACAAAAAGAAACCTAAAAATTAGAACCAAAGAACACATAAGAAATATTAAAAATGGAGAAATTGAAAAATCTGCAGTTGCGGCTCATGTTTGGTCTGAAAAACATAATATAAATTCAGACACTAAATTATTAAAACAGTTAGAAAATACAAAAGAACTGACTATTTGCGAAAAAATTTATATTCAGAAGAACAGAAACAGAGAGATGAATTTTGATATTCCAATGGAGGGTGACCTTGTTTGGAGGTTCTTTGGCCAACCACAGGATGGAGCTGACATCGACATCCAGGTGGTGCAACATAATGCAACATAAATAAAACCAGTCTGGGAAAGCTGAAGATAAACAGAATTGTTTTGAAACATGTCCAAGAACAAATCAACATTAATATTGAGGTAAGATGTCCAGACCAAAAATAATATAATTTGTAATGTAGTTTTCTTAGTAACCATACTTTTAAGATTTAAATAGAAATTCTTTATACCTCACCTCACATTCAGTATTCTAATTATTTAGATTTTAATTAGAAGACTGGATATGAGGTGAGGTGTGAAGAATTTTAATTTAAATCTTACATTAAACCTCATAGTGATTTTTCCTATTAAAGTTCAACCATACTTTTCATACTTTTATCAAATTAATGCAGTATTTTTCTCTTCAAATTTATTAATGCAATACCCTATTAGAATCATCAGAACACTAAAGCATAGGATTTGAAAACTATTTATATTAAAGGGCTAAGTTATTGCCCATAACTCTAACATAGTCCTATTTTGATTTATTATCACGGCACATTATCATAACATCAACTCAACAATATCATTCTTACATCAACTCAAAATATTGTCAGACGACTGTTAAAAGGACACTACAAGATTTTAATATAAAAAATATACCGGCTACACAGTTGTGATTGTTACAGAATTGATACCTCTCTGATCGAAGAGTTGTTTCATACCATAACTGAACTGATCTTATTTTTAAGAAACCACATGGAAGTATGAGTGAATATTGTTCTTTATAATTACAGACCATTTATTTGAATGTCCCATTTCTGATTCTGGGATTAGACCAATATTACATTAATGGAAGTAACCTAAGAATATAATATGTCTGCGCACATAGGTAGTATTTAGAGTAAATTACAACGTTTTGGTGTTTTTGTTTTAAATTCATCACTCATACTGAATAACAAATTAATATTTGAAAAAAAATTATGCCAATTTGGGATTGTATAAGAAAGTGAACATTTTCATTTGATTTGAGATGTCTGAATGGCATAAAAGTACATAAAACCATAGGTCTCAGGTTCTAATTACAGTTCAGACATAAATTTTTCTTGAATATATAATTTTGGGGCCACTAATATCATTGGTGCCAAGAGGATTGGGAAAAATACCACAGTAAGTGACAAAGTACAAATTGACTATAATTAGTAATTTTTTTATATTACGCAAGTATGTTATAACTTTTGACACTTTACATTTCCTTATGTTTCAGTACATTTAGATAAGGTTAGCTACAATGAGAAGTATAAATTACATCCACTACAAGGAACACAAAATTTTCACTAGTTGGGTAAACTATGTGATTACTGACTGAATGCTCATGAGATTTTATTTTTCTAAAATTTAGCATATATACCTTAACCGCTCTTAGAGTGATCCTAACAAATGCCAATTGTATCCTTCCGCCATTCTTGCCACAATTATGTCACATTGACGGGGAGCACGTGTGAAGTATATGAGACGTGATTGTTGAATGGGGTAGATTACAAGAAAGTTGGCAAGATTTTCTTGTGAAAAAATTTAAAATAACTGTTATATGATCACTAGTGAAAGGTTTGCCGCACTTGTGCTTTAAAAATTTAAATGGCAAAACAGAAGACTTGACACCTTCGGCCATTTTGTTGCATCAGAATCGACTGAAGCATGCTCAAATGCATCATTCCTTTGTAATAAACCATTTTAAGTTGTAATTATTGATTAGGTATATTTTATAATATTTTCTATGCTTTGGATATTAGTATTTTCAGTCACAAATATTCAGAAGACACATTTTCAATTTAATGAAGGGAACTAGTTTTTGCATATAGTTGAGTTTTGGCTTTTATAGAAGTTTTTGAGGGGTCTATGTTGTATAGTGTGGTAAGAGGGGAGGGTGAGTTGCAAGTACTGCCAGCAACTACACTTACTACACATTGATTTTTTTAATCTACTAGTTCTGTTTGAAGAGAAAAATTTTCGCCTAGACTGAGACTCGAACCCGGGATCGAGTCTCGGTCTAGGTGAAAATTTTTCTCTTCAAATATAATTTATCTTTCAGTGAGAAATGTTACATCAATAATAAAGACAATACTAGTTCTGTGTCCGTGAATACAGTAAAAGCTCCTTATTCACAGGGGATATGTTCTGCAAATATGCCATGAATATGAAACGGTAACTTGTATGGGTATATAGGGCATACGTTCCAAAATAAAACAAAAATTATCAAAATAAATTAATTAATGAAAGATTTTGAACAATTTCTATTAACTATTACTGTCAGGTTTAGGCAAGGACTTAAAAAACTTGGTAATTTTTTCCAGTTTTGTAGCTCTTAAAAGATCTTTCAATTAAGATTAATATTCAGCTCTGAATTCTGAGAGAGAATTCCTTATTTTGTCTTCGGATTTCTTGATTAATTAACATTGAAACAGCATAATATAGAAGCAAACGACTAGCCAATTCGTACGAACGGTCAAACATTTGTTTTTACTTTAAACAGCAGCACTACTTTTTTTCTGCTTCGGAACTAATTTTCTTCTCTTTTACTTAACATTACAAATTGGCAACAAAGCAGAAGAGACACGTGCTATTTAATCAAACTTATTGCAACGAATGTCAAGTTGAAACAATAAAACACTGATCGTGGCGAGAGCAGCATTTATCAACGGACATAGCGGCATATGAAATACTGCAGCAGTGGCTTTTAACAAACTTTAGGCTTAGTGACAATAATTTTTCCATTTGGTTTTAAACACTGTAAAAGCTATCCTGGCACGTGCCTTAAGTAAAAATGTTGTCAATGCATTACTAAAGGATATTAATCCTTGTAATATACCGATTGGATGCACGAATAAGAAATTTTAAGCTGCGAATGCAGGAACTGTGTTGCAATTTTTTAACCCGTGAATAAGGAGCTTTTACTGTACACATGTTTTCTCATATGTTTGGAGTGTTCATTATAGAAGTGTCATTTTTATAAGAGTTTATTTTATTATTATGAATAACACGAAATATTAAAGAATTGGAGGAGAAAATGTTCAAGCATGGGAATTCCTATTTCAAACAACAAAACTTTATACAACTTACATTTCGCTGATGATCAATTGTTAATTGCACAAGATTATGAAGATTTAGAATATATGACTAGAAAATTAATAGAAGAAATATAAAAAATGGGGATTAAATTTGAACATGAAAAAAACAAAATATTTATCAATTGGTAAACCAGAACAAAAATTTAATTTTGGAGACTGGAGAATCAATAAAATCTTTTAGTGAGATCACATAATTAGGAATTAAAATAAATAAAAATGGGAGTTAAGAAGAGGAAATAAGAAATAGAAATAATAAAGGAAAATTTGCAATTGCTTGCCTTAATGGAATATTGTGGGATAAAAATATAAGAAATAAAAATAAAATGAATATATACCATACAATTGTTAAAAGCATCATTACTTATGAAGCAGAACTTCGGCCATTAACAAAAACAAATGAGTGCCTTTTGGCAACGGAAATGGATTTTATACGAAGGGCAGCAAGAATTTCAAGAAGAGAAAAAATTAGGAACTCAGTTATAAGGGAGAAAATGAAGATTGAAGACACTATTTTAGATTACATTAAAACTCAGCAATTAAGATGGTACGGACATGTCCAGCAAATGGAATAGGAACTACCAAAACCTGTTTTGGAATGGAAACCTGAGGGAAGACGACGCAGAGGAAGACCTAAAACCTCCTGGAGTCAGGTAATATGTTTATATATGAAGGAGAAACATCCACAACCAGAAGATTGGATGGACCGACAAAATTGGCTATTAGGAACCAATGATCTATCTATTATGAATAACAATGTTTTTTGAATGGCTATTTCCCTCCCCCACTCAGCAATGTTACCTCCTGCCACATGCCTTAGGATTCAGGAAGACGGTTATAGTTACCGACTATACTTATTACTTCTAAATTGTACATCAGGGTCCATAACCAATGAAAAACAAACAGGTCACATGGTTTCTTTGATGAGGATCACTTTAAGAGCAGATAGCCTTTTAGGTCATTTACAGCTAAATCAAATGGATCAATAATAATTTTCTAGCATTTTAATGTCCATTAAAATTTTATTAAAATAAGGAAATATATAATTGTATAAGTAAACAGAATACACAGGAAATAGTATATTTTGTGGTAACAGTACTGATCACAATCTAGCCTAAATTGAACCACAGAATGTATAATACAAAGGAAAATGTACAATAAACTACAAGGAATTTCATTTACATTTATGTGGGAACGTCTCCCTAAAATTGTTTAATGATTTATTTATGTTAACTCCAATTAAATAAAAACCCACCTTTCTCCCAAAAGTTCTTTTCCATTTAATTCATAGACTGCATCATCTGCATCTCTGTAGTCATCAAATTCCTGCAACAAATACCATCGCAATTTAACTATATGCTCTTCAATAATGTCAACAATTGTTAAATTGGGATCTTTTCGGTTGCTTCAGTACGTTGGGACAATTTCATCAATATCTATCAGACCCGAAAGATGAAATGTATCATCATTACAACCAGCTATCATACTTATCAAGCATAGCTACAAAATTTATATTATAACCAGATAATTAGATACATTATTTAATGAAAATGCACACACACTGTGCATATAATTAGTTCACTTTCCTTTTACAGTTGTTATGAATCTGTGCAGGTCTCAATGATTTGGGTCTTTTTTTACATGCTGTGACATGGTAATGATCACAAGACAATTCATTATGATGTTGGAAGTGCATCTAGGCCCAGCCGTCCACCCCTTGGGGTACCTCAGTCGTCATGACCATACTCCCTAGTTCTAGTCCTATGTTCACGTTCAAGTTCACGGTCCTTACACCAACACTCCAGGGAGAGTGTTGGAGTTTGCAGTTCTGGGAATTGCTGAGCTACATAGTACATCAGGTCGCTCAATCCTGACGACCCCAAAGTTGGTCCACGGGCTCCTTGAGCCTAGCCGGGAGGACTGCTGTCGCAGATCCACCGACCATTCCCCTGTTCTGCCTCCAGGGACGTGTCCTGCAGCCGTTGTGAGACCGGCTAGGGCTACAAGCCCAACAGTGTGAGACTTTAGTACATCCAGGTGCTCATCTCCTGGCAACCCCACAGTTTGTCGACGGGCCCGTAGGCCGAGCCAGGAACCAGTACAGTAGCTCCCCTCTGGACTGGTCCGAGCCGAGCCCTGGTGTGCCCCCAGGGATGCCTTCTGCAGCTGTTGTGGGCCAGCACGGAGCTCGCAAGCTCCAACAGATGAGCAAATAGTTTGACAAGGCGCTCAACTCTTGCCTACCCCACTAATGGTTCACGAGTCCCTTGGACTTAACCGGGAGGACTGATGTTGGAAGTGCAGTGAGAATTTTTTCTAAGTCCCAGGCAGACACCATGTGCATGCACTAACACGAAGCGGTTTACTCTATGGAATATTGCGATGCAGCCAACATTATACAAACCTAACAGCTAACCTAATGCAATTTAAGTACTCTAACCTGTGCTAACCTAATGCAATTTAAGCACTCTAACCTATCAAAGAATGCAATGCCCAAAAATAAATAGCAAGTTCTCATATTCTGAAGTACATAACCTATGTTGGCTGCACTGTTGTATAGAATATTCTTTAAAATCAATATGGCTGCCAAGTCTTTATGTTATGTATATAGTTAAATATCATAGAAAATATGTTCACATAATCGTTAAAAAATGTAAAATTTGTTGTAAATGGTGGGAAATAATTTGAAAATAAAACCCTGTTGGTGCATGCGCGTGGTGTCTGCCTCGGACTTAAGGCCCTTATGTAAAATACTGCCTATTAAGTGTATGTTTTCTCAATCTATGGTAAGAAGTTGTCTGTTGACAATGAAATTTCAGAATTTGCATGTTAGAATGGACTACAGGTTGCTTAAAGTATATAGTTCTACATCTTGAATGCTACAGATTAGATGTTCAATAATTGTTAAAAATTCATTTTACAGCACGATTTAAGCTCCACTTTGGCACTGTCAATCAAACCCTTATGATAATATACTAGACCAGGCAATTAGCAGTCGCATGTAGGTTACATGATTCAGATATTTAGCTTGTATGTTCTATTCAGTAGTTCACAAACTATGAATGCACATCAACAATCGTGTACAAGCTATGAATACAACTTCAATGTGGATTATACACTTGTTCATGCAGTACATTAAATAATTAAAATACAAATCAATAATTTACTCTACATTTTGAGAATCTTTAGTCCATATATAATGTATATATTCAGCCATTTTTATTACATAATAAACCCTAGACCTGATTATTGCATACATAATTTTTATACAGAGTGCAGCATGAGTTAGTTAACCACTGCAGATAGTAATAATGGGAAATTGTGTGATAACATGTGCAAATCAGTGCTAAAATGACAAATTTTAATATTTCAAGAAAGATGTCAAATGCTTAAACAATGGAGATCACTTTGAACAATTTGCAGTTTTTTGTATAGATGTAAACTACAGAATATATGGATATACTTTCCTTTTAGGTCCGGAGAAAATTTTTCTAAGTTCTATAGAATCGCAGTGCGCATGCGCTAGTGCTCCAATTATCCCAGGTAGATAAATGCAGCCTCCAGCAGTTGGCGGTATCTGTATGAGAAGTCAGTATGACCAACATTGACACAATAATCCCAGAACTTGTCTAAAAATGTATAATTTATTTTACGTATCAAATCACTTTTAAAAAGCAAGGAACCTAAAAGCTAACCAAACCTAAATCAATTACTGTAACACAAATCAATTACTCTAACGTAGGTGAAATCCAGGGAACGTGGAATCACATTTAAAAAGCAAGTTTGGGTTGTTGATGGTGGCAACGCTGGAACAACATAGGAAGTGGAGGGAAAATAACAAAGAGTAATAAGTAAGTAATGTAGCACGACCGTGTTTTACGCAAATATATAAATATGAAAAAAAACTCGTTGCAACATTGGAAGATGTTTAAAATGTGTTAAAAAGTGTTGCAAAATGTTTTGAAAGTGTTTAAGAGTGTTTAGTGCATCAGTGGAATAAGATATAAAATTGAAAAATTTTCCGGACCTAAAGGAAAGCACAGCCGAATATATAATTTTACAGACTATAAAAATATTTTTTTTTCTTGAAAAATTGCCTCCAAAATTCAGGTGCGTCATACTCGAAATTAATATAAAAATGCCCAGCGTTTGATTTAAAATTCCCGCTAGTCTTAAAAATGGCATGGGAAACCTCTCTGTACCTGGCAAATTATGGATTAACAGTGTGTGGGAGAGAAGGAAAGGTTCTCTCTTTGTGCTAGATCAGTTTAGTAGCCATTTGAAAAATTCTGTGAAGAGAAATTGTGACGGAAATACAGAGCTTGCTGTTATTCCAGGAGGATGTACTTCACAATTGCAACCTCTTGATATCTCGATAAATAAACCATTTAAAGTGTAAATGAGAGAGGATTGGAACAAATGGATGATAAATGTAACCCAACATGAATTCATGACAAAGGGAGCTTCAAAATAACCTACAACCAGACAAGTGTGTAAATGGATAAAACAATCGTCTAGAGAGAGAGGATATTTCAAGAAACGCGGCATAAGTAACGCTCTCGATAGCAGTGAAAACCATCTTTATATATGAGGACAAAGATGAGAAAGAAAAAAGTGTAATGATTTTCAGGGATTTTAAGGGTCAGTTTAGTTTTATAAACTAAGATTTTTTGCTAGTCTGGCTTTGCAATCCAATAATAAAAATGGTAAAAATGTCATTTTTTAAAAAATTGCTTAAAAATTAAGGTGTGTCTTATAGTCTGTAAAGTACGGTATGTCTTTTGGGTTAACTGACTATAGTACACCCTGTATTACGCATTACCTTATGTTTCAGTACATTTGGATAAGGTTAGCGGCTCAAGTTTAGAGTATGATTTCCCATAATATTCAGATAAAGTTTCCATTAAACACAGTGACAAATTTTTCGAAGTCCCAGGCAGACACCACACGCATGCTCCAACAATCGCAAAGCGGTTTACACTATGGAATCACACGATGCAGCCAATATAAACATAATAGTTAACTAACCTAAAAGCTAACCTAATGCATCTTGTAGAAGATTTCTGGGCTGTTGGCCGTGATCTTGAGGCTTGTAGTTCCCAGACATTTCACCAGAGGCTCCTCAAGGGTTGTCTTGAAACTGGCAATTTTGTCGACTACCTGTCCTATTTATACAGTAGACAAAATTGTCAGTCTCAAGACAACCCTTGAGGATGCCAGATGCAGTCTCTGACGAAACGTCGGGGAACTGCAAGCATCAAGACCATGGCCAACAGCCCGGAAATCTTCTACAAGACCATAACTCCGACCCTGAAAGCCTAAGTCAATATATTAACCTAACACAATTGAAGCACTCTAACCTGTGAAAGAATGCAATGTCCAAAAATAAACACTAAGTTCTAAAATTCTTAACTAGATGTGTTGTATAGAATATGTGAAAATCAATATGGCTGCCATGTCATGTACATAGTTAAATATCAAAGAAAAATATTGAAATAATCATTAAAAACATAAAATTTATAGTAAACGTTTGGAAATATTTGAAAATAAAAACATGTTGGCACATGCGCGTGTTTGCCTGGGACTTGGAAAAATTTCTCACTGTGCTTAATGGAAACTTCAGCCCAAATCGTTGGAAGTTTCCATTAAGAACAGTTAGAAATTTTTCCGTCCCAGGCAGACCATGTGCATGCACCAACAGGGTTTTATTTTCAAATTATTTCCCACCATTTACAATAAATTATATATTTTTTCTAACGATTATTTCAATATATTTTTCTATGATATTTAACTACATATGTAATATGAAGAAACATGGCAGCCATATTGATTTTAATGAATATTCTATACAACAAGAACGCAAGTTCCAGTGCAGCCAACATAAGAGTATGTACTTCAGAATTTCAGAACTTGCTATTTTGTGAACTGCATTCTTGCACAGGTTAAGAGTGCTAAAATTGCATTAGCTTTCAGTTGATTTTTCACAGTACTTAAGTTAGCTTTTAGGTTTGTTAGGTTTTTTATTGTGTATATGTTGGCTGCATTGCACGATTCCATAGTCTAAACCACTTTACGTTAGCACATGGTGTCTGCCCGGGACTTAGAAAAATTTCTCACTGCATTTAATGGGAATGTGATTAGTTTATAGTATGTGCAAGCAATTAATTTTATGTTAGGACGGAAGTTGGTGTACATCCATTTCTAATAAATGTTCGGGATTTATTGCGAAGATTGGTCATCGATTTCACAGTTATGTGGTGACATCTAGCATCAACTCTATGAACATCTGCGCATGCGCACTGTTATTCTGTAGCTGTAGGAAATCAAGTAAGTTTTTCTGATACATACCGCAATTTCCATACATTAATAAATATTTAATAATTGTTATAAAATGTTATTACAAATGGTAAAAGTATGTAGTGTAACACCGGCATAAAAATTTATGGAAAATCAGTCACTCTATAATGTTCAGCCGGAAACTTTATTCGCAATTCCTTATTGAATAACTAAATATTTTCAATATGGAACGTCATTTTGAATCCAGCATGTAAACATGGCTATTGTAGCTGAGCATGCAGCTTCCTACAGCATTTCACGGACTTTATAAAGTATGTACAATTATTAATACCACTGAATTAGTACTTACACAAAACCCATAACCGTTCTTGATGAGAACATCACGAATGCGGCCATAGCCTTTGAAAAATCGTTCTAGATCTTTTTCTCGCACTCCGTACGGTAGTCCTCCGACATACACTCTTGTCCCTACCATGCTGTAACGAACAAAAAGGATTTATGGTTCAATTAGCAACTTACCACAAAGGCAAATCCATTCTTCATTGCGACTTCCTTGATTCTACCATATTTCCGGAAGAACTTCTCAAGGTCGCGTTCTCGCACCCGGTAAGTTAAGCCACCAACGAAAACTCGGGTGCCCATTCTTAAAGGAAATAAAAGAAGCCTATCACAATGGATCCTGCAATCGCTCAGAGTTGATTTCACTTTGGGCCAAATCTTACCATGCTTTCATTCTTCTTCACAATTGAATTTGGATTTTACTTTATATATTGATGTAATAAAAAGTTTTGATACAAAACACTAAGTACTTACATGCTTCAAATCGCGGGATTTTAAAACGGATTAAAATAAAACAAGTTACCCACAAGATGTACCGTCTCAAAATTTAAACAGACTTGCATCAAACCCCCTTTTCATCTACTGATGTTCAAGATTTTAAATGATACATTTTTGCTAATTATAATCAATATTGCATGGAAGAAAATGGCGCAGATACCACTCCGACCGAAGCAAGGTAAATTACACACAATTTCAAAATATGTAACATTATATTTGTCTTTCCTTCCATTTTCCACATATGCAATTATATATAATTAAAATATACATTACATTAACGTATAACAATAATTAAAATATACTATACCTACGATAAATCACATTGACTTTAAAAATAACACCGGTCTGTAATCCAATGTATACAATAACAATACATGACTGAATAAAAACATACAAAAGTTCAGTACTAACCTTCCGGACGTAATTTTTCAAATTTATTAACTTTCACGAGGTAAAACAAAGCTAGCACCTCTTTCCTGTAAAATGCGTTACGACGCTGATTCCGAAAAGAAATCTACGGGGTTAACGGGAGTAGTCCCAAGGAATAAATGAAATTATAGACTCGCACTAGACGTATCGATCCAACGAAAATATTCTATGCAGTTCTGTGTTCTAGTGGATTATCGCTGGTTCCAGCTGTGTTCATTTTAAGTTATCGCTGCCTGCCTCCATGCCGATTTTGAAGCAGCTCAGCGATAACGGAAGCAGATATAACCACAGAGAACCTATCTGGAGCATGTCCGGAATCATAGATGAAATCAAAGGTCCGGAATAGCAATAACCCAAAGGCTCATAGATGTTTATAGTATAAGCTCTCTCCATACATCCCATCTATGACACAACTCTAAAAATATTGTCGGTTCCCTTCTTTAAATCTCCAGACGTGCCATATCGTTCCAATATGAAAAATTGAAATAAAACTATTAAAACTTCCTTATCGATACTTGTATGTAAATAATATAATAAAGATAAATAATAAATACATATAAATAATTTAACAATAGTCCTATCATATATTATATACTCGAATGGGAAATGAGAGAGAAGCATGAAAACTCCTTTTTGAAAACCAGAGGGAAAGCGACCAGTAGGTAAGCCAAGAACAAGATAGGAGAATAACATTAACTATGATTTGAGGGAGGTATACACTGGCTAAATGATCGTCTACTTCTGTATTTAACAGATGTGGATGTGAGACCAGCAGCCTACTGATAGGGCCTGGCGCCGTGGATGTTTTAAATTATAAATTTAATGATTGAAAAACATTAGCTCAGAACTAGGGATGTATGGAGAGACATATACGATCGAGATCCGACGGGTTAGATAGTATCAGTGAGTTCGTTATTATATATTAAGAATATTTAATTAATATATCTGCATTTACTTTTAATTCAAGTAGTGTCAATATTGGAATTAGTTTTTATTAAACCGGTTTTATAATACAAAATTTATTATACATCTTCTGTAACCAAAACTATTCTAATTTTTATTTTATTCTCTCATTTTTCTCCGTTCCATCTAATTCAGCTCTTATAGTCATTTTCCTTCATGAGATCATTAACACTACAAACAAAAAGGAATTAGATTCCGTTGTTATATTAATTTCCGCCTTCTCATCCTGCCATTAATTATTTCTCGGCCCCCCCCTCTTTTTTTTCATCTCCCTTTCGTTTTCCGGCTTAGGATTTTTTCTGTGACAATCTTTTCAAACATGAAAAAACATTGTAATATTGTTTCTAAACAACAAAATCTAAAACACGATATTTGTTTAGGTCTATTTTTTTTTTTTTTTTTTTTTTGTAATTTGAAATGTCTTGTCGAAATCAACAAGCTCGTTAACTTATAGAGATAGCAATTTCTTCTTCATCTTTGACACTACAGCCTAGGATTTGCTTGGCCTCCCCCATGAGATTCTGCCATTTCTCTATTTTGGGCAACTATTTTCTAGTTCCTAAATCCTGCTCTTCCAGCGTCTTCTTCACTCCTATCCTCTCTCCTTATGTTTGTTCTACTTCTGTGGCGCTTTTCTATCTGATTATATATATATATATATATAACATTGTTCTAGGGGAAGATAATCCCGAAATTCCTTTGTGATCCTTCCAATTCATTAAAGAAACGGTTAAAGAAATGCCTATCCTAAAAAGTTAAAAATAATAAGTTGCATTAATTTTATTTTAATTTTTTATGGGGTTACAGGTACATGTGTATAAATTGTATCTTTATCCGGCATTTTTATACCTATACCATTACTATTTCCATATTAGATTTGAAAATAGTTCTAAAAATTTTAATCGACATCAATTAAAAAAATAATCTAACTTCATAATTATAAACGGTCATTCAACTGTTTACTCCGAGCAATATTTAACCTTTAAAAGAAAACAGCCAACTTTCATCTAATCAACGAGCCTATTTAGCCTCAAACGAAACTCTTACTATTGCTTTTGAAATTATTAATTTAAGGAAATATCTTGAAATTATTATTTTTATTTATTTTGCTAGAAGTAAATATTATAAAAACAACAATTGCTAGAGAAAATTGATTAAAAATATGCTTTTTTTAAATCAAAATTATAAATGGTTTTGGAGACAAGCTTTAAATAATGATGGCGGGGTGCCATCTGGCTTGTAGAAATATAGAAATGAGTCGGTTTTTAGACTGGCTGAGATATTTGTTGGATAATAGGGATCGCCATTTTGCCTTTTCCTTTCCTTTGAAGTGGATTTATGGCTATAATGCGTGTTTTCTAGTCTGGTATAATTCATGTGTACGTATAATATTCTCAATATTGCCTTTTTCAAACATTCATATATGTTTAGATGAAAATTGTATATTGTCAGACCAGTAATGCATTGGACTATATTAGCCACTATTCCAAAAGCCTTATCACATTCAAATCGAATAAATATATGCTGGATTTTGGCCTGTCATTAGGTCTCAGGCGTAAATTTCACTGTACCAAGTTCTCTGACTATCTTAACACCCAATGTTTTGGTTTGTGACAGCATGTGCATACAAAACATGCTTATGCATGACTGAAATATTCAAGTTATAGCTGTTATTATAATGCTTAGTTACTTTCTGAAATCTCAATATAAAAATAAATGAGTTTAAATCTAACTTTTATGTAAAATGTGAAATTTATGCTGTGTTTTGTGTATGAGAGTAAGAAGTTATGGATAACTGTCACCTGTAAGTAATTCATTAAAATTTTATTTTTTTGTTATAAACCCAGCAGCTCTTAATGTGCAAAGCTATACATTGAGAGTTATTCAACTGATAAAATTAATTGAAATAATAATTAATGTGTACATTTTTATCCTATAGTTACATAGCTGAATTATCAAATGTGATAAGTATCCGAACCTTTAATTATAGTTATTAAAAATAATTACTCTTATGCAAATTGAAGTAAAATAGATTAATGTTCACCATACTGGCTCAGGTGATAGCATGTCTGTTTCCTGACCAACAGGTCTGGGTTCAATATCCGGCAGGGTTGAAAATTTGGAAAAACTGCACTTAAACTAGCGTGAAATGTTTTCAAAGTCCTATAGAACAACAGTGCGCATGCACCAGAGTTTATAGAGCCAGCGGTAACCCACAATCGAACCACATTGATTATCATCCTCGATTACTATCTGTTGCTATGAAATTTAAATGACCAATATTTGCAATAAATCCCCAAAACTATGCAAAAAATTAATAATATTAAAATTACCAAACGTTTATTAAAATGGGTGTACACTTACTTATCACTCCCTAACGCTGATCCAACCAGTGATAACCCATAACAGCGATAGAAAAATCATAGACTAAGTAATATACTCTGTGGAGAAAATAGCAGTTAGCATCACAGTATTGCCTAACAGTGTAATATTATGATTTGCATATTTAAATAAATACTTTGAAATTGTCTAATAATGTTACAAAAATTGTTTGAAAAAGTTTAAAATATAAAATAATGTTAGTAAATACAGAAGAAGAGCTATAGTTTACAACAATATAACTGAAAAATGAAGTACTAGTAGAAGTGCAGTTGAGCCGAAAATTTTAATTGTTACATTAATAAAAATTTTCCATCTTGGAGCCAGGAGGAATGATAGTTAGATTGTGTACCAGATTCCTGCATTAAATTAGAAATTCCTCCGCAGTACATATGTTGAGAATTGCAATTTGTCTGTAGGAGGGGGACGTTAAGCCTGGCAGCCCCTTGATGCTTTCTGTTGGGATTAAGCTACATACTGACACCTCCCTTTTCTTTATCATCCCTCACGCCGCACATTTTGCACAGTACATACACACAAACATACACTCATCCTATATTATTTTCTGTACACAATGTGCAAAGTCTGCCGATGTGGTGCATAAATTGAAAATGGACCACATTAATGTCATCTGTCTGTATGGCACGGAACCCGAAGTACATAAAGTGCTGTGGGCAGGATTAAAAAAAAAACACAGGTTAATTTAATTGATAAATTATGCTGCAGCTGTTTTGAATCCGAGAAATTATTATTATAGATATAATAGTATCATATTAGTATTTTATGTTATGTACTTATTTTATATTACAGAATCAAGGGAAACAAGTAAGGAAGTCGTGGTGGATGAGCCATGGCTGAAGATTCTCATACGATGGGTCTTGGAGGGGAGTTAGCCAAACCTTTGCATCTTCAACATCTGGAACGAAATCTCAATGTTGAACCATTCCTGGCTTATGTTGAACAAATTTTCAAGAATCCAATCAGGTAGATAATGTATAAAAGTCTATATAAAATATTTGGATAAAGTTTTCAATGCGCACAGTGAAAATTTTTCTAAGTCCGAGGCAGACATCACGTGCATGTGCCAACAGATTTATTTGGATACAATTTTTGGCTCATGTTTTGATTAAGCGCAGTGTGAATTTTTTCTAAGTCCAAGGCAGACACCATGTGCATGCACCAACAGGGTTTTGTTTTCAAATTATTTCCCACCATTTACAACAAATTTTAAATTTTTCTAACGATTATTTGAAAAAATAAATAGTAAATTCTCAAGTTCTGAAGTACATAACCTATGTTGGCTGCACTGTTGTTGTATAGAATATTCTTTAAAATCAATATGGCTGCCATTTCTTCATGTTACGTATATAGTTAAATATCATAGAAAAATATGTTCAAATAATCGTTAGAAAAAATGTAAAATTTGTTGTAAATGGTGGAAAATAATTTGAATATAAAACCCTGTCGATGCATGCGCGTGGTGTCTGCCTGGAACTTAGAAAAATTCTCACAATTTAGATTATGTAATAAAATGTTATAAATAATAACATCCATCCATAGTAGTTCTATGAAGAATTAGAATGTGTATTTGATAGCCTTTCACGATATCATATGAAAATTGTCTTAGGAGATTTTAATGCAAAAGTGGGGCAGGAAGTTATATTCAAACCAACAATAGGCAAATTCAGTCTTCATGAAGATAGTAACGACAATGGGGTTAGATTAGTCACATTCGCCACATCAAAGAATCTCATTGTTAAGAGTACAACATTTCAGCATAAGGATATTCATAAATACACCTGGACGTCCCCAGATGGAGAAACTCGGAACCAGATAGATCATGTATTAGTGGATAAACGCTGGCACAGTAGCATCATCGATGTTAGATCAGTTAGAGGGACAGACTGCAATTCGGATCATCATCTGGTCAGAGTGAAAATCAGACAACGGCTATCGCTAATGAGAGGAACAAACGCTAAAGACGATTCTGTAAAATTTGAATTAAAAAACTTGAAAAAATGATGAAATGTGGCAAAATATCAAATCAAAATTTCTAATAGGTTTGAAGTACTGAAAACTTCAGATGACAATGTGGCAAACGAAGAACAAACTGATATAAATAAAGAATGGGAGGCTATAAGAGATACTATTAAATTGTCAGCATCAGAAAGCATTGGTTGTTTAAAAAAGAGGCAAAAGAAGAAATGATTTGATGAGGAATGTGCCGATATTGTAAAGAAAAGAAAGCTAGCAAAAATGAAATGGTTACACGAGCCAAATGAGGTAAATTTAGAGCAATTGGGTAGTATTAGATGGGAAACCACCAAGTTACTAAAGAGTAAAAAGAGGGAATATTGGAGAGAGAAGATTAATGATCTTGAAATGAACGCAAAAAATAGGAACATTAGAGAATTATATCAGGGAATTAATATAGAGAAGAAAGGGTTTCAGGCTAGAACAAACATAATTTGGAATGAAAATGGGGATATGATTGCTCCAGCAGTATATTAAATAGATGGAAAAGTTACTTTAATCAGCTATTAAATGTACATACAGAACAGGACATTGAGGAGGATAATTTACAGACAGCAGAAATGCTAGTCGTAGAACCAAGTGCATTAGAGGTTGAAATGGCGATTGAAAAATTTAAGATGTATAAAGCATCAGGTTCAGATGAGATCACAGCAGAACTGATAAAATCAGGGGGAGAAAAATTGATGGACAAGATACGCTGGTTGCTTAGTATGATTGGGAAAAAGAAGCTCTTCCAGTTGAATGGAAAGAATCAATTATCGTACCAATTTATAAGAACAGAGATAAAACTGATTGCAACAACTACAGGGCATCTCATTACTTTCAACTTCGTACAAAATTCTAACAAATATATTAGTCAGCAGACTTACTCCCTATATTGATGACATTCTAGGAGATCATCAATGTGCATTTAGAAGAAACAGGTCTACAACAGATCAGATTTTTAGTATAAGACAGATTTTAGAAAAGAAATGGGAATATAATGGTAGTGTACATCAACTATACATAGACTTCAAAAAAGCATATGATTCAATTAAGAGGGAGAAGTTATATAGTATCCTGTTGGAGTTTGGAATTCCTAAAAAGTTAGTTAGACTTATACGAATGTGTTCAAATGGCAGAAAGAGTAGGATGCGTGTAGGCAAACAGTTTTCGGACACTTTTGAAATCCAGAATGGGTTGAAGCAAGGAGATGCACTATCTCCTCTACTATTTAATTTTGTACTAGAGCATGCCATTAAATCTTTAGAGAATGAGGAACGCTTACAACTCAAATGGTATTAATAAGCTGTTAGTTTATGCTGGATGATGTAGTATTGTTGGCTGATAGCGAGGAGATACTAAAGGACAACTCGCACACACTTTTGAGTAACACTAAGAAATTAGGACTGGAAGTAAATATCAATAAAACTAAATATATGGTCACACGTAGAAATGCGTTATATAATGGAAATGGACAGCTAATGACAAATGAGAGAAATTTTGAGGAGGTGGCTAAATTCAAGTGCCTAGGAAACAATAATCACAAGTAGGAATGAGATGCACAAAGAAATTAAACATAGGCTCAATTCTGGAAATGCGTGCTATTATGCATTGCAGAGACTCTTGATGTCCCAACTCCTTTCAAAAAAATGTTAAACTGAATCTATATAAAACTATTATTCTACCAGTTATATTATATGGTTGCGAAACATGGACTCTTACTTTAAGGGAGGAAAGGAAATTGAAAGTATTTGAGAATAAAGTACTTAGGAAAATTTTTGGACCAAAGAGAGATGAACAAACAAGCAAATGGAGAAAACAACGTTACAGTGAGCTACATAGATTTTTATAGGAAACCAGATATAATAATAATAATAGTTATCTTGTAGACTTCCGGGAAATTCTCGTATAAGACTTGAAAGCATAATAATAGTCCCTTCGATTGGTTGCTGGCCAAAGGAAGGCAAGATCAGTGATGGGGCTGCCATCTTATAGCCTCTGGTCAGGCTTTTCTGGAGAAGAAAAGAAAATAAAGGAAAGAA
This sequence comes from Diploptera punctata, assembly GCA_030220185.1. Taxonomy (NCBI): domain Eukaryota; kingdom Metazoa; phylum Arthropoda; class Insecta; order Blattodea; family Blaberidae; genus Diploptera; species Diploptera punctata. Next base: position 1,354,278 of record JASPKZ010009795.1, read on the forward strand.
GAATGGAAGAAAGGAAAGACTCCCTAGCCCTCGGATGCCCTAATAGCGTCGGGGTTGAAAAAAACAAGAGTTAACCAAGAGAGGTTAGATAGTAAAGTTAAAAGAGTGCAAAACACAAGTAAGTGGAAGAAATGTTTTGCTCAGCTTGGGCACCTTGTGGTCGCCATCCACATATTCCCTAGATGAGGACCCCTGAGAGACACTGGTAGTGAAGCATGGACACTAAAAAAACAACATGAAAGCAGAATAACGGCTTGTGAAATGAGATTCATGCGCAGAACAGCGGGTTACACCAGATGGGATCGGAAAAGGAACACCGATATCTTAAAAGAATTGAAGACTACGCCAATTTTGGAATATATTAAACAGTACCAACTAAATTGGAAACACCATCTTGAAGAATGAGTTCAAATCGGATCCTCAAAGCTGTTTATAATTATATACCAAGAGGACGAAGATCACTGGGCCGTCCTATGAAACGCTGGAGGGAAAATTTTCTATAGGATCGTAACAGGCCTTGGCCTAATACTTGGAAGGAAGAAGAAGAATCTTGTAGACTGTGATGGGCAGGACATGTGGCATAAATGGGAAATGAAAGAGGGGCATGGAAGCTTCTTGTAGGAAAACAGAGGGAAAACACCCAGTTGGTAGACCAAGAATGAGGTGGGAGAATAACATTAACCATGATTTGATAGAAGTAGATTATATAGGGGATGATTGAAAAACATTAGCTCAGGATAAGGATGTATGGAGAGCATATGTCCGTGCAGCTATGAACTCACTATAAATCCATGCAATACTAAACTCCATGGTGTGATAGTCCTTGAAGGTCCTTCCTTGATCTACCAGCCAGCTGCTTGCTCATCCACATGTCTTATTCATGGAGGTGGATGATTGTCCATAATAACATGTGGTCAGGTTCCTCAGCCTTTATAGATAATTTTCTCAACTGGAGTCGCTCCTTATTGAAACTACATTAATTTCTCAAGATGCTGGGTAGGCACTGGTCCCGTTGGTTTGAAACTTCATGAGAAAATTTTTTTCTCCATGGGGACTCAAACCAGCGCGAGTGCCGTAGCTCTGCACCAAGACATCATGTCTTAAAACGCTTGGCTATGGCATGGGACATAATTATTATAACATTATTATTTTTCACAATTTCAGCGATGATAATTCGAGTGATTCAGAATCAGAGGTGCACCTCTCGCGTGCTGAGGAAGCGAAAGGAAATAAAATTGTTAATGGAATCAAGACAACGAGAGAAGGTAAGTTCAGGCATACATTTTTCTCTATAATGTTTAACTATTAATAAATTAGTTAGATTTAATACCTCACCTCATAATATTGTAGATTTAAAATATTAATTAAGTTATGTAGATAGGAAATAACACTATGAGGTTTTTTAATATTGTTTATTTTTATTATTTCACTCACCTCATACTTCATAATTCATAGCAGACCCTGGGTTTCTTCACGTAATTTGTCACAAATTACGTGAAGAAACCCAGGGTCTGCTATGAATTATGAAGTATGAGGTGAGTGAAATAATAAAAAATAAACAATATTAAAATATTAATGTTTAACTGTTTCCTATTGATTTGCTTGTTTGTGAATATTAATTTCCATATTATGTTCAAAGTTTAGTAGTAGTAGTTCCTGTCACTTCTCTTGGAAGCATTAGGATCTGACTTCATTCCATCTTTTACCTTGTTGTTCAATTTCTATTATTACTGTCATGCACCATGTAATTTTTGGTCTTCCTCTTTCCCTAAACAATCCTGTGGATTCCATTCCAGAACTCTCTTTGGCACACTGTTTACTTCCCTTCTGTGAGTCTGATCAGTTTATTTCCATAATCGACTGTAGGCAATGAAAAATTGTAACTCCATCAGGCATTGAAAACCACATAACTCCAGTAGCCAGCACAGAAATATGTGATGCATAACCTGTTGAGAACACGGACTTCAAATTTATTAATAACTTGTATTCTCTTTAAAATATATGGAAACTATTGCTTATCAGTTTTCATAATTATTTAAAATGGTTGTTTGTTTCTCCTGTAAAACTTATCAAAATGGAGTTATGAGGTTTTCAATGCCTGCCATCGATATGATATTTAATCTCGTTCCAGATTTCATTTGTGATATTATCATCCATAATTCTTTGTTTTGTGTGTTTTTGGCCACCAGATTCTCAACATAAATCTCTGGCATCTGTTTGTGTGTATACCTACAATGTTTTATATAATGCAATTGTAATTTTCTTTGGAAAAATAAAGAAAATTTTGTTGCATGAAGCAGTCTCAAATGTGCATATAAATGTGTATTTTTTTACAGAAAGGAGATCAGATAAAATGCGTTTATATAATTTTGATAATGTTAAAAAGAATCGTCGATGGTTGCGAGATGTCCTTATAAGTGATACAGATTCATCAAGTGATGACGATGGTCCAATCACCAATCATGACCTTCATGAGATGTTACGATTACATCTTTATAGGAAGAAATATCAGAATCGTTATCATACTAATCCTGAGGTAAGAACAAAGGTTAACCAATTATTTTATTTTTCCTTTTCTTGAAAAAATTCTCAAATATTCCTTTGACATGGTGTATAAGTTTATAAAATATATAGCAGATCCATAGACTTAGCACTGTACTTATTAATTTTTTTTCATCATCATCAAGAACAAATCCATTTTAGGCCATTTTTACACGCTTTATATTAACTTGACCTGTATCTATCTATGTAACTGAATCTTTTAACGCGATTTTCGCCCACTTAAAATCATTGGATCGACTTGATCGACTTGAAACTTTGTATACTTGTAAAAGACCCGTGACAGTACAATAATTTCATATTTTGTTTCTAAAATCATGGCCAGAATCATCAGAAAATAAAAAAAAAGTGTCTTTGTAGCTATGTAACGGAATTTTTGAACACGATTTTCACCCATTTAGAAACATTGGATCGACTTGAAACTTTGTATACGTGTAAAGGACCCGTGACAATACAATAATCATATTTATTTTCTAAAATCCTGGCCAGAATCATCAGAAAATCAAAAAAATGAAAACTGGTATAATAGGTTGCGGACTTCGACTTTTTAGTCAATCGTTTGTTGTAACAGCTCAGATGGTAGAGTGGTGAACTCTAATGGTATATAATTTCAGTAATCCATAGGTCGCTGGTTCAAATCTGGCTGGGAGGTTTTTTTTAGAAGAGTATTACTTTTTGCTCATACTACAATAGTAGCCTATCGAATTTAAAGATATTTACAATTCTATCTTATTCTGTAAAATATTAAAACTAAAAAAATAAAAAAATAAATAATAGTTTTAAAAAACTAAAAAAACACGCTTTATTAGAAAACCGAACTAAAAAATTGAAAAATAATTTAATTTCCAACACGCTTGGGATAAATAATTTTACCATCAAAAGCGTGGGGTGCTTTTTATGATTTTTACATTTTCTTCTTAGAGACTTTACTTTTACCAATATCTGTTTATTATCAAATATATGAATTGGTAAACAGCACCCCACGCTTTTGATGGTAAAATTATTCATCCCAAGCATTTTGGAAATTAAAATTATTTTTCAATTTTTAGTTCGGTTTTCTAATATAGCGTGTTTTTTTAGTTTTTTAAAACTATTATTTATTATTTTTATTTTTGTATTTTCTTCAAATCAAAAAAATTATTGGCTTATTAAAATTGTATTGTAATCCATCACCATTGATTTTATAAATGTTATATACGAGGGCGGATCGGAAAGTAACGCACAATAATTTTTTTCTGCCTTGGTATTGCAGCTAGAATGTTGAAATTTCACAGAGATATAGTTTGAAGTTTTCACTACAGATGGTATTTTTTTCTCAGGTGCACCTCTTGCGAGAGAAGCTTGAACTATGCAACAAAGATGGCGCGCATGCTACAGTCGTCCATCTGTGAGGGACGGGTCGGATCGGAAAGTAACGCACAATAATTTTTTTTTTAAAAGTTTAATAGTAAAAAAAAGGAAAAAAATCACAAATGTACTTACATCTTTTACCTACTTTTCGACATAGTCACCAACTTTCTCAACACATTTTTCCCATCGTGTTACCAGTTTCAATATGCCCTGTTCGTAGAAGTCCGTTTGGTTGGAGTGTAGCCATCTGCGCACTGCTGATGCCTGCTTTGTTTCGGGCGTGTAGTGGTACGCCCACGACTCATCACCTGTGACGATTCCTTCCAGAAAGTCATGTCCTTGTGCGGTGTACCGCGTTAAGTGGTCCAAGCTTGCCATCATTCGCTGGCCCTTGTGGTCGTCTGTCAGGTTCTTAGGCACCCAGCGAGCACTAACTTTACGGAATTTCAAATTTTCATGAACAATATCGTACACCGCACCATAGGAAATGTTTGGCCCACAAAAATCGAACAACACTTCTCTGTTCCTCACAGGTGGACGACTGTAGCATACGCGCCATCTTTGTTGCATAGTTCAAGCTACTCTCGCAAGAGGTGCACCTGAGAAAAAAATACCATCTGTAGTGAAAACTTCAAACTATATCTCTGTGAAATTTCAACATTCTAGCTGCAATACCAAGGCAGAAAAAAATTATTGTGCGTTACTTTCCGATCCGCCCTCGTATAAGGTTCTTGAGTAAAACTCAATTGAGGGTCAATAGGTATTTTTTTTTCCCCCGGCGTGTTAACACGTTTTTGACTGGTGCATAGTAACTACCCCTCCTTGACTGAAGATTTCTAGCCATAGTTTGGTCTTTTAAAATTTAAACTGCTTCAATACAGTATGGTTTCTAAATCAATATATCTACATTCAGTGACAATATTATTTACGTAAAATTTTATCAATGTACTCATCAGACCTTGTATGACTTGAGTGTGGTAGCATTCAAAACATTCCAATTTATGTAAAGGCATAGAACAAAAGGACCATATGTAACAGGTTTCCTTTCAATTCTTAAGTTCACTGTAAACAGGACAGAGTTTGGAGGGATATTTATTTTTTCCAGTCACAATTGATGATAATTTGTTTATTAAGGTAGAATATGTTTATCATTCACCTCATATTGTTCTTCTTATTTGATTATAGACTAGTTTCGGAACATAGTTTCTGTTCCATCCTCAGTAACATCACGACCGTTGTTCTGTCGTCTTGAAGAGTTGTCCTTCTCTCCTTCCATTGGCTGACTGAAAAACCTCGAAAGCAGGTCATTCTCACCGGGAATTTCAAAGTTCATTAATTTCTTCTTTTCGCTCTTTTGAATGTAGATCTTTTCCCAAACAGTAAGTTCTTTTGGTTTTTCTATTTGTTTTAATAATTTTGCTTCTTTCTCGATAAGATGTTTTTCAGACCATGCATGGGCAGCCACTGCAGATTTTTCTACTTCCCCTTTCTTGACATTCCTGAGATGTTCTTTAACTCTAGTTTTCAAATTTCTTTTAGTTTTTCCTATGTAGAATTTCTCACATTCTTCACATTTAATTTGATAAATCCCTGATTTGTTTTCTTCTTTAATTTTCTCATTCTTATTAGGTCTAATCAGTCTGCTGATGCTGTAGTCATTTTTGGGTGCTAACCTTATGTTGAAATCTTTAAAAATTTTTTGAAACTTGTGGTGTTTTAATGGATGATATGTGAATTTTCTAAATTTTACATTATCTTCTTTTACTTTTAGAAGAGTGCTTTGATTAATAAATTTTTGTCTTTTGAACTTGTTTATTTTTTTGAGTATCATTTTTATAGCAAAACCATTTCCTCTGGCTCCTACAGCCTTCTGGATGGTTCATCCTCTTCCCCATTATGAGTTCCTAATTTCACGGCTGCGCAACCTGAGTCAATTTCAAGCAAAAAAACTTTTGTACGACATTTTGCTATTAGGGTTTCAAGATTTATAAAAAAACTCCAAGTGCAACAGGCCTAGAAGGCCCTTGGCCTACCAGCCGGCTGCTGGCCTCACATCCACATGTGTTAATCACAGAGGTAGACGATCATCTAGTCAGTGTAGGGGTGACATGTGGTCAGCATGTGGTCTCCCAGCCGTTATAACTGGTTTCTCAACCTGGAGTCGCTACTTATTGTAGCTATTCAAATGCCTCACGATGCTGGGTTGGATCCGGCCCCATACTGGCTGAAATTCCATGAAAAAATTTCTTCCCTCATGTAGACTCGAACCAGCATAACTCCCGTAGCTCTGCGCCAAGGCTTCTTGCCTTAATCACTCGGCTATGGCGCAGGACAATAGACCCTAAAAAGCGTTAAAGAGTGCATAGTTTGGACACCACAACACAACATTCTTGCTCCATTTCACTATTTTTCTGAGGATGGAGTAATATGATAGGCACTGGTCAGCCCTGTTACATCCTTCATAAATTTGTTGTACTGAAGTATGCAAGAGGGTTTTTTAAAATTTTACCCTCCCATTCTCGTATCCTTTCACTGTCGCCTGATGCAATGGTGTCTTTCTTCTAGAAAATGTTTGGCATTTTCACACTAATATAATAATTATTTAATATTTAAAGGAAGTGACACTATGAGGTTTATTTTAATTAATCTATAATGGTATAGCCCATTGTTGAGCCATCGCCTGTCCTTTGTTAGAGGAGTTCCTAGACCAAGTTAATTAAAGTTACCTTTTTTTTTTAACTTTTATAGGAATTAATCACTATGAGGTTTAATTTATGGTGAAATTAAATGTTTCTTACCTCTCCTCATATTAATTTACTAAGTTGATCGCGATTTCGAGACTATAACTGTCTCATCATCAGAACTTTGTTGGCAACTGGTGTTATGTCGATCGGAAGAAACTCTTCTTTCCCAGCAGAGGGAAGAAGAGTTTCTTCCGATCGACATAACACCAGTTGCCAACAAAGTTCTGATGATGAGACAGTTATAGTCTCGAAATCGCGATCAATAGTAAATTAATATGAGGAGAGGTAAGAAACATTTAAATTTGAAGAGAAAATTTTTGCCTAGACCGGGACTCGAACCTGGGACCCTTGGCTTTCCGGGCCAAGTGCTCTACCACTGAGCTACCGAGGCGAGTTACGATCTAGATGCAAATTTTTCTCTTATATACGTTGTAATTCCCTATAATTTCACTATAGTTACCTTTTTTGCCCATAGATGTCACAAATGCCATACAATCAAAATACTGACCCAGTGAGACATCTAGCAGACATCTAAATTATTTCTATGATGTTGCCTGAAAATTTTAGACACTAGACCTATGGCTTAAAGTCCCTCCCGGAGGACTTGCTCCTCGGACTTTTCCATTCTAAAAACTCCATTGGCCCCAGCCAGGTTTGAACCCGCAACCCTCGGGCCCATAGGCTAGGAGCATAACCACTAGTCCACCGCAGCTGACTTATTTTGATTAATAGGAGTTAGAATATTCACGATTCACCTCAGGTTAGTAGATTTCTTGAAGTCCAAGGTTTTAATACATTATGTTTCATTATCAGTTCTTTCTAACTTTTGGTTGATTGATATTGATAATGATACATTATGACCTGGACGTCCCCAGATGGAGAAACTCGGAACCAGATAGATCATGTATTAGTGGATAAACGCTGGCACAGTAGCGTCATCGATGTTACATCAGTTAGAGGGGCAGACTGCAATTCGGATCATCATCTGGTCAGAGTGAAAATCAGACAACGGCTATCGCTTATGAGAGGAACAAACGCTAAAGATGATTCTGTAAAATATGAATTAAAAAACTTGAAAAATGATGAAATGCGGCAAGAATACCAAATCAAAATTGCTAATAGATTTGAAGTACTGGAATCTTCAGATGACAATGTGGCAAAGAAGAAGAAACTGATATAAATAAAGAATGGGAGGCTATAAGAGATACTATTAAATTGTCAGCATCAGAAAGCATTGGTTGTTTAAAAAAGAGGCAAAACAAGAAATGGTTTGATGAGGAATGTGCCGACATCGTAAAGAAAAGAAAGCTAGCAAAAATGAAATGGTTACATGAGCCAAATGAGGTAAATTTAGAGCAATTGGGTAGTGTTAGACGGGAAACCACCAAGTTACTAAAGAGTAAGAAGAGGGAATATTTGAGAGAGAAGATTAATGATCTTGAAATGAATGCAAAAAATAGGAACATTAGAGAATTATATCAGGGAATTAGTATAGAGAAGAAAGGGTTTCAGGCTAGAACAAACATAATTCGGAATGAAAATGGGGATATGATTGCAGATTCCAAGAGTATATTAAATAGATGGAAAAGTTATTTTAATCAGCTATTAAATGTACATACAGAACAGGACATTGAGGAGGATAAGTTACAGACAGCAGAAATGCTAGTCGCAGAGCCAAGTGCATTAGAGGTTGAAATGGCAATTGAAAAATTGAAGATGTATAAAGCATCAGGTTCAGATGAGATCCCAGCAGAACTGATAAAATCAGGGGGAGAAAAATTGATGGACAAGATACGCTGTTTGCTTACTATGATTTGGGAAAAAGAAGCTCTTCCAGATGAATGGAAGGAATCAATATCGTACCAATTTATAAGAAAGGAGATAAAACTGATTGCAACAACTATAGGGGCATCTCATTACTTTCAACTTCGTACAAAATTCTAACAAATATATTAGTAAGCAGACTTACTCCCTATATTGATGACATTCTAGGAGATCATCAATGTGCATTTAGAAGAAACAGGTCTACAACAGATCAGATTTTTAGTATAAGACAGATTTTAGAAAAGAAATGGGAATATAATGGTACTGTACATCAACTATATGTAGACTTCAAAAAAGCATATGATTCAATTAAGAGGGAGAAGTTATATAGTATCCTGCTGGAGTTCGGAATTCCTAAAAAGTTAGTTAGACTTATACGAATGTGTCTAAATGGCTCAACGAGTAGGGTGCGTGTAGGCAACCAGTTTTCAGACACTTTTGAAATCCAGAATGGGTTGAAGCAAGGAGATGCACTATCTCCTCTACTATTTAATTTTGTACTAGAGCATGCCATTAAATCTTTAGAGAATGAGGAAGGCCTACAACTGAATGGTATTAATAAGCTGTTAGTTTATGCTGATGATGTAGTACTACTGGCCGATAGCGAGGAGATACTAAAGGCCAACACGCACACACTATTGAGTAACACTAAGAAATTGGGACTGGAAGTAAATATCAGTAAAACTAAATATATGGTCACACGTAGAAATACATTATATAATGGAAATGGACAGCTAATGACAAATGAGGGAAATTTTGAGGAATTGGCTGAATTCAAATACCTAGGAACAATAATCACAAATAGGAATGAGATGCGCAAAGAAATTAAACATAGGCTCAATTCTGGAAATGCATGCTATTATGCATTGCAGAGACTTTTGATGTCCCAACTCCTTTCAAAAAACGTTAAGCTGAAAATATATAAAACTATTATTCTACCAGTTATATTATATGGGTGCGAAACATGGACTCTTACTTTAAGGGAGGAAAGGAGATTACGAGTATTTGAGAATAAAGTTCTTAGGAGAATTTTTGGACCAATGAGAGATGAACAGACAGGTGAATGGAGAGACTCAAAAACAATGAACTACATGGTCTTTATAGGAAGCCAGATATAATAAGAACAGTTAAGTCCCGTAGACTGCGATGGGCAGGACATGTTGCGCGTATGGGGAATGAAAGACGTGCATGGAAACTTCTTGTAGGAAAGCCAGAAGGAAAACGCCCAGTTGGTAGACCAAGAATGAGGTGGGAGAACAACATTAACTATGATTTGAGGGAAGTAGATTATACAGGGAATGATTGGAAAGCATTAGCTCAGGATAGGGATGTATGGAGAGCTTATGTCCGTGCGGCCATGAACCTACGGGTTCGATAGTGCCAGTGAGTAAGTAAGTAATGATACATTATGTGTCAATACCTTGGTCTTCAAGAAATCTACAAATATGAGGTGAATCATGAATATTCTATAATTCCCATTAATTAATTAGGGTAGAAATCATTGTCTTGTAGACATGTTGTTACAGATCCAGATCCGGCCCCAGAAAGGGAAAAATATTGTTTCTTATAATCTTAAATGATTTAAGTGAGATAAATTATACAGAGGATGTTTGGAACCATTATTCACTATCATTAGATAGCTCAGTGATAGAGCATCAGCACATAGAAGTGAAGGTCTGAGGTTTGATTTCAGGTTCAGGCATACATTTTTCTAAGATTAAATTAAACCTCATAGTGATTTTTTCCTATAAAAGTTCAATACATTTTTCTCTTTCAGGGGTCCTCATCTAGGGGATATGTGGATGGCGACCACAAGGTGCCCAAGCTGTGCAAAACATTTCTTCCACTTACTTGTGTTTTGCACTCTTTTAACTTTACTATCTAACCTCTCTTGGTTAACTCTTGTTTTTTTTCGACCCCGACGCTATTAGGGCATCCGAGGGCTAGGGAGTCCTTCCTTTCTTCCATTTCTTCTTTCCTTTATTTTCTTTTCTTCTCCAGAAAAGCCTGACCAGAAGCTATAAGATGGCAGCCCCATCACTGGTCTTGCCTTCCTTTGGCCAGCAACCAATCGAAGGGATTACTATTATGCTTTCAAGTCTTATACGAGAATTTCCCATAAGGGAAAATTTTCTATAGGATCGTAACAGGCCTCGGCCTAATACTTGGAAGGAAGAAGAAGAAGACCATTAATTGTAATAACTTAGCTGTGTAAAATAATTTACTTATTTTGATCCAAGATAATATTTAGTAAATTAAACTTTTTTTATTTTTCAGAATTGCCAATATCAGTATTATGGAGCTGGTTTACTCTCTAATTATGATAAATTTCCTGAACATCAAAAGCTTATTGTTGGCAATAAAAAGAAGAAAAAGGATAAGAAATTAGAAAAGAAAATAAAAAAAATCAAGAAGATGACTATGAAGGAAAAACGGTTAATGGAAGAAAATCAGGTATGTACATCAACTTCATATTTTTAAAATTAAAATCCAAATCTTTGATAAATTGACACTTTTTAGTTCTTGTGCACCCCAGTATATATATATATATATATATATATATATATATGTGTAAGAAGAAGGATATGCGGTGACGCGATACAATTTTTCTTAAATATATAAAACTACTAAAATTCATCGGAGAACATATTGTTTAAACAACTCACCTCATAGGATTCATGCTTCCATGATATCGCGATTTCAAACATAGTCATGTTCATCATCAGCCATAACTCCGACTGACGAAATTCTTTGGCCGTCAAACTATTCTATTGTCGCCATCTTCAGTGCTGCCATCTATGGTTGAATTTATGAACTTCGAAATTAATGTAATTTTTCATAAATTCAACCATAGATGGCAGCACTGAAGATGGCGACAATAGAATAGTTGACGGCCAAAGAATTTCGTCAGTCGGAGTTATGGCTGATGATGAACATGACTATGTTTGAAATCGCGATATCATGGAAGCATGAATCCTATGAGGTGAGTTGTTTAAACAATATGTTCTCCGATGAATTTTAATGATTATACCTCATAATGTTTACTTCCCAACATTAATTAAATATATAAAACTACTGTTAATATTATTCGTTTTTAAACATCTTAATGGTGGACAAATTATATTTGAAAAGAAAAATATATGCCTAGACTGGGGTTTGAACCCAGGACCTTTGACTCTCTATGTCAATGCTCTTCCACCTGAGCTACCTAGGCCTCCAATCTAAACGTGTATTTTTCTTTTACACATAGTTAATTCCCTAAGCATTTGGGGTTAGGGAATTAACTATGTGTAAGAGAAAAATACACGTTTAGATTGGAGGCCTAGGTAGCTCAGATGGAAGAGCATTGACATAGAGAGTCAAAGGTTCTGGGTTCAAACCCCAGTCTAGGCATATATTTTTCTTTTCAAATATAATATAAAACTATTACTCTCTCAGTTATGTTATATTACTTTAATGGAAGAGAAAAGATTACGCGTATTTGAGAATAAAGTTTTTAAGATCAACATAACATCAGTCGACAAGAAATTACTGAAGATGAAGCTGCTTAGCTTTGAACTAACTAACTAATTCGCTGACTCTATCGAACCCGTAGGTTCATGGCTGCATGGACATAAGCTCTCCATATATCCCTATCCTGACCTAATGTTTTCCAATCATCCCCTGTATATCTACTTTCCTCAAATCATGGATAATGTTATTCTCCCACCTCATTTCTTGATCTACCAACTGGACGTCTTCCGTCTGGTTTTCCTACAAGAAGCTTCCATGCACCTCTTTCATCCCCCATATGTGCCACATGTCCTGTCCATTGCAGTCTACGAGACTTAACTGTTCTTATTATATCTGGTTTCCTATACATATGAGGCGCTTAGAATAGCAAGGGCGTATATGCAAAATAGTTTTAAGAAAAACGTGTTTAAAGTTTCACAAACTTTTTTCTCTATATCGCGTGACATAGCATATCCATCAATGCGAAGAAATTAAATATTGTGTTCTGTAGTAGATTAAAATTTGGACCGATATGAAAGTAATAATATTTATCGATTTTCCAGTAAAAATTAGGCCTACTGCAAGTTAAACTTATAAAGCTACTTCAGAAAAGACAATCTGTATTATTCATGTGATAAATTACAAACTTATGTATTAGTGGTGAGTAATATGTGTGTTCAATTTTCATAAAACGGTCTGCGTGGATATATTTGAGGCAAGTCAAAACCATTTTTACATAAGAATTAAATGAATAGTGATTTCTTCTTGCCTCATACTTCATTTAATTCTTATGAATTGAACCTCATAATGTTAAAATTCCCAAATTTAATATATAAACTATTTTTGCATTTTTGTTCTGTCCACTGCAGTTATCACTAAAAATATGCAACTTCTTCATTTCTGGCGCTATTTTAATTTCTAAGTAATGCATAAGTCAACTTGAAATTTCAGCAGACCCTCGTTTTCTAGTGTAAAGGTAAAGTGATCCCACAACAGGCCTCAGGAGGCCCTTGGGGTAGTAGGAGGTTAAGGCTCCCACTTTTTCTAGACAATCGGCACTTTATGTCAGCCGGGTTGTCAGCCCTGCGTGACGGCCACCTTTACCCCAGAACAAGCGTCTGGTACTCATTTGTTAGAGGCTGAGTCGACCCCAGGGCCATAGTGCCGCCAGAGGGTTTGGGTCAGTTTAAAAATCCTGACCCCAACGGAACTTGAACCCTCGACCCTCCGGCTTGTAGCTCAGTGCCTTAACCACTACGCTACGGCGTGCCCCTGTTTTCTAGTGTTCTCATCCCAAATTAACATAGAGGCATTTCTGGTTTTAAGATTGTGATTTCCAAAATTATGTCCATAATTTCCATTTATAGTACTGTATATCCGTATGTATTTTAGGAGTGGGAAATGCCTGCTGCATGTCTACAGAAATGGCAGCAACTGTTGGATCTTTATTTTTGTCATCTCTTTTAGCAATGTCTGTGCCATCTTAGCTCTGCGTTCGTGCAACATCTTCTCAGCTTTTAACTTACTAATTTGTTCCATTAAGTTATGTAGATAGGAAATAATACTATGAGGTTTTTTAATATTGTTTATTTTTTATTACTTCACTCACCTCATACTTCATAATTCATAGCAGACCCTATCTTTTGTGACATTCTCAATGCTGTGTCATGTTCACAACTCGAACCTGACACAGCATTGAGAATGTCACAAAAGATGTGAAGAAACCCAGGGTCTGCTATGAATTATGAAGTATGAGGTGAATGAAATAATAAAAAATAAACAATAATTTGTTCCATGTCTGTATCTTCACTGAGAGTTTGTAATTCCTGTTTTATCCTTTCACAAAAATTGCAAGTATCAGACATGGTGGAGCAAATCCAAAATTTAATTGAGAATTGAAAATGTGCCGGTAAAATGATTCGTAGCAGGGAGAGTGTCACTATAACGTTCAATGAGCCAGTCACAGTAAAGTTCATACACTTTAGAAACATTTAAGTCAGTAGGCAAGAATTTTCTGTGTGGGCTTTTAGCTCTACTATAATCACTTGACAATGCAGGAAAGTTACTTATGTGTTCCATTACCTTTGTTCTGTCCAAATCAGGTATTTTTCTTGTTTTCTCCTGATGACCACGTTTGTCTCTGCCCATGGCCCCAGTTCCTCTAACCTTATCGTGGACTATACACAGCCTTTTTTCACTAGACAGTGAATGTTTCAGAAAGCAACAGCTCAAACTTTGTAATTAACACATCCATGACTTACACTGTATTCTACTGTGTGCATTCTGCGAGAAGGTCTATCTTTTACGCGTGATTTCTTCACATCTACACTTTTGATTAATGTATTCAAATAACTGTTCTGTAGTTTTCATAGTCCCCTATTTTCCCTCGTCCCAAAATATTTGCAAGTGTCTAAAGCTATATTGATTCTAAAATGAGTGTTGCAGAGTCAGTTGAAAAAATGATGAGGGATATCAAAATTCCTTAAATATTTCATCTATCTTATGGGAGAATCAGAGTTAGTCTCGTGGTTTATTGTGGAGTACAGTAGAGGGGGATTTGCCTTAATTTTCCTACCAACTTTCTCAAAAAAAAACCACGACAAGGTACCCCTATCTTCTTTTGGTTTGACAACCTTTTTTTTCACACTTAAATATTCTTGTCCTATATTTCTCTTCTTCTTAGACACATTTATTTTCCATTTACCTTTTTCAACAGAACGCTTCCTGGAACGACTGACGTGTTCGGAACTTAACTCACTGCCTGTGTCACTCACTTTTGTGAAGAAATAATAAGATAATTATTTACACTAATAATGCACTTTTTAACACCCAATAATTACACTAAAATCTCAGTAACTAAATCAAGACTACCTAGAAGTTTACAGGACACTGAGACTGTATATAATACCTAGCGTGTACAGCTAAAGAACTGAACGATAAACCTATTCATCTTCACATCACCTTCGAAGAAATAATAAGACAACAATAAGCACTTAAGATACTATCGAGACCTAAACAAACTAGAGGAATATGAGAGTAATATAAATACCCTGGATGAGATAAGCGTGCGGGGTGCTAGGCCGGCCGCACGCTATTCTCAAACTCATCTCTTATTGCGCTGCGATGCATCAGGTCTAACACCACGTGTTATTGCAATGGATATTTCATTCCCTTCCAAGGCGTATGAACAGTTCTTATTCACAGGGATGAAGGAAGAAGGTTCAGAGTTTATATTGCATTAATAAAAAGAAATGTGATATTCGTTGATATGCCCTTGCTATTCTAAGCGCCTCATATCGTGTAGCTCACTGTTATCTAAGCTTTGAAACAGGTATAATTACAAGACTGGATATGAGGTGCGGTATTTTAATTTAACTCTTATTGTTACACATATTTATCAAACATATTTTTATAATGATGTTTTTATTATTGATTTAACATTTCTCACTGAAAGATAAATTATATTTGAAGAGAAAAATGTTCGCCTAGACTGGGACTCGAACCCGGAACCTTTGGCTTGCCGGGCCAAATGCTCTACCAACTGAGCTGCAAAGATAGAAGCAATGGTTTCAAAAGCATTTGGCGAAAGGGAATTACAACGTATATAAGAGAAAAATTTGCATCTAGATCGTAACTCGCCTTGTTAGCTCAGTTGGTAGAGCATTTGGCCCGGCAAGCCAAAGGTTCCGGGTTCGAGTCCCAGTCTAGGCGAAAATTTTTTCCCTTCAAATATATTTTTATAGTTAGGAATGTATGTATTTCCAGTTCAAGCTTTTACTAAATTACTTCATGTGTTAAAAAGGTAAAGTGATCCCACTACAGGCCTCAGGAGCCCCTTGGAGTAGTAGGAGGTTAAGGCTCCCACTTTTTCTGGATAATCAGCACTTGTTGTTAGTTGGGTTTGTCAGCCCTGCATAATGGCCACCTTTGCCCCAGGACAAGCATCCAGTATTCATTTTCATTAGAGGCTGAGTCGACCCCAGGGCCACAGTGCTGTGTTTATGAACTAGGTGAACAAACCAATTTTATTTACAAAAAACATACCAATAAATATAAAAACTCTTATAATTACAGAATAAATGATAAAGCTCTTAGAAATATAAACCTCAACCCAGAATAACATATGGAAACTATGGAAAACTCTAGGAATGTCGCGAAATATTATTCATATAATACCAAACGTGACTCAGAGAGATCAGTTAATTTACTGTCCTAACTAAAACTTTATTTTCTAAGTAATTATTTAATGAAGAGAATTACGTTCCCTATTTAACTCAAATCTATTAGAACATCAGCAATTATTTCAAGTTAGATATGTATCCTTTCTAAGAACCTAAGTTCTATAATCTAATTTATCATGATAACTAAATGATCATGTGCCTTTCCACCATAAAACTTGGTAATTAGTATGTCACTTACATAAGAAGATAGAGTCCATGCTCAGACTAGTAGCACTTCAGTGTCTCTCACCTTCTTCTCACTTAAGCTGGCCTAACTGCCTAGTTTAAATATCCATTTTCCCCTACTTCACGTACCAAATTAATTATGAAAAACCAACTTTCCTAGCCTAGGGCCACTATCTCCAATCTGAAAGTTTCCAGAACCTTCCCTCTTCTAACTGTATGTTGTTTTTTTTAGATTTTAGATTTAGATTTATTTAGCCTGGTGGAGTTAAGGCCATGTGGCCTTCTCTTACACTCACCAGAACAAACATATGCTACATATGAATACAAAAAAATTACAATAATAGTCATATTAAACAGGACAAACATATGTTACATATGAATACATAGAGTTGTGAATTTAGACCTTTATTGCCAAAGGCAAATCTGATTACTGAGTATGTGTTTTCCATTAGTTTCCAATATAGTTTTGACATTCTATTCTATATCCGGTTTATTTAGGCCAGTTCATGAATACGACTTGAAATTGCGATTTTTACCATTACATATACACTGCTCAAAACAATTAGAGGAACACTATGAAATATGCAAATATTTTTTTCATTGAATAAAGGTACAAACATGAAATTAATAAAGTACATTATTTGTGGTTATTTATTTATTTATTTATTGCTCATGTCAGTAAAAACAAATGAATAACGCTGACAAATAACTTTTCAAATAATTCTGCTATGTAAGCAATTGAATCTTGTGCTTATTTTTCAAAGTTAAACACTCGTTATATAGAGTTAGTATCGTGTATGGCCTCCACGACATTCGATGACACTTTGGCACCTTCGTGGCATGCTCCCAATAAGATTGTGGATTTCCTCTTGCGGGATATTCTCCCATTCCTCCTTCAGAGCATCTCCAAGTTGCTGCAGAGCTTGTGGAGCTTGATGTCGGTTCCTGACCTTCCTGTCTAGAAGATCCCACAAGTGTTCAATAGGGTTGAGGTCTGGGCTGACCGCTGGCCACTCCATTACCTCAATTTCATTCCTCCTCAGGAAATCCCTGGTGACAGCCGCAGATTGTGCCTGGCATTATCCTGCATAAACAGAAATCCAGGACCTACTCCAATGGCAGCAGGTACTACATGCTCTTCCAGAACGTGCTTGATATTCCGGACAGCATTCAGTCGCTGGGGAACAAGTACAAGGTCCGTACGATTGTTGTACATAACTCCAGCCCACACCATTATGGAACCTCCTCCGAATCTATCAATTTCCTGTACAGCCTCTGCAGAAAATCTTTCTCCTGGCTGTCCCCACACCCTCAATCGACCATCACAACGTATAAGACGATACCTGGATTCGTCCGAGAAGAGCACAGACTCCCTCCCACTGGTTCAGGTTCCAATCACCATGGTTTTCAGCATACGTACGTCTTGCTGCCTTATGCCCATTTGTTAAGCGGTGTTTTTTAACGGGCCTTTTTGGATGAATATTCTCTTTCCTTAATCTGTTCCTTATGGTTTGGTCTGAAAAACCCGGATTCTGGAAGCCATATGAAGGTCATTCTGCAGGTCTTTTGCAGTTTTTGTACGCTGTCGAAGAGCAGAAAGAACAACGTTTCTGTCATCCTGGGGGCTTGTTTTAAATTTATGGCCCTGGCCACGTCTTCTACAATACTGACCTGTCTCTCTGTGCCTGTTGCGTAACTTGGACACCATGGAAGGAGAAACCCCAAGTTCTCTAGCCACTTGTCGCAGAGATTGATCTTGTCGTAAAAGATGTAGAGCATGATACACTTCAAACTCATTTAAATGCCTCATTTTGTCAGAGACTTCAATAAACAAGGCAATAATCAACATTCGTCACTATAGCAACATCAGGAAGCTTACCAATTAGAAGTGGCCAGTGCCTTCCAAAATAAAAAAAAATTCTATATTTGTTATTTGAGGTAATTTCTCTGTATTTAGGCCATGGATCTTTAAATTTTGTATCCAATGATAAAATTAATAATTCAATTTACATATTGTCCAACTTTCAGCATCACAGCTTTAAAAAACAATTACTTATTCAATTTATTACAAGTGTTCCTCTAATTGTTTTGAGCAGTGTATATATATATTTAAATTATTATTTTAGTATCTTATGACCTTAGGACGTCCTTACACCCTAATCTCTACATGCTGCCAGAAGGTTTGGGTCAGTTTAAAAATTCTGACCCCACCAGGACTCGAACCCTCGACCTTGTGGCTTGTAGCATAGTGCCTTAATCACTATGCTAAGGTGTGCTTCCACTTCATGTGTTACTTCCCATTATCACCTCTACGCTGATGATCTCCAAATTTACCTACATTCACCTCCTCATTCTCTCTATAACAGCTTGACAAAAATGAATGACGATCTCATATCCATCTTTTAACTGGTCTTCGAGTATCGGTCTAAATCTAAATCCTAACAAGTCACAAGTAATTCTAATGGGACAACAAAGACTGCTTACAAACTTTGACATATCTACACTTCCAAACATTACTATAAATAATATAATTATCCCTTATTCTTCTTCAGTAATAGATCTTGGACTACATCTAGACGCAAATTTAACCTGGCAAACACAACTGAAACACATATGTAAAAAGACTTTCTCCATCTTATATTATCTTAGACGTTTAAAGAATTTTCTCCCAGTTTCGTTAAAACAAATCCTTGTGCAGAATCTTGTGTTACCACACTTCGATTATTGTGACATTATATATAATGATCTAAACTATGACTTGTCGCAGAGACTGCAGTGTGTTCATAATGCTTGCGTTCGATTAATTTTCAATATCTGCCGTTATGACCATATTTCCGAACACTTTAATAACCTCTCTTGGCTCCGTCTTACTGACAGACGTAAATTGCACTCTCTTTCACTACTTTTCAAGCTTCTGAATTCCTACATCCCTACTTACCTGGCGTCCAGATTTGAGAAGTTAT
The DNA here is from genome assembly GCA_030220185.1 of Diploptera punctata. NCBI lineage: Eukaryota > Metazoa > Arthropoda > Insecta > Blattodea > Blaberidae > Diploptera > Diploptera punctata. The sequence goes on from JASPKZ010009795.1 coordinate 1,373,616, forward strand.
CTTCTTACCACAATATTGACACTAGGTCACAAGATAGCAGTCTGCTAACAATTCCTCTTCATAGCACTTCCTCCTATTCTACTTCCTTCACAGTAGCACAGTAGCCTCTGCCCGCTCCTGGAATCTCCTTCCTCAAGATATCAGGGGTTGCCGCACACTTGGTACCTTTAAGTCACGCTTATACAGTTACCTGTTGTCTAATAATTAATTTTTCTCTATTTATTTAATTTTATACTATGTCATTAATCTTTTTTCCTCGTTTCTTATATATCTTGTACATATTATATACTTAATTCGTTAAATTTAGAGTAAATCAAAATACATTATAAATATTAATTGTATTGTATTCATAACTTGTAATCGTTTATATATATATTGTAATTTAGATTTAAGACTATTTTTTTTGTTTGTATTTTTTTTAAACCTGGTTGAGTGGTAGACAAGGCCTTAAGGCCTTAACTCTGCCAGGTAAAATAAAGCTATTATTATTATTATTATTATTATTATTATTATTATTATTATTATTATTATTATTATTATTATTAATTTTGATAATTTTATGATTGTTAATAGTATGTTTATTTTTTTAGGAACAAGATCCTGTCGATGATTATGACTTTGAGGAGAGTTTTATTGAACCTCAAGGACGAAGATGATCCTGATTCTTATGGAGATATTGTACCTGCTTCATCGAAATCATCTAAATCAAAGAAGAAAGATAAACAAGCAAAAAAATCCAGAAATAATGGCAATGAGGAGAAGAAAAATCTGGGTTATGATGTCTAAGAAAGAATTAGGAAAAGTATGCAAATCAATTAATATTAGCCTATAAACATTTGAAGAGCGATGGCAACTCATTTTTATATATAGGGAAATGGCACTACAAGCTCGTTTTCGAAAGAAAAAAAGGATTTTGATTATTTTTAGCCATTACCCTTCATTTTAATTATGTCTTATTTGTATTAACAGCCTGAAAACTTCAAGTAAAACCCCAGAAATTATGTGAACTCCTGATCTTCTGTCTCTTTCACTCCTTGAGGCACCAATCCTTCTGAGGGGGTGTATAACCTTCACAGCTAATAGAACAAACCCCTATTCAGTATTGCCATAAGAATGGTTTCTTCACTTCTTCCTTAAATGAATTTGAAAGAGGGTCCATAACACTATCTTTGGGGCAGACTTGTCAACTGCCAATTTTTTTTTATTAGCTTTGACAAACTGTCAATGGAACTCCTCATAAATATGTAACGAAAATCTATGTTGCCGAAATTGTTCAAGTTCGCTTAGTAGGTGTCTGTGAATAATACAGTAATATAGGTGTAATAAGAATTCCCAAATTTAATATATAAATATAGGTGTAATATTGCATTAGTATATTAATCTCTATTATATGTGAAAAGAAAAATATATGCCTAGACTGGGGTTTTGAACCCAGGACCTTTGACTTTCTATGTCAGTGCTCTTCCATCTGAGGCCTAGGTTGCTCAGATGGAAGAGCATTGACATAGAAAGTCAAAGGTCCTGGGTTCAAACCCCAGTCTAGGCATATATTTTTCTTTTCAAATATAATTTGTCCATCATTAAGATGTTTAAAAATGAATAATATTAACATATTAATCTCTGTATCTACCCTTTCTATCTCTCTCTAGTGTTCTAGACAAACAATGCTGATGGGTTCAAGCCAAAGTTTTACTTGAAGTTTAGGCTGTAGTTAGCATAAAAATAATAAATAGTGAGTCTTGAAATCTTATCTCATAGCTCCGTGATCTTCAGAGCGCGGAACTTTACGACTCGTAAAGATGGCTGAAGATGAGAGGATGCCTCTTGAAACTGCAGTTCCATGCTTTGAAGATCATGGAGTTACGAGATGAGTTTTAAAATCATTAGGAAGTTACATTATGAGGTTTAATTTAATATTTGAGTTTGTATTATTTAACATTCTCAGTTTGTGAACAAGCTAAAGATGGAGCAATAGCTTTGAAACGATCGTCCAACAGAATAAACATATGAGGTAAGAATGTTAAAGAATACAAACTCAAATATTATGAGATGAGATTTCACAACTCACTATTTATTAGTTATTAAGTTGAAAACCTCAATATTATTTTCCATATTTCATTTATGAAATATAGTTAGTATCTTTATTTAATTATGCCCTTTGATAGCTAAGGTCATTATGTCACAGTTCAAATTTGGATATGAAAAGTGTGACAAATCTTGCTGAGACACCTCTTATTTGAGGCTTAAGGTTCTTTTACGTGTTGTAAATATACATCATGGGATCTGCAGCTCTATCTGTTCAGGATTTTGATACCTGCTGTAGTTTAACTCGTGCAAATATTAAAACCAGAGGTGAGCAGCAGTCCACCAAGACAAAGAACATAATGTAATTGTATTAAGTATAAATGATATATTCCACCTCTGTGGTCTCAGAGTAACATCATTGCCATGTACACAATGGATCTGGGTTTGATTTCTGGTTGGAACAAGTTTCCTGTATGAGATTTTTTTTGGGGTTTTGTCTCAACTGTGTTGGCCGCGTTGGACTAGTGGTTATGTTCCTTGCCTTTGGTCCCCAGGGTCGCAGGTTCAAACCTGGCCAGGGTCGATGGATTTTTTTTAGGATGAAAAAATCCAGGAGTAAGTCCTCTGGGAGGGACTTTAAAAACTGTGGGTCCTGAGCCTTAAGATTTTCAAGCTCGTAAAAGAATTGCAAACTTGAATAAAAAGATCTCTGTGAAAAATTTACCAATCTTCCATATCCTAGTAAAATCTTAGTTATAATTTAAGAAAGAAAAATTAATATTTGAATCCTGGACCTCTTGTTCTCCATCCAACCCTTGTATTACCAGATTCTAAAATTAATCTAATTTGTCTTCTTCTTTTCTGGAGCGGGCGGGGGAGGGGGAGGGAGGTGGGCGTGGCGGGGGGGGGAGGGGGCGGGCGGGGGGGGGGGGGGAGGAGGAGGAGGGGGAGGACGGGGGAGGAGGAGGGGAGGAGGAGGAGGGGGGAGAGGAGGGGGGAGGAGGAGGGGGGGAGGAGGAGGGAGGAGGGGGAGGAGGAGGAGGAGGAGGAGGAGGGGGAGGAGGAGGGGGAGGAGGAGGAGGGGGGAGGAGGAGGGGGGAGGAGGAGGGGGAGGAGGAGGGGAGGAGGAGGGGGGAGGAGGAGGGGAGGAGGGGAGGGGAGGAGGAGGGGGAGGAGGTGAGGCGGAGGGGAGCGGGGGAGGAGGCGTTTTCTTCTCTTTCTTCTTCTACTTTTTATTTTTTCTTTTTCTTCTTCTTTTTTCTTCTTTTTCTTATTTTTCTTCTTTTTTCTTATTTTTCTTCTTTTTTCTTATTTTTCTTCTTCTTCTGCAACCTCATTGAAGTTTTGGCCTCCTCAACAATTTTTCTCCACCTAGATCTATTCTGGATATAGACTGACAAATTTTCATTTTAATATTTCTTTTATAACATCATCCTGCCATCTGTTTTTTGGGCATCCAGCTGTTCTAGTGCATATTGGTTTCCATTTGTATATTACTCTTGTAAGCCTGTCTTCCTGCATTCTATTTATATGTCCAAACCAGCACAGTCTTTGAGGTTTAATGTGGTTTATTATATTTTTATTTCATATTAGATTATTTAATTCAGAGTTCATTCATATACGCCATGTGCCATCGCTTTCTCTAATTGGTCAAAAAATTCTCTGTAAGATCTTCCTTTCAAAGATTAAGTTTTTGTTTATCAGAGACTCCTTCAGTACCCATGTTTCACAGCCATAAGTTACAATTGGTCTTATTACTGTATTATACAGTTTAACTTTATTCTAATTTGTACTGTTTCTATATGAATTCTGTTTTTATATGTGTAGGTTCAGCGAGCTAAAAGCAATAATCACAAAGAAATGTTGACGAGTTGTAAACGAGTAGCCCAGTACTGTATGAAACACTGGCGACAAAAAGCTATGCAGGTTGGTATTAACATTTTATTCCTTTATCCTATTTACATTATTTTATGTTAGAATGGTTCAATAATAAAGTTATAGGAGAAAATACGAGGGCGGATCGGAAAGTAGCGCACAATAATTTTTTTCTGCCTTGGTATTGCAGCTAGAATGTTGAAATTTCACAGAGATATAGTTTGAAGTTTTCACTACAGATGGTATTTTTTTCTCAGGTGCACCTCTTGCAAGAGAAGCTTGAACTATGCAACAAAGATGGCGCGCATGCTGCAGTCGTCCACCTGTGAGGGACGGATCGGATCGAAAAGTAACGCACAATAATTTTTTTTAAAAAGTTTAATAGTAAAAAAAAGGGAAAAAATCATAAATGAACTTGCATCTTTTACCTACTTTTCGACATAGTCACCAACTTTCTCAACACATTTTTCCCATCGTGTTACCAGTTTCAATATGCCTGTTCGTAGAAGTCCGTTTGGTTGGAGTGTAGCCATCTGCGCACTGTGATGCCTGCTTTTGTTTCGGGGTGTATGTGGTACGCCCACGACTCATCACCTGTGACGATTCCTTCCAGAAAGTCATGTCCTTGTGCGGTGTACCGCGTTAAGTGGTCAAGCTTGCCATCATTCGCTGGCCCTTGTGGTCGTCTGTCAGGTTCTTAGGCACCCAGCGAGCACTAACTTTACGGAAGACATTGCTACGGTCCATACAATCATCCCCATACACGCCACGCATGTCCCTGTGAATTTCACTGGGTTTATGCCTTTGGCCCACAAAAATCGAACAAACACTTCTCTGTTCCTCACAGGTGGACGACTGTAGCATGCGTGCCATCTTTGTTGCATAGTTCAAGCTTCTCTCGCAAGAGGTGCACCTGAGAAAAAAATACCATCTGTAGTGAAAACTTCAAACTATATCTCTGCGAAATTTCAACATTCTAGCTGCAATACCAAGGCACACAAAAATTATTGTGCGTTACTTTCCGATCCGCCCTCGTACAATACCAGATTTGAAAACACTAATATATGCAGATGATATTGTAATTAGGGATACTAGCGAAAAATTAATAGCAAAAATATTATCTGAATGGAATGTTTGTTGTCGAGTCTACGACAAGGAATCACAACCTAGAAGCACTCGCCACTGAAGATGCCCTCCGCAGTTGAGGGAGAAACGTCTGGAAGAAACACCAGTTATAGACCACAACCACATAGCCCGGTCTCTTTTAACATTATGATTACCAGCTGTGAAAGCCTGCATTCCACAAGACCTTAAGAGAATTCTATACAGGCTTTGTTAGGTGCACAAATTGAGAAATCATGATTTTTAAAACATTTTTAAGCCAATGATAGATTCTATTTATAATATTCTTATCTATGTTATCATTTTATATAATCATGCTAGGGATTTGGTATGTGGACATTATTATTATTATTAATAATTTGTTTTAATGAAGAATATGAAAAATTATAATTTGATTTGTGTGATTTTTTCTAGTAACTTCCTTTGCTATAATAACAGCTGTATAATATTTGATCTGACTAAATTTAAGATGGCTTTCTTTACAGTCACAGAAGAACATGAAAGAGACAGTATGGAGAGCAAAGAGGTTAACAAGAGAAATGCAAGCTTATTGGAAACGTTATGATCGAGTTGAAAGAGAAACAAGACGAAGACAAGAGAAGGAAGCTGAAGAACAACGAAAATTGGATGGCGAGCTTATGGAGGTAATACTTTTATATTTCTTATTTCAAAGTTAACAGATTTTAATATTTTCCTGATTGAAAATTATTTTTTATTTTAGATATAAAATCTGATTCATAATAGTATATTAAAAAAATGACAGTTCAGAGAGAGAGAGAGAGAAAAAAAAAAAGGATGGTCACTTGTAGGAAGGACAAAAATACTGCACTGTATAAATTTATAAAGTTTACTCTAGCACCAAAACTCCTGATGAATTGAAAATTATGAAAACTAGCAAATTTCTCACTCTAATTTCACTTAGACCCTCCTGAAATGTTGTAAACTACTGCTATAAAGCAATAAATATCTTCACAATGTTTTTATTATTCATTTCATACATCTCAATGCTGGATAAATTATATTTGAAGAGAAAAATTATATGCTCAGACTGGAGCTTGAACCCAGGACCTTTTACACTCTAGGCAAATGCTCTACCGAGTGAGCTTCAGTCTAAGCATATACAATTCTTAATTAAATTATTTTTAGACTAAATTGGAAACACCATCTTGAAAGAATGAGTTCAAATCGGATCCCCAAAGCTGTTTATAATTATATACCAAGAGGACGAAGATCTCTGGACTGTCCTATGAAACGCTAGAGGGAAAATTTTCTATAGGATCGTAACAGGCCTTGGCCTAATACTTGGAAAGAAGAAGAAGAAATTATTTTTAGTCTGGTTATCTTACCTGAATATTAATGTTGATTTGTTCTTGAACATGTTTTGATTATCGATGTTTTTATTATTAATTTCATACATCTCAATGATGGATAAATCATATTTAAAGAGAAAAATTATACTTGCTCAGGTAGCTCAAATGGTAGAGCACTTGGACTAGAAAACCAAGGGTCCCGGGTTCAAGTCCCGGTCTGAGCGTATAATTTTTCTCTTTAAATATGATGTTTTGATTATATCATAATCATCATCAGCATCTTGCCCAGACTGGTTAGATTTATGTTGCACACCCTGGATGTCGATGTCAGCTCCATCCTGTGGTTGGCCAAAGAACCTCCAAACAAGGTCACACTCCATCGGTATTTCAAAATTCATAACTCTGTTTTTGTTCTTCTGAATATAGATTTTTTCCCAAATAGTCAGCTCTTTTGTATTTTGTAACTGGTTTAATAATTTAGTGTCCGAATTTATATTATGTTTTTCAGACCAAACATGAGCAGCAACTGCAGATTTTTCTATTTCCCCATTTTTAATATTTCTTATGTGTTCTTTCGTTCTAATTTTTTCCTATATATATCTTTTCACAACCCGTACATTCAATTTGATATATTCCTGATTTTTTATTTATATCAAATTGAATGTACGGGTTGTGAAAAGATATATATATATAGGAAAAACAAAAAGAAACCTAAAAATTAGAACCAAATAACACATTAGAAATATTCAAAATAGGGAAATAGAAAAATCTGCAGTTGCTGCTCATGTTTGGTCTGAAAAACATAACAAAAATTCGGACACTAAATTATTAAAACAGTTAGAAAATACAAACGAGCTGACTATTTGGGAAAAAATCTATATTCAGAAGAACAAAAACAGAGTTATGAATTTTGAAATACCGAAGGAGCGTGACCTTGTTTGGAGGTTCTTTGGCTAACCACAGGATGGAGCTGACATCGACATCTAGGGTGTGCAACATAAATCTAACCAGTCTGGGCAAAATGCTGATGATGATTATGATATAATCAAAACATGTTCAAGAACAAATCAACATTAATATTCAGTTATATTATTTTTGGTCTGGACATCTTACCTCAATATTAATGTTGATTTGTTCTTGGACATGTTTCAAAACAATTCTCTGTTTTATCTTCAGCTTTCCCAGACTGGTTTTATTTATATAAATAAAACCAGTCTGGGAAAGCTGAAGATAAAACAGAGAATTGTTTTGAAACATGTCCAAGAACAAATCAACATTAATATTGAGGTAAGATGTCCAGACCAAAAATAATATAATTAAAATAACCTCAAAATATAACTTCCTAAAATTAAATATTAATATTCAGGTAAGATGATCAGACTAAAAATAATTTAATTAAAATAACCTCAGTATATCACTTCTTAAAATAAAATATATACTTTTCTCTTCAAATATAATAGATGTCTTCTTTAAGTAAAATTTTTATTACCTCACCTCATATTCTTTTTCTGCTTAGACTAGTTTCGGATGTTTTTCTTTCAGACTATAGTTTCAGCAATCTCTTGCCATTTTCAGTGCTATCCAACTCATTATTTTCATTAATTTCTCCTTTTTTTTATGTACTCAAACTGTGAGTTCCTTGGATTTTTCTATTTTATTAATTTAATTTAGCCTTTCTTTCAATTTGATGTTTTTCTTACTGTGCATGGGCCGCTAGTGCAGATTTTCTACTTCCCCATTCTTGACTTTCCTGAGATGTTCTTTCCATCTGGTTTTTAAATTTCTCTTTGTTTTCCCTCTGTAGACTTTCTCACATTCTCCGCATTTAATCTGATATATCCCTGTTATGTTTTTTTCTTCCAACAAATTTTGCTGAGAGAAGTCCTTTATTTCAGGCTTGAAGTTCTTTTACATTTCATAAATTTACAACATGGGACTCATGGCTTTAGTTCCTTTTCCGAGGGAACCCATAATCAGGATTTTTATGCCCTGAAAAATTCATTATCCCTGGTTGGGTTTGAACTTGTCAAACTTGGAACCAGAGATGAGCATGTAACCAGTGGTAAAATCAAATGTTTCTTACCTCTCCTCATACAAATCTTCTAAGTAGATCGCGATTTCGAGACCATAACAGTCTCATCTTCATTACTATTTTGGCGACTGATGTTATGTCAATCGGAAGAAGAAGAGTTTCTTCCGATCGACATAACATCAGTCGCCAAAACAGTACTGAAGATGAGACCATCATGGTCTCGAAATTGCGATCTACTTAGAAGATTTGTATGAGGAGAGGTAAGAAACATTTGATTTTACCATAAATTAAACCTCGTAGTGATTAATTCCTGTAAAAGTTAAATGTAACCACTGGTTCACTGGAGCTAACTGCTTGTTTCGTCCTTCCTATAAAATCAGTTAAACTCAGTTGGCAGTCATGTTTATAGAATGAATGAAAATAGAATGCCCAATAATATCTTAAATAATGTGATGATAGGAAGTAAAAGAATAGGTAGACGAAGGACTACAAAAATTTTCACCTGATATGAGTTTTTAAAACAATTATTTTAGTACTTTTCTTGTTTTCCCCGAAGTACGTAGATACTTCCGATAGTTCCTTTTAAGTCTCACTAGAAAGCAGGATTTTTCTTTTAATTTTTAGAATCACATTCCTAGTTTTTTCTTTCAATTATCGTTTGACTGATTAACATTTACATATCAACATTCCACTCTCTATAATTTAGTAATTCTTGAGGAATTGTGTTGCAGGCAAAGAGACAGCAGAGAAAGTTGAACTTCCTGATAACACAGACGGAATTATACGCTCACTTCATGTCTCGTAAACTTGGTGGTGCTAATCATCAGGAACAACTGAGAATACTCAGTCAACTGGAGGAAGAGAAAATTCCACGGTTGGCAGCTATAGATGATTATGACAGGTAAAAAATATTTTTGATCTTGATTTTTATTCACAACTCTGCAAAAAAAAAAACTCCTGGCGCGACAGGCCTACAAGGCCCTTAGCCTACCAACCGGCTGCTGGCCTCACATCCACATGTGTCAATCACAGAGGTAGATGATAATCAGCCAGTGTAGGGGTGACATATGGTCAGCATGTCGAGTCCCCCAGCCGTTATAGCTGGTTTTCTCAACCTGGAGCCGCTACTTATTGTAGCTACCCAAATGCATCACGATGCTGGGTGGGCACCGGTCCCATACTGGCCGAAATACCATGAGAAAATTTTCTTCCCCCATGGAGACTCGAACCAGCGCAAGTCCCGTAGCTCTGCGCCAAGGCTTCCTGCCTTAACCATTCAGCTACGGCGCGGGACACAACTCTGCAAAAGGCATTTAAATTCCAACGATTGGGTAGTGACAGGCATTTAAAAATCTTGTACACTAATGGTTAAAAATTCATGGTCTTGTATTTGTCCTTCTGATATCTTTTCCCATATTTTTGGTTTTTTTAAATACTTCAATATTTTAGTTTCTCTATAAATATATGATCCTGTATCAAATGATGAGCTACCGCCACTGATTTTTCAAGGTGAGAAAAGCTTATTTTTACGAGGTGAGGTATGAAAGGTTCCAGTTCGTTTATATATTATTGATAATTTGCCTCACAGCTTTACTTCCTAATGTTGGGAAGTAAATATTATGAGGTATAATCATTGAAATTTCATCTGAGAACATTTTTTTGACAATTCACCACATAAATTTTATGTTTTTACAAAGATGTCTATCTTCAGCCATAACTCCGACTGATGAAATTTTTCGACCGTCAACTCTTCTATTGTCACCATCTTTGGTGCTGCCATCTATGGTTGAATTTATGAACTTCAAAATCAAATTTGTTCGTTAGGAATATCAAATTCATTGATCTATATTTATTTTCTTGAATGTATATCTTCTCCCAAACTAAAAAAGAAAAATAAATATAGATCAATGAATTTTGATATTCCTAACGAACAAAATTTGATTTTGAAGTTCATAAATTCAACCATAGATGACAGCACTGAAGATGGTGACAATTGAAGAGTTAAGGTAGAATTTTTTATCACTCACCTCATATTCTTCTTCTTATTTGACTATAAACTAGTTTCGGAACATAGTTTCTGTTCCATCCTCAGTATCGTCACGACCGTTGTTAGAACTGAGGATGGAACAGAAACTATGTTCCGAAACTAGTTTATAGTCAAATAAGAAGAACAATATGAGGTAAGTGATAAAAAAATTCTACCTTAATGAATATACCTCACAGTGAGAATTCCTAAAATAAATAATAGAAGAGTTGATGGCCGAAGAATTTCATCAATCGGAGTTATGGTTGAAGATAGATGTGATATCATCTGAAACTATGAAATTTATGAGGTGAGTTGTCAAAAAATGTTCTCCGATAAATTTAAATGAAAAATATCTGCCTGAATCTGAAATCAAACTCTGAGCCTTCTGTTCTTTGTGTTGTCGCTCTGACCACTGAGCTATTAAGATATTCTTACCCATCCATCCAGAAGCCTGCCTCTAAAAATTTTTCTAAATTTAATCTCAAATCAAACAGAGCGGTGAACATTATTTCCATTGCATATGGGTAGCTTCTAATTCTAGCATACATTATGGGATTTAAATCTATCTAAAAAGCTACTACTATGATAGTAGTACACAAATTATTAATATACAGCCAAGCTAGTACAATTTATAGTAAAGAGAAAAATGTCTCATATTTGAAGAGAAAAATTATACGCTCAGACCGGACTTGAACCTGGGACCCTTGGTTCTCTAGACCAAGTGCTTTACCACCTGAGCTACCTGAGCAAGTACCGATCTAAATGCAAATTTTTCTCTATATACATTGTAATTCCCGCCCACCAAATGCTATGAAGCCTTTATTTCTATCTTTGCAAATGGCAGCTCCTTTATTAATCTTTAGAAGACTTGTGGGACATATTTGTCCATAAAATGTAAAGCCTTAAAGGACTTATTGGACATATTTGTCCATTGATAACATTATTTCTTTATAAAAGTATAAAAATTCAGAAAATGTTGCAAGGAAGTTATTTGTGGCTCTAACCTATTGTTTTAGATCAAGTATTCATAAAATAATAAAACATGTTGTATCTTTTCCACCCCTAATTTTTTATTTAAATTATAATGAGTTAACATGGTAAATATCTTGTTAGTATTTATTTTTAAAAAATATCTGATATTCTACTTACATTATTTTGATAATCCAGGATGCCTTGGTCACTCGTTTAGAACTGTCTTTTTGTATGATAGTCCTTGATGCACCCCGATATACACAACCCAACGTTAATCTTTTCAATCCTGTTTGCATATTATGTTACACGCTAATTCACTACACGTATCATAGGCGTCAGAGTCACTATCAGCGTATAATTCTTTCACAATTTCTTCTTCCGTAACTAATATACGTGAAGCCATTTTTTATATTTTAAAAAACGAACCACAGTCTACAGTTACTAATTCAAGACTGAATGCTAAGGGCCTGGCTAAGGGTTTGACTGCCACAGAAAAAAAAATTTGCTGATAACTCTGTCGTCAACAAGACTGGGTACCCGTGTTTATGGTTTGAAAGCAGATTTTTCAAGGCACACGTGTTCACACTATGTCATAAAATTCCCCTTGCAACAGTACAGTCACCTTCAAATCATAAACTGAACCCGTTATAAAGTCAAACCAAAAAATATAGACCTCGCAAAATAAATTTTAACTTTTAATAATAAAATTCTCTATTGTATGTAAAAAATAAAACATTTAATTGAATAATACACTCCTTTATGAATTAAATAAAAGTTATTTTATACTTATATCTCTTATAGTTTATCATAAAAAAATTGTTTGTTAGTATGGGTGCTCTACCATCCATTTAATATCACGGACTGGGATTTAAATTCCGTCCAGCAGTTCATGCGGTATTTTTAAATACCCCGGAATATAAAGGTTAAGAAGACATATTTGGGAATTATACATTACATTATAAATGCCAGTATGACTTTTTTCGATGTTTTTATATATAGAGAAAAATTTGCGTTTAGATCGGTACTTGCTCAGGTAGCTCAGGTGGTAGAGCACGTCTAGAGAACCAAGGGTCCCAGGTTCAAGTTCTGGTCTAAGCGTATAATTTTTCTCTTCAAATATGAATTATCCATCATGAGATGTATGAAATTAATAAAAACATAGAAACATATCTATTTAATATTTGTAGGAAATAACACTATGAGATTTCTTTTACTTATTATGAGTTGGTTATTTTCACTCACCTCATATTTTTTTTAATATTCTGCAGACTATAGTTTTGTTGCGGCATTCTTTGTCAATGTTGCATAGATGCGATGAAACTATAGTCTACAGAATATATAAAAAAATATGAGGTGAGTCAAAATAACTAACTTGAAAAATATGTCTGAATTGGGAATCGAACCCCAAACCTTCAGCTCTCTGTGCTAGTGCATTGACCATTGAGCTATTCACCTATGTCTAAATAGCTGAGAGGTCAGAGCATCAGTTTGGAGAGCTGGAGGTTCATTCGTTTCCCAATTCAGGCAGATATTTTTCTCTTTACTATAAATTGTACTAGCTTAGCAATGTAAAATAATTTGTTTATTTCTAAGCTTATTAATTCAGCAATTATTCTCTGATTTTCATTTCTTTAATATTGAATGTTTGATTGGTATTATTTATAGTGAGACTATGAAGGCAAAAGCTAAGAAGAATGTCCACGATGCATTTCAAGCAGAGCAGAACCGAACAAGAGAATTTGCTCATGGAGTAGCTCACGAGTTAACAGATGACTTTAAGCTCACTGAGACAAGTATAAGCGCCGATGAAGAGCGACCTCAACCCAGCATCTTCAAAGGAAATCTCAAGCATTATCAACTTAAAGGAATGAATTGGCTGGCCAATCTTTATGATCAGGTTTGTCACATGTATTCTGCCATCTCCTAGCAGAGGCATAGGGCATCCACAAAGTTCTGTTCTATGCTATCTTCTTTATTCCTTTCCAAGTTAATCCTATCCCTTGGAATTTCATCCTATCTGGTGTGTTTGGTTAAGGCATTTCATAAGTTAGAAGATACACTGTGTATTTTGTCTTGTGATAAATATCTTTTTTTGTTCATTTCTCTGTTACATGAAATATTTTTTTTTTGTAAATGCCCCAGTCATGGTGTTCTCTCCTGGCATGGCGTACTTGTAACCAACTTCTGAGGTTGGGGCGCCTGGAAGGCAGGTTACATTGCCCCGATGATATGATGGGTGATGATGATAGTGGTGCACCAAGAGAGTCCCTAATCCTAAGCTTAATGTAAGATGAATATGAATGATGATGATTGCGATGGCCATATGATTTCGGGGACCGTTTGGGCCATAAAGTTGTCCTGACATTTGTCTTACAGGTGAGGAAAAACCTCACCCAGAAAAACTGTCCCGACTGGGGATAGAACCCGGGCCTGCTGCATGACAAGGCAGCACCCTACCTCGAGACCATATCAGTGGACTACATGAAATATTATGCAGTGGCATTAAATTATCATTTGAATCCAAAAGAATCCTTTATTAAATATATGTAGGAAATAACACTATGAGTTTTTTTTAATTATTAATGAGTTAAATTATATTTTGAAGAGAAAAATTATACTCTCAGACTGGGACTCGAACCCAGGACCTATGACTTTCTAGGCCAGTGCTCTACCGACTGAGTTATCTGGGCAAGTTCCAATCTAAATGCAAATTTTTCTCTCATATACGCTGTCAATTCCTGCGCACCAAATGCTATGAGACCTTTGCTTCTGTCTTTACAAATGGCTTCTGTATTAAGAGGACATTTATTTGGGAATTTTACATTACATTACAAAGCCAGTATGGCTTCTTTTGATGTTTTTTATTATTTATTTCATATATCTCAATGAAGGATAAATCATGTTTGAAGAGAAAAATTATACGTGCAGATTGGGACTTGAACCCAGGACCTTTATTAATGAGTTGGTTATTTTGACTCACCTCATATTTCTTGATTTTCATGCAGACCAGATTTGTCGCTTCTGCATGACATTTTCGATGCATTGCATCTATATCTTTTATTTTCCATCTTAGTTTCCAAAAAGAATTATGTTAAATTCTTGAATTTTTGATACTGCCGTCTTATTAACAGTTGTTCATGCAGTTCGTATGTTCGATGTTCTTTTTATTAATTTCATACATCTCAATGATGGATAAATCATATTTGAAGAGAAAAATTATATGCTCAGACCGGGACTTGAACCCGGGACCCTTGGTTTTCTAGTCCAAGTGCTCTACCATTTGAACTACCTGAGCAAGTACCGATCTAAACGCAAATTTCTCTCTATATACGTTGTAATTCCCGCACACCGAATGCTTTGAAGCCTTTGCTTCTATCTTTGCAAATGGCGGCTCCTATATTAAGAAGACATATGTCGTCTTAATATAGGAGCCGCCATTTGCAAAGATAGAAGCAAAGGCTTCAAAGCATTCGGTGTGCGGGAATTACAATGTATATAGAGAGAAATTTGCGTTTAGATCGGTACTTGCTCAGGTAGTTCAAATGGTAGAGCACTTGGACTAGAAAACCAAGGGTCCCGGGTTCAAGTCCCGGTCTGAGCGTATAATTTTTCTCTTCAAATAGTTCGTATGTTATTTGTTTTCCTTATGACTTGAATAGTCAGCTTTATTAAATATATGTAGGGAATAACACTATGAGGCTTCTTTTAATTATTAATGAGTTGGTTATTTTGACTCGCCTCATATTTCTTGATTTTTATGCAGACCGGATTCGTCGCTTTTGCTCAACATTTTCGATGCTTTCCAACTCAAGAAATCAAGAAATATGAGATGAGTCAAAATAATCAACTCATTAATAATTAAAAGAATCCTATTAATTATTATGAGGCGAGGTGGTAAATCTAAGGTGAAATTAAATGTTTCTTACCTCTCCTCATATAAATCTTTTAAGTTGATCGCGATTTCGAGACTATAACTGTCTCATCTCAGTACTTCCTTGGTGACTGGTGTTATGTCGATTGGAAGAAACTCTTCTTCTTCCCTCTGTTCCCTCTGTTTATTATATTAACAAATTTCTTTCTCTTTAAAATTTTTGTACACCCATATTAATGAACACTATTCACATTACAACAGGGTTGCTCCTACTAACAAGGGAACTGTCAACCATTATATGCCGAAACCTACCTTGAAATTTCTTCCAGAGAAACATTGTGATGTACCAAGGCTATGTCCAAAAAATCATCTTCCATTTTTAACTGCAAGGCACTAAAATGCAGTGCCAAATCTCTCATTTAATATAGGGGGAAGTAATACAATACCTGAGTTGGTAGATTGGATAACTGTCACTAACTGCTATCCGTGCCACATCCTGTCTCACCCCACCCCATTCTTACTCAAACAGGGAGTCCATCTGCTTCGTACAGTGGGTTGTCATTGCTAGATTCTGGCTTTGATTTTTGTGTGTAGTTGTATTAATTATTGCATGAGAATGGCTTGTGTGAATATATTCATTTCAATATTATGTGTTCTTATTGTTTATATATGTTTTTATTTTCTTCAGGGAATCAATGGTATCCTGGCTGATGAGATGGGTTTAGGGAAAACAGTGCAATCAATAGCATTTTTGTGCCACATAGCTGAGAAATACGGTAAGTTTGGTCAATTAATTTAAAATCCCAGTAATTTCCTGAAAAATGTAAATAGTGTTTACTATTTGTATTGAAGAATAAAATAATATATGATTATTAGAAAATTCAATTATTTTTTACATACTACTATAAATGTAAAAGTTTGCATGTTTAGGTGTTTGGATATTTGTTACTCTTCAAGCTTCAATAGCTAAATGCATTTACATGAAACTTGATGGATGGATAGTATAGGTTACTTACTTATGATCAAAATTAGAATTTCAGACCATGGGGTTGTAATATAACATGTGTTTTTATCACTCACCTCATATTGTTCTTCTTATTTGATTATAAACTAGTTTCGGAACATAGTTTCTGTTCCATCCTCAGTATCGTCACGACCGTTGTTCTGTCGTCTTGAAGAGCTGTCCTTCTCTCCTTCCATTGGCTGACTGAAAAACCTCGAAACCAGGCCATTCTTACCGGGAATTTCAAAGTTCATTAATTTCTTCTTTTCGCTCTTTTGAATGTAGATCTTTTCCCAAACAGTAAGTTCTTTAGGTTTTTCTATTTGTTTTAATAATTTAGCTTCTTTCTCGATAAGATGTTTTTCAGACCATGGATGGGCAGCCACTGCAGATTTTTCTACTTCCCCTTTCTTGACATTCCTGAGATGTTCTTTCACTCTAGTTTTCAAATTTCTTTTAGTTTTTCCTATGTAGAATTTCTCATATTCTTCACATTTAATTTGATAAATCCCTGATTTGTTTTCTTCTTTAATTTTCTCATTCTTATTAGGTCTAATCAGTCTACTGGATGATATCATCCATTAAAACACCACAAGTTTCAAGAAATTTTTAAAGATTTCAACATAAGGTTAGCACCCAAAAATGACTACAGCATCAGTAGACTGATTAGACCTAATAAGAATGAGAAAATTAAAGAAGAAAACAAATCAGGGATTTATCAAATTAAATGTGAAGAATGTGAGAAATTCTACATAGGAAAAACTAAAAGAAATTTGAAAACTAGAGTGAAAGAACATCTCAGGAATGTCAAGAAAGGGGAAGTAGAAAAATCTGCAGTGGCTGCCCATCCATGGTCTGAAAAACATCTTATCGAGAAAGAAGCTAAATTATTAAAACAAATAGAAAAACCTAAAGAACTTACTGTTTGGGAAAAGATCTACATTCAAAAGAGCGAAAAGAAGAAATTAATGAACTTTGAAATTCCCGGTAAGAATGGCCTGGTTTCGAGGTTTTTCAGTCAGCCAATGGAAGGAGAGAAGGACAGCTCTTCAAGACGACAGAACAACGGTCGTGACGATACTGAGGATGGAACAGAAACTATGTTCCGAAACTAGTTTATAATCAAATAAGAAGAACAATATGAGGTGAGTGATAAAAATATTCTACCTTAATGAATATACCTCATAGTGAGAATTCCTAAAATAAGTAATAACATGTGTGTCAATAAGAAGAATGGGAGAGTAGTACATTTCCCTGTTCCACATTAAGTGACGTCACAATGTGTTGCTTATATTCTACATGCCAGTAACAGATTTTTAGTTAATATGGTTTGGCTACACAAATACATAAAAAAATGTATAATTCATATTCCTTAAAATCTTGGTTAATATCTTTTTTGCCCTAAATGCTGGTGCTTTCCCCGTGGATTACTTACAAGAAGTTTTCATGTCCTCTTTCATTTCCCATTTGTGCCACATGTTCTGTTATAGTAGTTCCTTTCACTCGTAAAAGCATAAGGGTCTTCATGAAAGGATCTGTTCTTTACTAAATTCTTGACTTCATTCCAGTTTCTCCAGTGTTCAATTTTTGTTAAAACTATGCTGCACAATATAATTGTTGGTCTTCCTCTTTTTATAGGCAATCCCTGTGGGTACCATTCCAGAGCTCTCTTTGGAACACTGTAGTTCTCTTTTGAGAGTATGTCTAATTGTTTTCCATTTACAACATTTAATCTCCTTTCAAATTAAATTTTGCAATGTTATCTTCCATAATTCTTTATTTGATATGGTTTTAACCACTGGATTCTCAAAATAAATTGTCATTTGTTTATATGGAACTATAATTTTTTATAAAATGCAGTTTTTCCTTTCAAGTTTCACACCCATATAGTAATATACTAAGTAAACAGTTATTATTATTATATATCTTTTTTAAATATGTTAATATATGTGCATCTGTTTTAGATGCATGGGGACCTTTCCTCATCATATCACCAGCATCGACTCTTCATAACTGGCAGCAGGAAATGGCTAGGTTTGTGCCAGATTTCAAAGTTGTCCCATATTGGGGCAGTCCTCAGGTTAGTGTCATGACTTTTTATACAGTAATAATTATTTGGCAGAAAGGAACATGCCATAGTATAATTAATTACAAAATATGCTTCATTGAACTTTTATAGGAATAATCACTATGAGTTTAGGTAGAATTTTTTATCACTCACCTCATATTGATAAAAAATTCTACCTAAATGAATATACCTCATAGTGTGAATTCCTAAAATAAGTAATCACTATGAGTTAAATTTGAAGAGAAAAATTTTCGCCTAGACCGGGACTCGAACCCGGGACCCTTGGCTTTCCGGGCCAAGTGCTCTACCAACTGAGCTACCGAGGCGAGTTACGATCTAGACGCAAATTTTTCTCTTATATACGTTGTAATTCCCTATCGCCAAATGCTTTTGAAACCATTGTTTCTATCTTTGCAAATGGCGGCTTCTTAGTTAAGAAGACATTTATTGGAAATTTAACATTACTTTAAAAGCCAGTAAGGCCTCTAATGATGTTTTTATTATTAATTTAACATTTCTCAAAGTTGGTAGAGCACTTGGCCCGGAAAGCCAAGGGTCCCGGGTTCGAGTCCCGGTCTAGGCGAAAAATTTTTCTCTTCAAATTTAATTTATCTTTCATTGAGAAATGTTAAATTAATAATAAAAACATCATTAGAGGCCTTACTGGCTTTTAAAGTAATGTTAAATTTCCAATAAATGTCTTCTTAACTAAGAAGCCGCCATTTGCAAAGATAGAAACAATGGTTTCAAAAGCATTTGGCGATAGGGAATTACAACGTATATAAGAGAAAAATTTGCGTCTAGATCGTAACTCGCCTCGGTAGCTCAGTTGGTAGAGCACTTGGCCCGGAAAGCCAAGGGTCCCGGGTTCGAGTCCCGGTCTAGGCGAAAATTTTTCTCTTCAAATTTAATTTATCTTTCATTGAGAAATGTTAAATTAATAATAAAAACATCAATCACTATGAGGTTTAATTTAAGTTATATTAAAATGTTTCATACCTCTCCTTATATCCAGTCTTCTAAGTAGATGGCGATTTCAAAGCCTTGGCGGCTTCATCTTCAGTACTTTCTTGTCGACTGATGTTATGTTGATTGGAAGAACTACTTCTTCTTCCCTCTGTTGGTGGACCGATAAATCTCCGGATCTAGTCAGAATCCATGGGAATTTCAAAAGTTTTCTTTCTTTGTTTTTTTGAATGTAGATTTTGATCTCATGGTCATCATCATCATCCAGGGATTAAGCCTGTTGGTTCATTCCGGTTTCATGAAAGCTAGAATTGTTAAAATTGTTCAGACCATCTTCTGTGTGGCTTTGGACTCATACGAAGCTATTAACCCGGCTCAGTGTAAACAGGGGGCTTAGGCTGTAATTGTTTACAACTGAGTAACACCTGACAGGCGTGTTCTTGTCGCGGGGGTGAACACTAATATATTAGTGACTTAAGTCCTGTCAGGGACCCAGTCTCTCGGGGTATATCAAGAGCCCTGCCCAGGGATACGAGCCAAGACCTTAATGGCAAGAACAACAAGATGGAACAAGCTTTCAAATGTTGTAATTGGCGGAAGAGGCAACCCTCTCCTTGGGGCGAAATATAAGGACTCATCTCCAAGGTAACAAGGAGAAAGCCCTCAACGGTCCGAGAAGAGGGAAGAGGCAACCCTCCCACTAGGGCTGATATAATGGGAGGTTATGACGATGAACATTAAGAAGGCAGCCCCTTCAATCATCTTACCCTGCAAAGGTGTCAGTAACACCTTCAGGGGACAATCTACATTACTAAATGTTTTCATGATTTCACGGTTTGGGAAAAATCCACATTAAAAAAACAACAAAGAAAAACTTGTGAATTTCGAAATTCCTGTGGATTCTGACTGGATCCTGAGGTTTATTGGTTCACCAACAGACGGAAGAAGAAGTAGTTCTTCAATTGACAAAACATCAGTCGACAAGAAAGTACTGAAGATGAAGCCGCCAAGGCTTTGAAATCGTGATCTACTTAGAAGACTGGATATGAGGAGAGGTACAAAACATTTTAATTTAACTTAAATATGCTTCAATCTGGGAGTTTTGATGGGGTCAGGATTTTTAAACCAGTCTAAACCTCTTGGTGGCATAAAGGCTCTGGGGATGACCCACTAAATGAGTACCAGAAATATGTTCTGGAGGTAAAGGCAGCCATCATGCAGGACTGACAATTGGCTGACATATCATGCCAATTGTCTAGGATTTTTCCCTTCTAGGAATATTCGAGTCTTCACTTCCTACTACCCCATGAGAATCCTAAGGCCTGTAGTGGGATCACTTTACTTAATTTTATTAATTAGTAGAGCCAAGATCATTTTTTTAAAATTGCATATTCAATTACAGAGTTCTTGTTCTACAGGTTAAATAACAATAATTATAATTGTGACTACTGCTTTGATCTTGGATTTCTTTTGTGAACTCATGTCTTATAAAAAACCTCATATTTGAAAAAAGAGGCCTTTTGAGCAAAATTTATTTGACCTTTCATGCCCAGCTTTGAATTGTTAAAGAGTGTTGTTGAATAAAATGCTCTCTAAAAGATAACTGTTTAGTGTATAGAATATGTATTTTCTTTTAGACTTGACTTTAACTGGCCATTTTTTAATTTCTATGTGTGACCATTTATTTAGTTTTACTTTTGTTTATTTTCCCTCCAATTTTTTAGTGTTACCCCATAGAATTTGCATATTGGCCTTTAGTATCCCTTTGCTATCACCTAATAGTACTACATCATAGTACTAATACCATTGAGTTGTATACTGTCTTTATCTTCTAAAGATTTGATAGCATAATCTAGTACAAAATTGAATAATAGAGGAGAAAGTGCATCTCCTTGCTTTAACTCATTGAGAATTTCAAAAGTATTTGAAAACTGGTAAAATCAAATGTTTCTTACCCCTCCTCATACAAAACTTATAAGTAGATTGCTATTTTGAGACCGTTATGGTCTCGAAATCACGATCTACTTAGAAGTTTTATATTAGGAGAGGTAAGAAATATTTGATTTTACCATAAATTAAATCTCATAGTGATTAATTCCTGTAAAAGTTAAATATTTGAAAACTGTTTGCCTGCCTACACCCTTCTTTTTGTGCCATTTAAACACATTCAAATAATATTTGAAGAGGAAAATTATACGCTCAGACTGGGATTTGAACCTAGGACCTTTGGCTTTCTAGGCCAATGCTCTACTGCTGTGCTATCTGGGCACTCCAATCGAAATGCAAATTTTTGAATTCGAATAAGTCTAACTTTTTAGCAGTTCCGAAGTCCAGCAGGATACTCTATAATTTCTCGCTCTTAATTGAATCGTATGCCTTTTTGAATTCTACATATAGTTTATACACAGTGCCATTGTATTCTCATTTAGTTTCTAAAATCTGTCATACTAAATATCTGAAAGAAACTTTAGTAAAAAATAAAAACAGGAGAACCTGAATGATAGAACAGAATATTGAGGGATGTTTATGATTTCATTCAACTGTGTTACTGAACTTTCATGATTTATTTAGTGTTTTTCTTTTCATTACTCTTGTTTGTGTTAATTTTGTGTATTTTCTTTATATTTTTCAAATTTTGAATTAGTGTAAAATTATCTTTTTTCTATGTCAGGAAAACTTTAAGGCCCAAACAGTGCCTGAAATCATATGGCCATCATCATCCTTCACGGTGTGGAAAGCAACGGGAAGCTACCACACCTACAATTCCCCTCGGGCAGAATTACTATGGATGGATCTTTTTTCTGTGAATTGCTTTAGCATACATCAATTTTCATATTTAAAGAG
Organism: Diploptera punctata; assembly: GCA_030220185.1. Classification (NCBI taxonomy): domain Eukaryota; kingdom Metazoa; phylum Arthropoda; class Insecta; order Blattodea; family Blaberidae; genus Diploptera; species Diploptera punctata. The sequence continues at coordinate 1,395,730 of JASPKZ010009795.1, forward strand.
AAAAATTATATGCTCAGACCGGGACTTGAACCCGGGACCCTTGGTCTGAGCGTATAATTTTTCTCTTTAAATATGATTTATCCATCATTGAGATGTAAATATGATTTATCCATCATTGAGATGTATGAAATTAATAATAAAAACATCGATACATCAATTTATTTATTTATTTTTTTTTTGGATTTGCTTTAACCTACATTAATTTAAAATAAATGCACAATTTCATTTTTGGATTTTTATCTTCCTCCAACCCTTTACAAATGAATTTTTAATTTCACATTCAAGTAATTCCAAAAGTTATTTACTATAATTAGAATTAAATCATAATATTCATACGTTTTTCTTTGAAATTCTATAAAATTCAAAATTGCAATTGTATTTAATGCTTTTTTGTCTAATGCCACCATGTTACCTTTTATGACATTTCTGGTTTCTCGCCTGGCATTGGCGGAATTTTAATCCATTCCTTAGGTTGGGGCACCTGGAAAGTGGAGTTTCGTTAACCTGATGATATGATTGGTGATAAATGATAATAAAGCATCAGGAGAGTTCTTGACCTAAATTCTAGACCATGGGTAACCACAGGAATAATTCCCTTTAAGGAAAAATTTCTATGTTTGACCAGGACTCGAACCTGGGACCTCATGAACTGTAGTCAGAAATGCTGTCCACTAGCCCATGAGTCTGGTCTGTATTAAACACTAGAAAAAGCTAAATGTATAAATCAAAATCCTTCCGGGAAATTCAAGAGGACGAAGATCTCTGGGCCGTCCTATGAAACGCTGGAGGGATAATTTTCAATAGGATCATAATAGGCCTTGGCCTAATACTTGGAATGAAGAAGAAGAAGAAGATAAATAAAAATGCTAATTTTTTTGTTTTATTTCAAAATGCCAAAAATTATAACTCTCGTCATATGACTCCTCCAATTGGTTCATATCTAAGGACTGCTTTTGGTCCAAATCTTCAAATATACATTTTGTGGTTATGTAGATAGGAAATAACACTATGAGGTTTTTTAATATTGTTTATTTTTTATTATTTCACTCACCTCATACTTCATAATTCATAGCAGACCCAGGGTTTCTTCACATCTTTTGTGACATTCTCAATGCTGTGTCACGTTCACAACTGACGTCCAAAGGCCTTCTATCCTGCAGACTGACCTCCGCGCCATCTGGTGGCCGACCGAAGAATTTCCAAATCAGTCCTCTCTCCTTATAACCGGGTATTTCAAAATTCATAGTTGTATTTTCCTTCTTGCATATGTAAATTTTTTCCCAAAATTACTTAAACAATTGGAAAAACCGAAGGAACTCACAATTTGGGAAAAAATTTACATATGCAAGAATGAAAATACAACTATGAATTTTGAAATACCCGGTTATAAGGAGAGAGGACTGATTTGGAAATTCTTTGGTCGGCCACCAGATGGCGCGGAGGTCAGTCTGCAGGATAGAAGGCCGTTGGACGTCAGTTGTGAACGTGACACAGCATTGAGAATGTCACAAAAGATGTGAAGAAACCCTGAGTCTGCTATGAATTATGAAGTATGAGGTGAGTGAAATAATAAAAAATAAACAATACATTTTGTTTATATTATTTTTGGTCTGGACATCTTACCTCAATATTAATGTTGATTTGTTCTTGGACATGTTTCAAAACAATTCTCTGTTTTATCTTCAGCTTTCCCAGACTGGTTTTATTTATGTTGCATTATGTTGCACCACCTGGATGTCGATGTCAGCTCCATCCTGTGGTTGGCCAAAGAACCTCCAAACAAGGTCACCCTCCATCGGAATATCAAAATTCATAACTCTGTTTCTGTTCTTCTGAATATAAATTTTTTTCCCAAATAGTCAGCTCGTTTGTATTTTCTAACTGTTTTAATAATTTAGTGTCTGAATTTATATTATGTTTTTCAGACCAAACATGAGCAGCAACTGCAGATTTTTCAATTTCTCCATTTTTAATATTTCTTATGTGTTCTTTGGTTCTAATTTTTAGGTTTCTTTTTGTTTTCCCTATATATATCTTTTCACAACCCATGCATTCAATTTGATATATTCCTGACTTTTTATTTTTATCAGTTTTTTCATTTTTGTTGGTTTTTATTAGTTTATTTAAACTGTAGTTATTTTTTGGTGCTAATTTAATATTAAACTTCTCAAATATATTTTGAAATTTATTATGTACCCAGGGGTGATATGTGAATTTCCTATATTTTTCCATAGGTGGTTCTTCTTTTTCAAGATTACTTCTGTTTATCATTTTTTGTTTTTTATACTTTTCTATCCTTTTATGTACCATTTTTTCATCAAACCCATTTTCTCTTGCTACTTTGATTATGTGTTTTTTCTCATGTTTGAAATCTTCTTCGTTTAAGGGTAAGTTTACCAATCTATGAGTTAAACGACAAAGATAAATAATTTGTTAACTAAATCAAAGGGAAAGAAGAATACATCAAATAAAATCAAACATCAGAATAAAACCAGAAATGAAGAAAAATCAGAATCCACCAGAAATTATGTTAAAAATTTTTCAAAGGCAACCTTTAACCTAAAAGAGACAAAATTGTTAGAAAACGGTCTAAAAACAGCAATAGATTATTCCAATAGAATAGAAGAATACATAGTGGACATTGAAAATTCAATAGAAGGGTTAGTTACAGAAGAAAAAATAATCATCAGAAAAAAATGTGAAGAAATTTTGAATAAAATAAAGAATACAAATAAAAACCCAGTTTGTAAGGAGAATTTAAAAACACTCAAAGAAATAAATAACAAAAATGTTGTATATACAAAATCAGATAAGGTAACCAAATTATAATTCTGGACAAAGAAGATTATCAAAATAGAATGGAAGAACTTTTGAAAGAAAAAGAGTATGAAAAAATTAAGAATGACCCCCTACCAAAAACCATAAAAAAAGTGGAAAACTGTTTTAAAAATGTTAAAATTCTATCCAAGAAAGAAAAAATTTCAATTAAAAGTAAGCAACCCAAGAAACCCTAATATACATGGACTTCCAAAAATTCACAAACCGGGAAACAAAATGAGGCCAATAATTAACAATATTGGATCACCAACCTACAAAATTTCGAAATGGCTGAATAATCAATTTAAAAGAATTAATAATTTTGAAAGTCTGCAGATTGAAAATTCATTGGAATTAGTTAAGAAATTAGAAAAAGTGGAAATTGAACCCACAGATAGGTTGGTTTCGTTTGATGTAGTTTTCACTATTCACAAATGTACCGAAACAAAAAACTTTGGAGATATTGAACAATTGGTTAAGAAAAAACAACATAGACAGAGAGATCAAAGAAGATTATTTGAAATTAACTGCGTTATGCATTGACCAAATGTTTTTTACATTCAATGGGAATTTCTATAGACAAAAATCAGGGCTCTCAATGGGAAACCCATTATCACCTTTCCTGGCAAATTTATTTATGAGCGATTTTGAATGTAAAATCACCAAAGCACATCCCACAATGTTTAAATTTTGGAGTAGATATAGTTGTTGATGATATAATTTGTATTGTTTAAAGAAAAACATGTAGAAGATTCCCTAAAACTATTAAATTTACAGAGTACAAACATTAAATTCACCAAAGAAATAGAAGACAATAAACAAATACCTTTTTTGGATCTTAAATTGGTCAGAAACGAAGAAAAAAGAAAAATTGAATTCAGGATTCATAGGAAAGAAACTCATACGGAAAATTTTATAAAATCAACAGGGTTCAATCCAATTGGACATAAATTAGCAGCATTTAATAGTTTAACTCATAGATTGGTAAACTTACCCTTAAACGAAGAAGATTTCAAACATGAGAAAAAACACATAATCAAAGTAGCAAGAGAAAATGGGTTTGATGAAAAAATGGTACATAAAAGGATAGAAAAGTATAAAAAACAAAAAATGATAAACAGAAGTAATCTTGAAAAAGAAGAACCACCTATGAAAAAATATAGGAAATTCACATATCACCCCTGGGTACATAATAAATTTCAAAATATATTTGAGAAGTTTAATATTAAATTAGCACCAAAAAATAACTACAGTTTAAATAAACTAATAAAAACCAACAAAAATGAAAAAACTGATAAAAATAAAAAGTCAGGAATATATCAAATTGAATGCATGGGTTGTGAAAAGATATATATAGGGAAAACAAAAAGAAACCTAAAAATTAGAACCAAAGAACACATAAGAAATATTAAAAATGGAGAAATTGAAAAATCTGCAGTTGCTGCTCATGTTTGGTCTGAAAAACATAATATAAATTCAGACACTAAATTATTAAAAACAGTTAGAAAATACAAACGAGCTGACTATTTGGGAAAAAATTTATATTCAGAAGAACAGAAACAGAGTTATGAATTTTGATATTCCGATGGAGGGTGACCTTGTTTGGAGGTTCTTTGGCCAACCACAGGATGGAGCTGACATCGACATCCAGGTGGTGCAACATAATGCAACATAAATAAAACCAGTCTGGGAAAGCTGAAGATAAAACAGAGAATTGTTTTGAAACATGTCCAAGAACAAATCAACATTAATATTGAGGTAAGATGTCCAGACCAAAAATAATATAATTAAAATAACCTCAAAATATAACTTCCTAAAATTAAATATTAATACATTTTGTGTTTTAACTTTTGATAGATAGACTAAAATATTAGACTTTTGGGAAGCTTTCTTAATTTTACTTATATGTGTTTTCATTTGATTGTTAATTCAGGAACGTAAGATCCTGCGTCAGTTTTGGGACCCAAAGGACTTGCACACACGAGGAGCTAGTTTTCACGTGGTGATAACCAGTTACCAGTTGGTTATCACAGATTTTAAATATTTCAATCGCATCAAATGGCAGTACCTGATACTTGACGAAGCTCAAGCACTTAAGAGTACAAACAGGTAAGTGTAACTCTAATTTATGAATTGAGTTGGATAAAAGAAGTCCAAAAATCTGTTTATTCCATTGTAATATTTATTCCTGTATTAGGAGTTAAAACTCAAGAAAAATTTATATTGTGCATAAATTTGTTTTTTTTTTTTTTTTTGCAGTGTTCGCTGGAAGTCATTGCTTGGTTTTAGTTGTCGCAATAGACTATTGCTCAGTGGGACACCCATCCAGAACAGTATGGCAGAACTGTGGGCATTGTTGCATTTCATTATGCCAACTCTATTTGATTCCCACGATGAGTTCAATGAATGGTTCTCAAAAGACATCGAGAGTCATGCTGAGAACAAAACTGGCATAGATGAAAGTAAGTTAACGTAACTATATAGTTTATCCATCATTGAGATGTATGAAATTAATAATAAAAACATCGAAAAAAGCCGTACTGGCATTTATAATGTAATGTATAATTCCCAAATATGTCTTCTTAATATAGGAGCCACCATTTGCAAAGATAGAATTAAAGGCTTCATAGCATTTGGTGGGCGGGAATTATAAAGTATATAGAGAAAGATTTGCGTTTAGATCGGTACTTGCTCAGGTAGCTCAGATGGTAGAGCACTTGGTCTAGAGAACCAAGGGTCCCAGGTTCAAGTCCCGGTCTGAGCGTATAATTTTTCTCTTAAAAAAATTTAACGTAACTAGTCTAAAGGAAGTTTTCTCCCATTGTCAACTGCATCTCACTGTTGATTTAACAGATGGCTTTCCTTTACTCTTCATCCCTCTGTTGGTGGACCAATGAACCTCCAAATTAAATCTTTTTTCCCTTGAATTTCAAATTCATTATTTTGTCTTTGTATTTTTGGTTGTAGATTTTCTCCCAAACTCTGTTTTCGTAATATTTATCATGTGGTAGTATTTGTAGATATCCCGTGCCATAGCAGAGCAGTTTAATTCATGATAAGAATTAAATGAATTGTGAATTCTTCTTACCTCATACTTCTATGTTTTTTAAACACAGCACTGCAGTATCAGCGACCATCGTCACCATCCTCAGCTGTTTTCATGACTGTCAATTTTTTCTTTTGCCAGAAATTATCCAAACTGCCATCTGGTGTTCTTTTGAAGGAATTATTTTCTAAACTGCCATCTGGTGTTCTTTTGAAGGAATCATTTTCTAAACTGCCATCTGTTGTATTTTTTAAGAACTTTGTAATCAAGCTTGGTTCGTCTGGAAGCTCGAAGTTCATGGTTCTAGTGTGGTTTTTTTTAATATATATCTTTTCCCAAACTGTTAAATCCAAAGGTTTGGATAGATGTTTCAAAGTTTTGCTTCTTTTTCAATTCTATGATTCTCTAATAAACTATGTGCTGCTATAGCTGATTTTTCAATTTCTCCATTCTTTATATTTCTAAAGTGTTCTTTTTTACGAGTTTTCAAGTTTCTTTTTTGTTTTTCCTATATATATTATCCTATTGCATTCTTTGCAATCAATTTGATAAATTCAAGATTTTTTGTTGTTTGGGGTGTTAACTTTATTATTAGTTAACAGAAGATTACCCAGGCTGAATTTGTTAATTGGAGCCAATGTTATATTAAATTTTCTGAAAATATTTTGAAACTTATTATGAACTTCAGGATGGTAAGTAAATTTCTTGAATTTTTCGTCTTTCTTGGAATCATGCTATAGGGTGGTGTATTCCTGTAACCTTTTCTGTTGTTTAAATTTCTTTAATTTATCCTTTATTATGTCTTCATCGAAACCGTTTATTTTAGCAACATGTACAATATGATTATATTCATTATCAAAATCTTCTACATTAAGTGGAATATTTATCAATCTATGTAATAGACTATTGAAAATTGCATGTTTATGTGACACATGATTAAAACCTGAAGATTTATGTAGTTGTCAGTATGTGTGTCTTTTCTATAAATATTAAATTCAATTCTTTGCTGTGGTTCATTTCTTATTAAGTATAAGTCCAAAGATGGGATCTTGTTATCTTGTTCAATTTCAATAGTGAATTTTACTGACTCATCCTGAAGATTAAGCAATTTTAATGCATCTTGAATGTATTTTTTATCAATTACAGCGATAATACACATCTATACCAACACTTGAAAATTAAAGGATAAGCATTGGTGATATGTGATTCAATATACCCCATAAATAAATTGGCTAAAAATGGAGAAAGTAGTTTTCCCATTGCCAATCCAGAAATTTGTTTATAAAATTTTCCATTAAATGCGAAAAAATTATCTATACAAATTTTGATTTGTCTTAAATATTCTTCAGTGATTTCTGCCTTTAATTTGAGTAAATTTAACCATTTTCTTAAAAACGTGAGCAATTTGTCAATAGAAGTGCTAGAAAATAGAGAGATAACATCAAATGAAACCAGTCTATCATTTGGAGCCAATGTAATGTTGTTCAATTTTTCAACCAATTTTAATGAATTTTCGATGCTCTTATTTCTAAATTGAGGTAGTTCATTAAACTTTTTGGCCAGTCGTTTAGATAAATTGTAACATGGGGAGCCAATACTATTGACAATAGGCCTCATCTTTTTACCATCCTTATGGACCTTAGGTAAACCATATAATTTTGGATTAGAAGGGTTTGAAACTTTTAATTTAAATTTTTCCTGTTCTTTAATTGTATGTTTTATATGTTTTAATATTGTTTTCCACAGTCCTGATTGTTTTTGGAAGAGGATTAGATTTTATATCTTCATATTCTTTGGAGTAAAAACAGATGGTTCATTCTATCTAGATAATCATCCTGATCCAAAATTACAATTTTGTTTCCTTTATCAGCTTTTGCAATAGTAACATTCTTTCTTTAATACCCTTCAAGATTTTCATATTTTTCATTGTGACTTTATTTTTTTAAATTTCTTTTTATATCTACTAAAACTTTTTCACATTCTTTTCTGATTATAGTTTTATCTTCATTTTTTAGTTCAGAAATAGCTATTTCCACATCTGCGACATAATCTTCCAAATTATTTGAAACATTTATGCAAGTTTTTAAACCATTGATGTTTTTATTATTGATTTAACATTTCTCACTGAAACCATTTTTAAGTAATTTTGTTTCTTCTTTAGTTAACAACTCTTTTGAAAAATTGATTACATTGGTGTTATCTTCTGATTCTGATTTTTGGTTTTTATTTACTGTTTTCCAATTTTGTGGTTCGTAATTTTCCCGAGAAGCATCATTTTTGTGGATAAGGTTATTGAATTTCTTCTTTTGAGTTTTTATCTTCTTGCCTATTATGAAATTTATTTTTCCAAAACAATTATTCAAAAGATTTTCCAGCCAAATGTATCCTAAAATTTTAGAAGGTTTCAAATGAAGATGGTACATTTCTAAGTCTAATAACAGAATTGTTTGAAACATGTTCAAGAAAAAATCAACATTAATATTGAGGTAAGATGATCAGACTGCTTTTCTTCTGCTGAAGTTTATGAGTAAGTTATTTTTTACTAGTAGAGGTTACCAGCCTCTAGCCAAACCCCTCTTCCTGGAGGGCAGGGAACTGCAATTTTGGAGTGTTCGTCTCCTAGAGAAGTTGCCTTCACTACGGCTTTGGGAACTTCTCTTCTCCCCACGTAACCCTGTGGACGGGGCCCTACCCAGGTACTACTCACTGGGCAAGTGGGACCTGGAGCTCACAAAAGGGCAGGGGTGCCTACTCCCTGGAGTGGACTACCTTTTTCAAGGGTTCCACTCTGAAGTCGGAACGGGTCAATAGACCTAATCCATGAATGCAGATGATGATGATGATCAGACTGAAAATAATATAATCATCCATCTCTTTAAGTGGGACATGTTGATGTGATGCCAACAGTTGGCTGAGAGACCAAGTGCCTTCTATGCCTGTTGTGCCTGAAGAGTAGGATGTCTACCTATCCAATCTGTGATTAAATTCAGAGCTCAATGTCACTTTAAAAAGTTTTTTTTTTAATTCAAATTTATGAACTCTTTCATGTTTTCCAGAGCATTTATCTCGACTACACATGATTCTGAAGCCGTTCATGCTTCGAAGAATTAAGAAAGATGTAGAGAATGAGCTATCAGACAAAATCGAGATCATGGTATACTGTCCACTTACAACTCGACAGAAACTTCTGTACTCAGGTAATTTTGAAATATGTTATTGTTACTTATTTTTGGAATTCTCACTATGAGGTATATTCATTAAGGTAGAATTTTTATCACTCACCTCATATTGTTCTTCTTATTTGACTATAAACTAGTTTCGGAACATAGTTTCTGTTCCATCCTCAGTATCACGACCATTGTTCTGTCTCTTGAAGAGCTGTCCTTCGCTCCTTCCATTGGCTGACTGAAAAACCTCGAAACCAGGTCATTCTCATCGGGAATTTCAAATTTCATCAATTTCTTCTTTTTGCTCTTTTGAGCGAATGGAAGGAGCAAAGGACAGCTCTTCAAGACGGCAGGACAACGGTCATGACGATACTGAGGATGGAACAGAAGCTATGTTCCGAAACTAGTTTATAGTCAAATAAGAAGAACAATATGAGGTGAGTGATAAAAATTCTACCTTAATGTTATTGTTGTCTGATGGTGATGAGGCTTTTAAATGACTTGTGCGATTTTTTATCCTTAGAGAACTTGAATTTCTTTTCTGAGTTGTTTGTACCTGTCAACTGTTTTTACATGTTAGAAGATGTTCCTCATTGAGTACTTGTCCTGTTTAATTTCTTATTGTGCATTTGGCATCATCAACAATACCATTTTTCTAGAGGTGAACAGGTAAGCAGTGGGGGCCAATGAAGAGGCAGAATGCAACTATAGCTCATTTTCTTGGCATTGTCAGGATGTGGGACTAAAAATGAATATTTATGTACTTCATAGTTAAATATGGGAAATAACATTATGAGGTTCTGCCCTACCATTCTGCAAAAATTATAATTAGAGAAACTTCCAGAAAGAACTGATGGAACACTTCAAATCACAAAGTAATGAGAAACCATGGGCAGCTATCTCGCAGAATAAAAACTTAATACCTGAACAACCAAGACATGAAGCAGTAGCAACATTCAGACTGTTAACAGGTCATGGCTACCTGGCAGCACACCTCCATAAAATTGGAATCTTCAACTCTCCAAATTGTATCCTGTGCCAAGACAATAACATTACCATGAACAAAGATCATCTTGCTAGCTGTGAGGCTCTGAAGATGTCACCTACAAGAACTCTGGCAGGACTCTATTGGGAAGCAAGAAGCAAATGGAACACATCCAAGCTAATGTGCATTAGACTACTACTACTACTACTACTACTACTACATTATAAGGTTCTTAATTCGTAAATTAATGAGTCATTTTTTCACATCTTACCTCATATTTTATGTTTCTTTAAACACGGGAACTTGTTTTCAAGAGAAGGATCTCTCTCATTTTCAACCGACATTATGACTACTGGATTTTCGTTGGAATCTCCATCAATAACATTGCCATCTGGTGTTGATTTGATGAACTTTGAGATGAGGTCACATTCATCAGGAATCTCGAAATTCATGGGTCTAAATTTGTTCTTCTGGAGAATCATAAAATTGAAAAAGAAGCCCAACTTTTAAAACATTTGGAAAAACCTTTAGAATTGACAATTTGGGAGAAGATATATATTCAGAAGAACAAATTTAGATCCATGAATTTCGAGATTCCTGATGAACGTGACCTCATCTCAAAGTTCATCAAATCAACACCAGATGGCAACATTATTGATGGAGATTCAAACAAAAATCCGGTAGTCATAATGTCGGTTGAAAATGAGAGAGATCCTTCTCTTGAAAACTAGTTCCCATATTTAAAGAACGTAAAATATGAGGTAAGATGTGAAAGAATGACTCCTTAATTTATGATTTATTTACTTCTTTCCTTCTAGTTTTCTATTTAATATTTGTCAATTTTTTTATTTGAGTTTGTTTTTGTGGCTTATAATTTTGAAGTTAAATTTTGTTTCTTTTGTGGCTTGTGAACAATAGTTGCTTGCTTTTTGGCCAGAATATCTGCTGTTTCGTTTCCAACACTGCCAACGTGGGTAGGGATCCATTGCAGCACAATTTGGTGTAGTCTGTGTGTAAGAATTATTTTGAAAAGAAAATGCAGACATTAATTTTTATTTTCAAAATAATAATTGTACTTCAATGCAAATGCTAAAATTTGTATAACAACATTGAAATTGGTATATGGCTGCTCTGAAAATACTGAGATTTTTATCAGTAACTCTAGTAACTACCCTCAGTTTAGAAAACATAATAGCTACTATATGTTGCATTTTCACATAGAGAAACTTCGAATAGAGGGAAAACTGAGTACAGTGACATCTAAAAAATTTCGGTCGTTTACGATGAACTACAATGAGCAAGCTACAATGGTAGCACTGTTTGGTAGTAACAGAATATGTAACTAAATAAAACAAATGCAAGACACACGGCGTCGTGCACAGCGTGTTCACTCGGGATTATGGGAAATTAGCCATTTTGTAAATTTAAATGTTTAACTGCTATCCTTTCGTTCTATGTAGACGGTACTGTAAAAATTATATATTATCGAAAGTTAAAATCATTACTTAGATTTTATTTTACTCTAATTTGTAAGTAAATTCAAGCTTGTTTACGTTTTTAATGTGAATCTATTTTGAAAGATAAACCTACTAGAAGTGATAAATTCTAAGATTTGTTAGGTTAGGAAGAGTGATGTTAGTGTACAGCCATTTCTAATAAACATTTTAAAAATATGACTTTATAATGGACTTCAGATGTACGACATGGCTAAGGTTCTTTAATAAATATTGTATAAAATATGTATGTGAGAATAAGGGGGTAGGTCAATTGTGCATATTTATTAAAAGAGCTCATAATGCACGTTTTTAAATTTTAATAAACGAAAACAAATTAACATGTTTTATTTATTTCCATTCTTTCCTTCTGTTAAAATTAAAGAAAATCTTTAGGTCTGAGAGGCTGGGTATAAATAATTCCACAATTTAAGATTAATTAATACGTTATTTATTCCTATGAAAGTTCAATTTCATGATTATTCACCAGATGGGGTTATATAATTATAATTCATAATTTTACCACCAGGCAGTGCTGAATTTCATATTAGTATCAGAAAAAAATCGAAAAAATTAGGTGTCGTTAGTTGTTTTACACTAGTGCCGTTTATGGCATGTACGCGAAACTTGTCCACTTTCTTCTCTGGTACTCTGTGGCATTTTCATATCTACTAGTTCTGTGTTAGTGAATATTTGTGTTGTCTAATAAGTTTGGAGTGTTCATTATAGAATTGCATTGTTTTTATAACAATTTATTCAGTTATTGTTATTATTAATAAGAAAATGTTTTTAGTATGGCTACTAGTTTCCTTCCCCACTCCGTAATGTTCCCTCCTGCCACGCACCTTTGGTTTCATAAAGATGGCTACAGTTACCAGAACTAAACAGTATGTGTTATGTAAAATAATTGAGGATAACAGTTCCAAGTTTTTTAATATCATTACATTTTTATTTTTATTTCAGCTCTGAAGAAGAAAATCCGGATTGAAGATCTGCTGTATTCTTACAGTGGTAACCAAACTTCACAAAGTGTTACATCCAGTCTAATGAATCTTGTCATGCAGTTTCGCAAGGTAAATAACAAACATATGAATTGGCTGAAATATTATTCCTTGGATAATCATTTATTTAATTAGTAGGTTATTCTAAAAGTAAATTTTGCCCAGATGAAATTAAAAAAATATATATTGAACTTTTATTGGAAAGGTAAGGTATGAAACATTTTAATTCAAACTTAAAAAAAAAAATATATATGTTTATATATATATTCAAACAATTTTCTGAATTTATTAAATTAATATTAAGAAGCTAAATCTGTTACTATGATTGAAATAAGTATATTAAAGTACACAACTAAATTATTGTAATCAAATGGTAAAGAGAAAAATTTATGCCTGAACTGGGAATTGAACCCTGAACCTTCAGCTTTCTGTGCTGATGCTCCTAACCATTGAGCTTATTCAGGTTTCCTTCCCATCCAAGCATAAATCTTTCCTTTACCTTACTCTCTTGGTCCCACATTCAAATGCAATGAATCATTCACAAATACACAATGAATGGCTTCTACATTAAGGCATGAAGGGTCTCCACATAGCTAAAGCATTATTTATTAAATTAATATTGAGAAGCTAAAGCTTCTTGGATGGGAAGGAAGCCTGAATTAGTTCAATGGTTAAGAGCATCAGCACGGAAAACTGAAGTTTTTGGGGTTCGATTCCCGGTTCAGGCATAAATTTTTCTCTTTACCATTTGATTACAATAATTTTCTAAATATTGTTTATTTTTTATTATTTCACTCACCTCATACTTCATAATTCATAGCAGACCCTGGGTTTCTTCACATCTTTTGTGACATTCTCAATGCTGCGTCACGTTTCCCAACTGACAACACGTTCAGAAATGTTAAAAATGGAGAAACCGAAAAATCTGCAATAGCTGCACATGCCTGGTCAGAAAAACATAGAATAGAAACCAAAACAAAATTACTTAAACAATTGGAAAAACCTAAGGAACTCACAATTTGGGAAAAATTTACATATGCAAGAATGAAAATACAACTATGAATTTTGAAAATACCCGGTTATAAAGAAAGAGGACTGATTTGGAAATTCTTCGGTCGGCCACCAGATGGCGCGGAGGTCAGTCTGCAGGATAGAAGGCCGTTGGACGTCAGTTGTGAACGTGACGCAGCATTGAGAATGTCATAAAAGATGTGAAGAAACCCAGGGTCTGCTATGAATTATGAAGTATGAGGTGAGTGAAATAATAAAAAATAAACAATATTAAAAAACCTCATAGTGTTATTTCCTATCTACAATAAGTTATGTAGATAGGAAATAACACTATGAGGTTCTTTAATACTGTTTATTTTTTATTATTTCACTCACCTCATACTTCATAACTTAATTTTCTAGATACCTGCCGAAATGTTGATGAATGTTAAGAATAGAGTAATTGTCCATTATTTTGCATGAGTTTCTGTGTAATTCACCGACAAATTGTACTGATTGAACTATGCATACATTTTTATAAAACATTAATGGAAAGTGATAGTATGTGGTAAACATCAGTAAATTCAAAATATGATTTAAATTAAATTCTTTATATTTGAAGAGAAAATTTTTTTTTCCGCCTAGACTGAGACTCGAACCCAGCACCCTTGGCTTTCCGGGCCAAGTGCTCTACCAATTGAGCTACCGAGGCGAGTTGCGATCTAGACGCAAATTTCTCTCTTATATACATTGTAATTCCCTCGTGCCAAATGCTTGAAACCTTAGCTTCTATCTTTGCAAATGGCAGCTTCTTAGTTAAGTCACATTCAGTACCAGGCACTGAGCAGGGCATTTAAACCCACAGGCCAGCCATTTAAATACCCCAGCTACCCTTTTCGTGGCACTTCAGAAAATGGACCATTATTCACAACCTATTAGTCCTAGAAAATTCAAATTTTGTACATATCTAAAGGAGATATCCTAGTAGGATTAGATGGTGAAATAACTTGGGTGATTGACTTCACATTTTATCGGCATATCAATTTCAGGAATGGAAGTTCATCTTCACTTTCACTTTGTGAATCTTCTTATTCATGAATCAGTTCATCATTTGAATCATCATTATACAAAATATTCACTAATTCTTCTTCAGTGAGATATTTTTCTTTCGCCATGGTTTCACTTACGCACAAACAGCAGCGTGATAACGAGAAACATACATGAGTGCATTGGAGCCTGGAGTCAAGTTTGGGTGAACGAATTCCATGTGTTGTTTGTTTTAAAAATAAAAGGGGATTCACCAAGGTTAAACGTGTCAAACGGGAATAGAAAATGTATATTTACATGCCATCTATGATCTCCAAGACATATTAAGCCAACACAATATTTAGGCGCCGAATATAAACACGGTTTGTTTGCGCCCACTCTAAAAAAAGAGTTAACTGACCGACGGCCACATACACGATAGTCTCTTTAAATGCCTTAACTGGTTTACGGTACTGAATGTGACAAGAAGACATTTATTGGGAATTTAACACTACTTTATAAAGCCAGTAGGGCTCCTATTGACATTTTTATTATTAATTTAACACTTCTCACTGAAGGATAAATTATATTTGAAGAGAAAAATTTTCGCCTCAAGTCATATTCATTCTTCTAATTAAACCAGTTTCAAAACCTAAGTAACATCTTCAGTATATATCTCGACTGATGTTATGTTGTTCAGAAGAACTGCTTCTTACTCCATCTGTTTGTGGACCAATGATCCTCCGAATCAAATCAAATTCCCTGGGAATTTCAAAATTCGTGTTTTTCTTTTTTTTTTTAATGTGGATTTTTTTCCCAAACTGCGAGCTCTTTTGGTTTTTATATCTGTTTAATTAAACTAGCTTTTATACCAATTAGATGTTTTTCAGACCAAGGATGAGCAGCTTCTGCAGACTTTTCTACATTACCATTTTTGACATTTCTAAGATGTTCTTTCACCCTAGTTTTCAAATTTATTTTTATTTTTCTATATAAATTTTGTCACAATCTCTGCATTTGATCTGATAAATTCCTGATTTGTTTTTTTTTAATTCAATTTTGTCATTTTTGTTGGTTTTAATTATCCTATTGAGGTTGTATATTGAATATACACGCATTTTGAAACGTGTTCTCAAGAAAACAACTGAATTAAGACGTAAGATGTTAAAGACTCACGTTAGGATTTTTATTATTTATTATTTTTTATTATTTTACAAAAAAGTTTTATCTATTTTTATACTAACATTTATAATTTTATTTAAAATATGACTTGCAAATAATTTAAATTAAACACACAATATTCAATAACAAGACCATTCATCTATTAATATATTAAAAATATTAAACTCCTAGTTACTAAATTGAGGGAATGTATGGTTACAAGAAAGGGGATACAAATAGGAAGAATTGAGAGAAAGAAAAGCATGGGAGGATAGAGATGAATGGAGCAATATTTGGAATCAACTGAAATGTGGAAACGACAAGAGGATTATGATGGAATATGTTAAAAATATTTACCTCTAACCAGTATATTTCTTTTATTTGTTACACCCTCTGGATACATTGGATCAATCATTTCTCTCTGTGTTGTTCCTTTTTTTTTCTTCTGAAAATCTATAAAACTATTATTCTACCAGTTATATTATATGGGTGTGAAACATGGACTCTTACTTTAAGGGAGGAAAGGAGATTATGAGTATTTGAGAATAAAGTACTTAGGAAAATTTTTGGACCAAAGAGAGATGAACAGACAGGTGAATGGAGAAAACTACATAACAATGAACTACATGGTCTCTATAGGAAGCCAGATATAATAAGTCTCGTACACTGCAATGAGCAGGACATGTTGCACGTATGGGGAATGAAAGACGTGTATTGAAGCTTCTTGTAGGAAAGCCAGAGGGAAAACGCCCAGTTGGTAGACCAAAAATGAGGTGGGAAAATAACATTAACTATGATTTGAGGGAAGTAGATTATACAGGGAATGATTGGAAAGCATTAGCTCAGGATAGGGATGTATGGAGAGCTTATGTCTGCGTGGCCATAAACCTATTCCAGTGAGTAAGTAAGTTGTCCCTTTTTTTAGTGCCCGGTATTTCTTCATACTTTCTGATCTTCTTTTCCTCTCTTCTTCTGAGATAATAGGTCTGGATTTTTGTGTAGATTTACCTGTGAATCATATGTTTTCATCTTGAATAATATCTAGTGTATATATATATATATATATCTCATGAAAAATGTTTATAATTATATACCAAGAGGACGAAGATCACTGGGCCGTCCTATGAAACGCTGGAGGGAAAATTTTCTATAGGATCGTAACAGGCCTTGGCCTAATACTTGGAAGGAAGAAGAAGAAGAAATTAATTAATTGCCACATCTATATATATATATATTGATATTTTCCTCTGTCTGCCAGAGTGAAGCAAATTAAAAAATCTCTTCATGCTTAAAATATTGCTGACCCCTGATTTAAGTAAGGCATTGATAAATGGATAGCAAAACTAAACTAAATAGCAATTTTATGTTTATTAAAGAATAACAATAAATCATACAAATGTTTAATATGTATTTTACAGGTGTGTAATCATCCAGAGCTATTTGAGCGACGAGAAGCAAAATCTCCATTGTTTGTAAGCAGTGCAGAGTACATAATGCCCAAGCTTCTGTTTGATGATGGACTGGTGCATTTAGCAATTCCCAGCAAGACGCACTGGCTATACAATCACCTGAGCATCTTTGCTGTGGAATACATTCACAAATCACTTTTCAGGAGAGGTGTGTAATTGTTATCTACGTACTAGATTGTAAAAATTTTGCTCCACAGGAAAAAAAAAAATTGTTATGTCTTGCAAGATTTTCCTCTTTTTAAATGGTTATTTTGTTGAAAAGGATTGTAAGTAAAGTTTTGCCAATGATCTAATATATTTCATCTATAGAATTCTTTCTATTCTTGCATTGTTCAAAATTTTATTTCATTGAGTTTCATTGTCAGACAACAGAAGATTGAAAAAAGGGAATTCAAAACAAATTTCAAAAGGCCTCTTTTTCATTGTCACCGTCAGGTGCCAGTTGACAATGAAAGGGAGGCCTTTTGAAACCGATCCTGAGTTTATACAAATATATGAGGTGAGGTGTTAAATCTGATTCATTTAATGATTGTTAACGATTGATTTGTTCATTTGTCATGATTAATTACTTCAGAATAAACAGAGTTCTCCATTAAATATATGTAGGAAATAACTCTATGAGGTTTATTTTAATTAATTGGAGTTGTGTTTTTGTCTCACCTCATATTTCTTGATTTTTATTGCAGACCTAGGTTTCGTTGCCATACTTCGCGACATTCTTGATGCCACACGACTGCCGTCTTGGGGTTGTCCCTCCTGCAAATTGATTTCTGCGCTCTCTGTTGGCTGACCGATGAACTACCAAATCAAACCCCTCTCCTTTTCACCGGGAATTTCGAAATTCATGGTTTTCTTTTTATTCTTGCATATGCATGTGTATACATCTAATTGATAAAATTTACATATGCAAGGATAAAAATAAAACCATGAATTTCGAAATTTCCAGTGAAAGGAGAGTGGTTTGATTTGGAAGTTCATCGGTCAGCCAACAGAGAGCACAGAAATCAATTTGCAGGAGGGACAACTGCAAGATGGCAGTTGTGTGGCATCGAGAAAGTCGCAAAGTATTGGCAACGAAACCTAGGTCTGCATAAAAATCAAGAAATACGAGGTGAGTCAAAAACACAACTCAAATTAATTAGAGTTCTCCATTTTATAGTAAAGGGAAAATATATGCCTAAACTGGGAATTA
The DNA here is from genome assembly GCA_030220185.1 of Diploptera punctata. Lineage (NCBI taxonomy): Eukaryota > Metazoa > Arthropoda > Insecta > Blattodea > Blaberidae > Diploptera > Diploptera punctata. Next base: position 1,414,077 of record JASPKZ010009795.1, read on the forward strand.
ATCCATCACTTCTCCATGGTAACTGAAAATCCATGCATATGAATTTTTGCAATTATTCTCACTCTCACAATTTACATGTTTTTCTGGACATATTTTAATGTTTAGCAAAGGAATATTTTAGTGAATAGAAAAAACTACATTCCTGGATGATGGTTTTTTTGGGGTTTTTCCTCACCTGTAAGACAAATGTTAAGAAACTTTAAGGCTCAAATTGTCCCCAAACATTGTCTGGTCATCATAATCATCATTATCATATTTGCCATGTTTAGTATGAGTGTGTATGATTAGAGTGTTTTGTCTCAATGTTGTGTTGTCTTGGAAGAGGCCCTGACATTGAGCTGATCACTCACTTGGGGAGGCCATCCATTTATTAGTGTGGTCAAAAAAGTATGTGTGTGATCTGTATTAAAAATTGTGTCACTGTAAGGCCTGGGTGGCATATGGTACATAAAAGTATCTATAAAGTGAGAGGTTAAACTGTGTTAATGGAATGGAAAATACTACGTACAGAGTAAAAAGTTGTAATTAGTTCAAGAGTTAATGAAAACCTACAAGATCTTTTTTTTTTCTTTCTGTGGCATTACAGTTCCTGAAGTACCGGAGCCTGCCATACAATTGTAACCCATTTTCTTCTATCCTGTACCAATCTTCTACATGTTCTTGCACATATCTCCTTCATAATCTCAATATCCTCTTTCCACTTTTTCCTTGGTCTTCCCATGCATCTTCTACCATCTGGATCTCCTTTATATATTTTCCTTAGTAAAGACTTCTCTTTACTTCTTTTTACAAGTCTCAACCACCTTAATATTTAATTTTTAATTTCACCACTTATCTGTTGAGTCCCTCATTAATGGTTCTAATTCTCCATTTGCCATTTTCTCTAATTAGACCATATATCCTTTTCAGCATTTTTCTCTCCCAAATAGCTATTCTTCTTTCATCTTCTTCAATAAGGTCAAAGTTTCCAATGCATATGTCACTATGTGGGTTTAATTTATATGTACTCTATTCTATAGTTGAAAGTAGTATAGATGAGGGAATTTTATGAGTTGCAGTGTAAAATTTTGTAGTTGATAATATATATACATTTTTTATGTTTAGGCGATAGCTGTTTCTCCTTCATCAGGTTGTGCAATCTCTCCCCTGCAGAACTTCATTCTGTCATCTTGGGAGGACTTATTTATGTGTAAGTTGATAGAAACATTATTTCAACTATATTAATGCTTGAAATTTCAACCTTATGATTATTGAACCTAGATCAACTGGTTATGCTATTATATTTGAAAAGAAAAATATACGCCTAGACTGGGACCTTTGACTCTCTATGTCAATGCTCTTCCAAGTGAGCTACCTAGGTCTCCAATCTAAATGCGTATTTATCTCTTATACATAGTTAATTCCCTAATCCCAAATGCTACGATTTTTTCAAATGGCGACTTCTTTATTAAGAAGACTTTTTATTGGGAATTTAAACATTACTTATAAAGCCAGTAGTGTTTCTTTCAGTGTTTTTATTGTTCGTTTTTAAACATCTTAATGATGGACAAATTATTTTTTTTTTTCAAATATAATTTGTCCATTGTTAAGATGTTTAAAAACAATTTACCTGACACTGCATCAGACTAATATCAAGTAGGAATCTGGAGAAATTTCCTGGGTGAGATTTTCCTCACCTGTAGGACAAATATTAGAAACTTTAATGTGAAACTAGTTCCCAAATCCATTTGACCATCTTCATTATTTTGTTTAAAAACACATTACAGATATACATTACAGTTTTGGATATTTGGCACATTTTTTTTAATTCCCTTGTTAATTAAACAAATAGAAAAGCCTAAAGAACTCAGAGTTTGGGATAAGATCTGCTAACACTTTGAGTCCTGCAGTGGTACTAGTACCACGGCATTTAAATGACACTGAAGCTGGAGAAAATTAAATCCCTCGGCATGCCTGTGCCAGCAGATTTCTGAACCAGAAAACACCCCTCTAAATCTGCCAGCACAGGCATGCCAAGGGATTTAATTTTCTCGGCTTCAGTGTCATTTAAATGCTGTGGTACTAGTACCACCGCTGGACTCAAAGTGTTAAAAAAAGTAGCAATTGCTGAATTTTGAAATTCCCCACAAACGTGATTTGATTTGGAGGTTCATCAGTCTACCAACAGATGGAAAAGAAAACATTGAATTATCAACACAAAATAACAGTTGAGTACAAACTGAATATGGAGGATTATTAGTTTCTCTGAAACCGGTCTTAAAAGAAGACTAAATGTGTGGTTAGGTGTAATTTTAATGATATTCAATTTAAACAACATGTAATTGATTTTATTTTTCAACAGATGGTGCCATATATCACATAGCAGGATCTCTGAGTCTCTCATCCACTATCGACGTATATGGTGGAGAGGAGAAGACTACAACTTAGACTTACCAACTCACAGTAGACTTCTGATCTCACCAGAACACTCGCTTTCAGCTGCCAGTATAGGAACAAGCCCACTACTCAAACAGTTGGTGTTTACATTCTCAACATCGTGTGCTGGGAACACTACGTACACACATACTAGACACATCCATCATTCTATGCAAGAAACCATGGAACATCGATTACTACGCAGTCGCAGGGCTGCGGCCGTCATGCAGAACCAAGGGATAGTTCTGAGCCCCACAAAAAAATGTGCAATACCAGGAGCAGATGTCGATATGAACAGTGAATCAGAAGATTCCCAGAAAGTTTTGGGAAAACCAACAACATTGAGTCCTATGCATAGGCCGTTGAATAAACCATCTCTTCCAACTTCACCGAAAGTAAGTAGTCATGTTATATTATTTATTATGCTATATTCATATTTATTTGCAGCCATACAGTTGTAAAGTAGAGTAAGTCAAATAAATAATTAAAACATTTTGTCTGTTCATTCTTACCTCTTAGAGTTGTTTTTGTTGAACATATGTTTCAGAGCTTCTTAGCCCCATCATCAGCGATTTTTGGCAGGATTTTATTCTAAAGATTTAATTTTGGAAACAGTTTCATTAAGATACTTAAATATTTTTGGTTTTATTAAATGATTTCACCTCTATAATAAAGAATTAATATTTATAGGTATAACTATTATATTATTAGCCCCATCGTCAGCGATTACAGTCTGTAATCGCTGATGATGGGGCTAAGAAGCACTGAAACATATGTTCGACAATAACAACTCTAAGAGGTAAGAATGAACAGACAATATGTTTTAATTATCAAACAAACATCTTAATTATATTTAAATTAATATTGGGAAGTAACCTTCTCCTCCGTTGTCCAGCTTTTGAAGAAGAGACCAGCCTTTCTGCTAAATATTGGAGTACAAGAGAGCAAATGATTTCATTATCAAGTGCTCAACATTAGATACCAACCAACCATATTGGGAAGTAAACATTATGAGGCTATATCATTAATAGTGAGTGAGAACATATTTTAATCGACTCAACTCATACATTTTCAAACTTCTTTGTTACCGACGGTTTCAGACAATATCATGTCCTCCTTCAGTCATGGCTTCCACTGGAAGATGATATTGTCTGAAACCGTCGGTATCAAAGAAATTTGAAAATGTATGAGGTGAGTCGATTAAAATATGTTCTCCACTCACTATTAATAAACATCTTAATGTTACTTCCTATTGTATTTTAAAATAAAGTCAAATAAAACTTATATTTGAAGAGAAAAATAATATGCCCTCACTGAGATTCAAACCTAGGACCTTTGGCTTTCTGGGCCAATGCTCTACCAACTGAGCTAGTGGGACAAGTTACAATCTAAATACAAATTTTTCTCTTTTATACATTGTAAATTAAATTAATAATAAAAACATCAAATAGAATTTGTTGATGATGATGTTCGGCCATCATGTTTCATAAATTTATTATGCGAAATAACATTATGAGGCTCTCAAGTTAATACATAAAATTAGTAATAAATTTTGTATCTTTAATTCTTACCTCATATCGTTGTATCTGTTAGACGTATGTTTCAAGGCATGTTAGCCTCATCTTCAGTAGTTAAAGAATGCACACAAAATTTGATTTGAAACATATGACTAACAGAAACAATGATATGAGGTAAGAATTAAACTGACAAAACTTATTATTAAGTAAAACATCATTTTAAAATACAATACAGTCTGTAATTGCTGATGATGATGAAGAATGTACAGACAAAATGTCTTAAAACCTCATAATGTTCCTTCCTATTGTATTTTCACATAAAATGAATCATAAATATCTTACCTTATATACTCTGTGTTCTTCAATAGGAAAGACATTTCCTAAAATCGGCTCTGTGCTTTGATGAACACTGAGTAAATTAAGAGAGATAATCATCTTTTATATAATAAATTTGGGAATTTTTAACATTTAGGTTTTATTAATAAGAATTAAATGAATCGTGAATTCTTCTTACCTCATACTTCTATGTTTTTTTGAACACAGAACTGCAGTATCATGACCATCGTCACCATCCTCAACTGTTTTTCACAACTGTCAATTTTTTTTCCCGGTAATTATCCAAACTGCCTTCTGGTGTTCTTTTGAAGGAATTATTTTCTAAACTGCCATCTGATAGAAAATAATTCCTTCAAAAGAACACCAGATGGCAGTTTGGATAATTACTGGAAAAAAAAATTGACAGTCGTGAAAACAGCTGAGGATGGTGACGATGGTCACTGGTACTGCAGTGCTGTGTTTAAAAAAAACATAGAAGTATGAGGTAAGAAGAATTCACGATTCATTTAATTCTTAGAGATAATCATCACTTATTTTATTTATTAGTGGTTATGTTCCTTGCTTCTGGTCTCAAGAACTGCAGGTTTAACCTGGCCGGGGTTGATGGATTTTTTTAATGGAAAATCCAACTAGTAAGTCCTCCATGATAAGCTGTAGGTCCCAAGTCTGAAGATTTTCGTAAAAGAACCTTAAACCTAAATAAAGGGGCCCCTAAACAAAAATTATCAACCTTCATTATCCTAGTAATTCATCATTGCCTACTAGATGTCTCATTGGTTCAGTATGTTGATTGCATACCATTCCTAACAAAGATGAGGTTAAGGGGCAACATTGGACTGTTATGTCATTGTATATAATGATGATGATGATGATGAGAATGGGCCTAGAATGGACTTGCTCTACTAACTAGCAACTGACCTTGAATCCACACACTAATTATAGAGGTGAACTATCATCTTATTTGAAGAGAAAAATTATATGCTCAGACCGGGACTTGAACCCGGGACCCTTGGTTCTCTAGACCAAGTGCTCTACCAACTGAGATACCTGAGGCGGTAGAGCACTTGGTCTAGAGAATCAAGGGTCCCGGGTTCAAGTCCCGGTCTGATCGTATAATTTTTCTCTTCAAATCACCTCAGGGGTCCTCATCTAGGGGATATGTGGATGGCGACCACAAGGTGCCCAAGCTGTGCAAAACATTTCTTCCACTTACTTGTGTTTTGCACTCTTTTAACTTTACTATCTAACCTCTCTTGGTTAACTCTTGTTTTTTCGACCCCAATGCTATTAGGGCATCCGAGGGCTAGGGAGTCTTTCCTTTCTTCCATTTCTTCTTTCCTTTCTTCCATTTCTTCTTTCCTTTATTTTCTTTTCTTCTCCAGAAAACCCTGGCCAGAGGCTATAAGATGGCAGCCCCATCACTGGTCTTGCCTTCCTTTGGCCAGCAACCAATCGAAGGGACTATTATTATGCTTTCAAGTCTTATACGAGAATTTCCCTCAAACGCTGGAGGGAAAATTTTCTATAGGATCGTAACAGGCCTTGGCCTAATACTTGGAAGGAAGAAGAAGAAGAAATATGATTTATCTCCATCATTGAGATGTACAAAATCAATAATAAAATCATCTTATAATTACTTATTTTAGGAATTCTCACTATGAGGTATATTCATTAAGGTAGAATATTTTTTTATCACTCACCTCATATTGTTCTTCTTATTTGATTATAAACTAGTTTCGGAACATAGTTTCTGTTCCATCCTCAGTACCGTCACAACCGTTGTTCTGTCGTCTTGAGGAGCTGTCAGCGAATGGAAGGAGAGAAGGACAGCTCTTCAAGACGACAGAACAACGGTCGTGACGATACTGAGGATGGAACAGAAACTATGTTCCGAAACTAGTTTATAATCAAATAAGAAGAACAATATGAGGTGTGTGATAAAAAATATTCTACCTTAATTATGTAGCAATTAGTATGGTAAGGATACATCTAAACTAAGATACACCTCTAATATGCATGGATCTGAAACTAAAATGTTCCGACATATTTGAAATTGTTATTAAAATTAAATTAATCTCTAAAAAAATGAAAATCGAATTCATGACTAATCTCGCTATATAAAATATGTATGTGGTAAACGTAAAAATATCCAGGTAAAAATTCCACCTACATTTGTCTAGAATAAAATACTGTAAAACGCTACCTGCTATACAAATGACAAATAAAGAGGTATTGTCAGAACTCTACCTACTACACAACTTACAAATAATATAGGAACACAAAAAGGGTATTGCCAAAAGAATTCCAATTAGCAGTCTATACAACTAATAAGAAAAGATAACATTAGTTAGCTATTAAAAATATTAAAAATCTATTGACCAATTCTTAGAAACCAATTAACGCTACTAAGGAATTCCAAGAAATGATGATAAAGACTTACTACCTGCCTAGTACAGATAACAAAAGACATTCATTCACCTCTAGAAAAGATAATCTCTTAACATTGACAGTTTACAAAGAAACTGATAAACATTTTTCTATTAAAATATCAAAGAACCAATTTACCCAGTTCTTAGAAATGTTATACATACTAGTAAATAATATTATAAAACATAAATATATATTCAATTGTAAGGAGTGGATTCGAGAAAAGTGGGAGGAGCCACCGCCTTTATATGCGAGAACTTATATCAAAATACTCACTATCACTCTCAGTGACTCTGTGTTCAGTGTTGGAACATCGTAGACCTGCAGACCGCGATCTCCGATTCAGTTTAAATATTAGATTCGTCCGAGAAATATTTATATATTTTTATATTTATATATTTTTGTATTAAAAATGGGGAAATAGAAAAATCTGCAGTTGCTGCTCATGTTTGGCCCGAAAAACATAATATAAATTCAGACACTAAATTATTAAAACAGTTAGAAAATACAAAAGAGCTGACTATTTGGGAAAAATATCTATATTCAGAAGAACAAAAACAGAGTTATGAATGTTGAAATACCGATTGAGCGTGACCTTGTTTGGAGGTTCTTTGGCTAACCACAGGATGAAGCTGACATCGACATCCAGGTTGTGCAACACAATGCAACATAAACCAGTCTGGACAAACTGACGATAAAACAGAATTGTTTTGAAACATGTCCAAGAACAAATTAACATTAATATTGAGGTAAAATGATGAGACTAAAAATAATATATTTGAATTAGGTAACCCTGACAACCTGTCTCTGCACTGCATCCCTCCACACTTCACTCCGGTCTATTCATACAGGGACATCCATCTGCTTTGCATAGTGGGTTACCATTATTGCATTCTGGTTTTGATTTTTGTGTCTTCCACATTGAAAGCAACATATTACAGTATTTATTTTTTTGGATACGGCCTTGGTACATCACAACACTTCTCTGGGAGAAATTTTAAGATAGGTTTCAGCATGCAATGGTTGGTAGATTCCTTGTAAGAAAAATAAGGATATTTGTGTGTGTGTGTGTGTGTGTGTGTGAGTGAGTGAGTGAGTGAGTGAGTGTGTGTTCCAATGCCTTATGAACTTTGTTCTTTGGATTGCATGCTAGGTACATAGATGGCATTAAAGTGGTCAATTGAGATTGAAACTTTCACAATAGAAATTTCCAACTCTCTGGGTATCGAAGACAGGTTTGCTTGTCAGGAAGAGGCATGCTACCAACAGAGCTATTGGGGGCAGAGAAAATAATATTGGTTTTTAAATTAATTTTTTTTATTAATTAAATAAAAATAAAACATAGTTTTATTTGATTTTCATATTTATTATATAATTCAGTGACAGCTGTTTCGGTACACTGTACCTTCTTCAGACTTACTTACTTACTTACTTACTTACTTACTTACTCACTAGCACTATCGAACCCGTAGGTTCATGGCCGCGCAGAGATAAGCTCTCCATACATCCCTATCCTGAGCTAATGCTTTCCAATCATTCCCTGTATAATCTACTTCCCTCAAATCATAGTTAATGTTGCTCCCACCTCATTCTTGGTCTACCAACTGGGCGTTTTCCTTCTGGCTTTCCTACAAGAAGTTTCCATGCACGCCTTTCATTCCGCATACGCGCAACATGTCCTGCCCATCGCAGTCTATGAGACTTAACTGTTCTTATTATATCTGGCTTCTTATAAAGACCATGTAGTTCATTGTTATGTAGTCTTCTCCATTCACCTGTCTGTTCATCTCTCTTTGATCCAAAAATTTTCCTAAGAACTTTATTCTCAAATACTCTTAATCTCCTTTCCTCCCTTAAAGTAAGAGTCCATGTTTCGCACCCAAATAATATAACTGGTAGAATAATAGTTTTATATATTTTCAGCTTAACGTTTTTTGAAAGGACCTTCTTCAGACATGTTAACAAATTATGAATTGTGTTCCAACTGATCTAAGCAACAATACAACAATATTTATTTAAATGTTTTAATTTAACAAAGGGGATTCATTCAAATCAAGTTGAGAATTTAACATTTTTTTACTACTTTTAAATTTATTAATTTCTACAGCCTCCAAAAGATCTAACTTCTTACCCTTATCACAAATATGTAAAATTTCAAAATTTGGATCGAAACATTGATTAAATTGGAATAGGTGGTTAGCATATTTTGAATTTTCTAAATTTCTGTTATATGCTCTCATGTGTTCCTTTATCCGAGAGATAAAAGGTCTACCAGTTTGTCCTATATAGACATTGTCACATGTGCCACACTTCAATTTATATACACCTGATAATTTTTTTTTTCAGGTGTATATAAATTGAAGTGTGGCACATGTGACAATTTCTATATAGGACAAACTGGTAGACCTTTTATCTCTCGGATAAAGGAACACATGAGAGCATATAACAGAAATTTAGAAAATTCAAAATATGCTAACCACCTATTCCAATTTGGGGGCACGCCATAGCGTAGTGGTTAAGGCACTGAGCTACAAGCCGGAGGGTCGAGGGTTCAAGTCCCGTTGGGGTCAGGATTTTTAAACTGGCCCAAACCCTCTGGCGGCACTATGGCCCTGGGGTTGACTCAGCCTCTAACGGAAATGAGTACCAGATGCTTGTTCTGGGGTAAAGGCGGCCGTCACGCAGGGCTGACAACCCGACTGACATAAAGTGCCGATTGTCTAGAAAAAGTGGGAGCCTTAACCTCCTACTACCCCAAGGGCCTCCGGGTCTGCTGTGGGATCACTTTACTTTACTTTTACCTATTCCAATTTAATCATTGTTTCGATCCAAATTTTGAAATTTTACATATTTGTGATAAGGGTAAGAAGTTAGATCTTTTGGAGGCTGTAGAAATTAATAAATTTAAAAGTAGTAAAAAAATGTTAAATTCTCAACTTGATTTGAATGAATCCCCTTTGTTAAATTAAAACATTTAAATAAATATTGTTGTATTGTTGCTTAGATCAGTTGGAACACAATTCATAATTTGTTAACATGTCTAAAGAAGGTACAGTGTACCGAAACAGCTGTCACTGAATTATATAATAAATATGAAAATCAAATAAAACTACATTTTATTTTTATTTAATTAATAAATATGGATTTTCATCAAGTAAACACCAACTCAATTGATTATTTAATTTTTTTTGTTTCAGGCATTAAGAAGCCCAAATCATTCAAAAATGTCGGATATGAAATCTCCCTCAAGAGGAAACAATGAAGACGAAAGTCATTTTCCTGGGAAAGTTCCAATCCTGCCAGAGTTCCCTCATATGCCCCGTGCTCCGAGGGTATTGGAATGTGAGCCGACAGACATACCTGCATTCTTGTACTACACCTGTCCGAGGGTACAGACAAAGGCTCGTGATGTTTACTGCAGTAGCAGAGCGGCTGCTTGGCATGCTATTCATCACCAACACTGCACCTCCCTAGAAGGCCTCCAGACTGTTTGGTATGGTTCACCGGATATTGCTCTCAATATCAAGCTAGAAGTCAGCGCTTTCATCCTGTCCCTGTGGGAGGGCTTGTTGCAGCAACACCCAGATTTGGATGGTCTAATGTAATTGTTCCAGGTAAGTTGAATGAATGTTTATATTAAACATCTTCCTCCAAAATTGTTTTTATTTCATGTTTACTGCATTTATATGTGTTAAGCTCGCACATTTTAGTGTATTCCGGAGAAATGTAGATATTGAGGTTATACCTATGAAAAGTTAAATTTTTAAAAAATTTTCATTAATCCTATTTATTAGATGCTAAAAAATGACTATGACAAATTTATATATTGTATGTCAATGCTTTTATAATTCAGTAGTGAGAAATATTGTCAGGTGTGGAATTGAAGCATGGAAATTCAACAAAAACTTGGAACGTAAGCTTATATCGATGGAAATGGATTTCTTGAAGAGAGCAGCAAGATGTTCACAATTGGAAAAAATAAGAAATAAAGTCTTAGAAGTAAAAGTGAACATTAAATATTCAATATAAGCAGTTAATTTAACTTTCATAAGAATTAAATTAATCATGATTATTTCATACCTCATATTTCTATATTTCTTTAAATATAGCACTGCAGTATTGGCAATTTCTTATCACCATCATCAGCTGTTTTCACAATTGTCAATTTTTACTTTTGTTGTTAATTATCCAAACTGCCATCTGTAAAAATTGACAATCGTGAAAACAGCTGATGATGGTGATAAGAAATTGCCGATACTGCAGTGCTGTATTTAAAGAAATATAGAAGTATGAGGTATGAAATAATCATTATGAATTTGAACCTCATAATGTTAAAAATTCCCAATTTTAATATATTAATTTAACTTTCACTGGAAAAAAAAACACTATGAGGTTTTATTCATAAGCAGTTAAATTGGTTGAATGAATGCAAGAAGAAAGGTTACCCAGAAAAACAGTGTAATTGTGTCAACCTGGAAGAATAAAGAAAGGAAGACACTTCGAAACTCATGGATGCAAGAAATAAGAACTGGAATAAGAACAAGAGGACTGGAGGGCATGGATTGAATGGATAGGGATGAGTAGAGAAGGAAAATAAATCTTTAGCACTGAAATATGTGTACTTATTGAAAATCTGCATACAAAATTACAGCATATAAACATTTGCCACATTCTTTACCAAGACCATAATACATATATTACTACTCTCCGAAACCTAAAAGAGGAAAGTTTACAATGTGTGAGAGACCTTAATATTGAACCTAGTGACATCAATATTAAAACTCGAAGTCTTCTACCAGATGCAAGGAAACTCAGGAAACAACTAAGAGACAAAGCAGTTCTCTGGAATCAACTTCCTCATAAAGGAAAAGGCGTTGTTCTCTACAATGAATATACACCGGCAAATCAATGGATTTGTGATCATCAGGGTTGTTCCGAATGGAGAGAAGCGATTAAAATGCAAGCCAATGTATTGGCAGTGCGTTCTTTGCCGGGCAGATCTAGGGACAATACCCTCTAGACGTCGCAGAGAGCACGAAACCCTTGCATACGTCCTTGGGGCCTGTCCGTTTGGAGAATCGCTGAGAAACATTCGCCACCACACTATTTAAAATATGATGGCAGAAGCCTTGCGAGATTTTGAATACATAGTTTATGAGGAAGTTCATGGTGTGTCCACTAATGGGAGTAACAGACGAATAGATATTATTGCATTTAGACCGTCTTCTAAAATTGGTATGATATTAGATCCCACAATTCGTTTTGAGACTCATAGTGGCTAACGTGAGGAAGTTGATCTGAGAAGAAAGCCATATATGAGCCAACATTTGACAATTACAAAGATAAATACCAACTAGATAGTATAACTGTCACAGAATTGATGATCGGGGCAAGAGGTACTATAACAGGATTCTTAGCTAAATTTTGGAATTCCTTAGATTTGGACAGGGTGTATCTTTCTGAAATTGCCATCGCTGCCATTAGAGGATCAATTTCAATTTTAAGAAACCATATTTACAAAATTTATACTTTATAGTATGTATACTTCAATTAGGCATACAATTTGAATTTTTTAAAATGTATTTACAAAATGTATTTCATCAATTCCAAAAATTAATTGTCTGTACCACTTTGTCCTTGAGGCAATCCTCTAATGAGGAAAGTTGTATATATTTAATTAATGTTGGGAAGTAAACATTATGAGGTATAATCATTAAATTCATCGGAGAACATATTGTTTAAACAACTCACCTCATAGGATTCATGCTTCCATGATATCGCGATTTCAAACATAGTCATGTTCATCATCAGCCATAACTCCGACTGACGAAATTCTTCGGCCGTCAACTATTCTATTGTCGCCATCTTCAGTGCTGCCATCTATGGTTGAATTTATGAACTTTGAAATCAATGTAATTTCGTTAGGGATATCAAAATTCATTGATCTATTTTTGTTTTTCTGAATGTATATTTTCTCCCAAACTGTCAATTCCAAAGGTTTCTCTACTTGTTTTAAAAGTTTAGCTTCTCTTCCAATTTTATGATGTTCTAATAAACTATGTGCATAAAATTGGAAGAGAAGCTAAACTTTTAAAACAAGTAGAGAAACCTTTGGAATTGACAGTTTGGGAAAAAATATACATTCAGAAAAACAAAAATAGATCAATGAATTTTGATATCCCTAACGAAATTACATTGATTTCGAAGTTCATAAATTCAACCATAGATGGCAGCACTGAAGATGGCGACAATAGAATAGTTGACGGCCGAAGAATTTCGTCAGTCGGAGTTATGGCTGATGATGAACATGACTATGTTTGAAATCGCGATATCATGGAAGCATGAATCCTATGAGGTGAGTTGTTTAAACAATATGTTCTCCGATGAATTTAAAGTTGTATATAATAATAAAAAAATATATATAAAATTAGTGCTCTAGCAGTTGCAATTTTATTGCAACCGAACTTGGCATATAATAATCAATTAAGAGAATTAAGATTGAATTCATTAACCAGCAAAATCAGACTATTAGGAGTGGGAGATTGTCTGAAAACCATAATTTAAAAATTGCTGTAGAGGCAATGAAGCTCAACATATAACATTTTGAATAAGAAAAGTGAGATTGAGTTCATTCAAATTAGATAAATAATTTTGGTCTGTATTCTTCTTACCTCATACAGTTGTTTCTTATGTTTCAAAACATGTTTGCTCCATCTTCAGTTGGTAGACTGACTTTTCGCAAGTTGTCAGCCCTGGATCTTGACTCTTGCTCCCTCTTTCTGTGATCTAAAGAACTTGCTAATTATGTTCCTCTCTCCAGGAATTTAAAAATTTATAATTCTCTCCTTGTTCTTCTGCACGTAGATTTTTTCCCATGTGGTGAGCTTGTTTGTGTTTTCTAACTGTTTTAACAATCTTGTGTTAACATCTATTTTGTGTTTTTCTGACCAAACATAACAGCTACTGCAGATTTTTCTACTCCTCCTCTTTTTCTTTTTTTTTTACATTTCGTATGTGTTCTTTGGTTCTAATGGTTAAATTTCTCTTTGTTTTCGCTATGTATATCTTATCACAACTTGCATATTTTATTTGATATATTAATGATTTTTTACTATCATCAGTCTTTCCATTTTTGTTGGTTTTTGTTAGTTTATTTAGGCATTCTTTACTTTGGTGCTAACCTGACATTACATTTTTCAAACATGCCTCTCTTTGATTCCTCATCCTCTGATTTTCTCACATGAAGTTTCTCAGTCTTGATACTAGTAAAATTCATGATGATTTTCCGTTGAGGTATTAGTTCACAGTAATATAATGTACGGTTAAAAACTATAATATAGTTACCTTGTAGGTCCGTCTCCTCAACTTAAGTTCTTTTAAAACTCTGTAGGCCTTTCGGGACTAGTCCCATCATCACCAGAATGCATTAGGTCCATTCTTGTTGACCCTTGTTGAAGCACTGACTTGGTTGTGAGAATTTTGTACAGAGGATTGTGTGGCTTACCTATTTTTCTTTCCTTCTGATTTTCTTACATAGTTTCCATGTCTCTCTTTGATTCCTCATTTATACTTATGTCCTGTCCATCAAGTATATTAAATTCCATGTTCTATTAACGATAATATTACTGATGTAGAGCATTTATTTCCATGCCCCTCTTTAATTCCTCTTTTATACATATGTCCTGTCTATTAAGTATTTTAATTCCATGTTCTTGTAATGATAATGATGAATTTAAATGACTATTTAACTCATGTCCCAAATGGGAGTCAATCAACCAATCACGTTTCAATGAATTTTGTTTTACAACCAATCACAGTCGTGTTTCACCTCAATATTTATGTACTTCTGTTTATCATATTAAAGCAAGCTCCTCCTTTTTAATATTCTGAACAGGTTTGAACATTATTTTGCAGTGACTGACTCTCTAACAAATATGTTGAATATAGTAAATAATGAACAGATTCGTTTGACCTACACATTTGATAATTGTGTGTTCAATAATTGTGTTTTTAAATACTGATTTTACTGGGTTGTTTCCGAAAAAAATAATTAATAACATATAATGTTGGTTATAATATACAATTTGAAGTGTTTCATTTTTTCTCCACTAGGATCCATTCTTATAATATTGTGATCCTATTTGGCAATAAATAATATGATCTAGTTGCAGTGATGAACAAATGAAGGATAACTAAACATTTCTCATTTGTTTTCAAACATTGCCATTTACATTAAATATATAAATATTTTAAAATAACTATATTTAAATAATGATTTGTGAGTAAACAGCTTAATTTTATTTGTTAAATAGTCCTAAAAATATTGCTCTTGATTTCCAAATCCTCTAGATAAATTTGTCACTTCGTGGCTCATGAATTTATCGATAATTAGGAAATCACTCTTGGCATTACTTATGATAATGTAACTGATGTAGAGCATTTATTTCTCCATAACTGAATTTTTCCATTAATTTATTGTCTCCCTTCATAAGCAGGTGTACTTTATAACAACAATATGTAAGACCTGAAAGGTCATCAACGAACTAAACAATCATGTAGAGGGTGTTTTTAATAAATGACATTGTTGATTAAATAGGATACAAAGGGATTCCAGACTTTTTTTTTTAAATATTGATGTGTTATATTAAGTAATGGTAGCCCTCCCACATCATTGTGGCCAATTACATACTGGCTCATTGTTATTGACTCGACATGAATGGATTGTTTAGTTGATGAATTGATCGCGCTTGAGCGAAAGTTCATTGTAATGGGTGGAGGGAAGGGGGGTGACAAAACTGACCACTTTACGCCTTACTGATTCCAGTCTCATTACCTTTTGTAATGGTGAGAGGCTGTATATTCAAATGACTTCATTCTTTCTCTGTGTGTGTCTGATGCATTGAACCATTGAAAGAAATTTAATCAAATAACACACAGAAAAGAGTAGTAAAATGTAAATTTGAATGGGTGTTAGTAAAAAAAAAAGCAGTGCTCGTAGTACCGGTCACTCCATTACTGCAGTTGAGTTTATAGTTATTTATTGCCGCTTTTTAGATTACCTGTAATGTAGATTGATTGAAAGGGGATTCTTCTTTCTTCTTCCTTCCAAGTATTAGGCCAAGGCCTGTTACGATCCTATAGAAAATTTTCCCTCCAGCGTTTCATAGGACGGCCCAGTGATCTTCGTCCTCTTGGTATATAATTATAAATAGCTTTGGGGATCCGATTTGAACTCATTCTTTCAAGATGGTGTTTCCAATTTAGTTGGTACTGTTTAATATATTCCAAAATTGGCATAGTCTTCAATTCTTTTAAGATATCGGTGTTCCTTTTCCGATCCCATCTGGTGTAACCCGCTGTTCTGTGCATGAATCTCATTTCACAAGCCGTTATTCTGCTTTCATGTTGTTTTCTTAGTGTCCATGCTTCACTACCATAGGTCAACACTGGTCTAGCCAAAGTGTTATATAAACGTAATCTGGTGTTTTTTTGTACAAGGGATGGTTTCATAACTGAAAGGGGATTAAACATGGGAAAAGGAAGTGTTGAGGAGATTTCTATCTATGTATGTTTTTATTATTGATTTAACACTTCTCACTGAAGGATGAATTATATTTGAAGAGAAAAATTTTTGCCTAGACCGAGACTTGAACCCGGGACCTTTGGCTTGCTGGGCCAAATGCTCTATCAACTGAGCTACCGAGGCGAGTTGCGATCTAGATGCAAATTTTTTTCTTATATATGTTGTAATTCCCTCGTGCCAAATGCTTTGAAACTTTTGCTTCTATCTTTGCAAATGGCGTCTTCTTAATTAGAAGACATAACACTACTTTATAAAGCCAGTAAGACTTCTATTGATGTTTTTATTATTGATTTAACATTCCCAATAAATTGTCTTCTTAACTAAGAAGCCGCCATTTGCAAAGATAGAAACAAAGCTTTCAAAGCGTTTGGTGCGAGGGAATTACAACGTATATAAGAGAAAAAATTTGCATCTAGATCGCAACTTGCCTTGGTAGCTCAGTTGGTAGAGCATTTGGCCCGGCAAGGCAAAGGTCCCGGGTTCGAGTCTCAATCTAGGCAAAAATTTTTCTCTTCAAATATAGATTTCTATCTATTCACTTTTATAATATTTTAGTACAAAAGGACCAATTTTAAATTAATTAAAAATAATTTTTAATTTTTGCATATTATGAACTATTTTGACAGAGGAGTGAATCAGATTTTTTTGGTTCTTTAAGTGATGCAGGAGAATGGAGATAAGAACTATGTAACAAATTGGATTTAGTAACATCAATTAAGATTAAAAAAGTTAAATAGACCTCTGAACTTCATTTTTTTAAAACAAACATTAAGCACCTCTTTATATAAAATAATCATATTATTTTTACGTTTCACCTTATAAAACTATATAGTTTGTGAAAATCACAGAATCGTAGGTGTTGAGATGTAAAAATAATATGGTTGTTTGGTTGGTTAGTATCTAATGTCGAGCACTTGATAATGAAATCATTCTCTCTCTTGCACTCCAATATTTAGCAGAAAGGCTGGTCTCTTCTACAAAAGCTGAACAACGGAGGAGATGGTTTCTTTCCATATCTTCATTTAAATTGCAAAAAGGGCATTTAGGTGAATCTGTTATGCCTAGTCTGTGTAGGTGTTTATTCAGGCAGTCATCTCCCGTTAGCAGTCTGAATATTACTACTGCAGATTTTCTTTGTAATGTAGTAATGTCATAAGCTTGTAGATTTTCCCATTCCTTTCCAGATGTTTTGGTGGTGTATTCTTCTCTAAGTTTATTGATATATTTATTTGAGATAATTCTTTTGTAAAAATAATATTTGAATCATTTATATAAATTGTAAATTACCTCATAGTCTTCTTCTTCTTCCTTCCAAGTATTAGGCCAAGGCCTGTTACGATCCTATAGAAAATTTTCCCTCCAGCGTTTCATAGGACGGTCCAGTGATCTTCGTCCTCTTGGTATATAATTATAAATAGCTTTGGGGATCCGATTTGAACTCATTCTTTCAAGATGGTGTTTCCAATTTAGTTGGTACTGTTTAATATATTCCAAAATTGGTGTAGTCTTCAATTCTTTTAAGATATCGGTGTTCCTTTTCCGATCCCATCTGGTGTAACCCGCTGTTCTGCGCATGAATCTCATTTCACAAGCCGTTATTCTGCTTTCATGTTGTTTTCTTAGTGTCCATGCTTCACTACCATAGGTCAACACTGGTCTAGCCAAAGTGTTATATAAACGTAATCTGGTGTTTTTTTTGTACAAGGGATGGTTTCATAACTTGATTAATAATTCCTAAACTTTTATTATAACTAGTAACTTTTTCAGGGATATCCTTTTCATCCCAGATAGAGAGATAATACCCAAGATATTTAAATTGATTAGATCTCTCTAAAATTTTATTCTGGATACAGATTTTACTTTGTATGGGGTCCTTCCCATGAAATGCCATAATTTTAGTTTTGTTAATTGATACCTCATAGTGTTACTTCCAATTGTAATTTTTATTGAAATTACGCACATCTACCTTAGTCTGTGATAGGCAGGACATGTGGCATAAATGAGGAATGAAAGATGTGCATGGAAGCATTTTGTAAGAAAACCAAAAGGAAAATGCCCAGTTGATAGACCAAGAATGATGTGGGAGAATAACATTAACTATGATTTAAGGGAAGTAGATTATACAGGGAATGATTGGAAAACATTAACTCAGGATAGGGATGCATGGAGAGCTTATGTCTGCATGGCCATGAACCTATGTGTTCGATAGTGCCAGTGAGTTAGTTACTTAGTAACAATGTAATTGTTAAGTCTCGTAGACTGTGATGGGCAGGACATGTGGCACAAATTGAGAATGAAAGAGGGGCATGGAAGCTTCTTGTTGAAAAAACAGAGGGAAAGTGCCCAGTTGGTAGACCAAGAATGAGATGATAAAATAACATTAACCAGATTTGAGGGAAGTATATTATATAGGGGATGGTTGGAAACATTAGCTCAGGATAGGGATGTGTGGAGAGCTTATGTCCGCAAGACCATGAATCTATGGATTTGATAGTGCCAGTGAGTTAGTAACAATATAATTGAGGCAGAATGGATATAGTGCTTCATTTTTTATTTTTCTAATTTGTTTCTTCATCATGTGGAATGAAAGAGGGACATGGAAGCTTCTTGTAGGAAAACAAGAGGGAAAACGCCCAGTTGGTAGATCAAGAATGAGATAGAAGAATAACATTAATCATGGTTTGAGAGAAGTAGATTATACAGAGGATGATTGGAAAACATTAGCTCAGGATAGGGATGTATGGAGAGCTTATGTCTGTTTAGTCGTGAACCTATGGGTTCGATGGTACCAGTGAGTTAATTATTAGTTTCTGCATCATGTGAATTATTTTTAGCGAATTCCGAAGGAATTTTTAAAATTTGATTCAGTTAATGATTGTTAGATTTTGAATTTTTTTTTACAAATCTTCATTGTTCCTACTTAGCAGACATCACAAATGATCATGATATATATATTATATATATATATATATATATATATATATATCTCTGTTGATGCTCTAGTGGCACAATTTTTTTTTAACCAAACTCAGCATATAGCAAACAAATAAGTAACGTAAGATTGAATTCATTAACTAGCAAAATTGGACCATTAGGTGTGAGAAATGTTGGACACCCACACAGAAGATGCTCTGAACAATTTTAACAATTCTAGCTTTCATGAAACCAGAAAGAGCCAACAGGCTTTATCCCTGGATGATGATGCTGATGATGACATTGCAGAATGTCAGAGTTATATATCTTCATATTTTGCACTCCCCTAACAAGAAGTAGCAGTGTGAAAGGTTTTTGTTTGATTAGCATAAGGAAAACATTACAATCAACAGGAGAATGTCTGTCTGCATTAAGATTGCTCTTCCCCCTCGATGAATGAAATTGCGAGGATTAAATATTGGGGAGAAGTCGAGTGCAGGAGACTGATTGAAGAGGGAAGGTGTGAGATTAGTACTTTACCAGGGGTGTGTTGGAATTCAATAACTAATTCTTTTGTATTCAAGGATGTACAGAATTATTTCACTTTTATCTGTAATTTATTTTACTGTTGATATATTGGTTCTTCCCATATGTCCTGCAATGGGATATGGATGCTCTCTACTGGGAGTTTCTTAATTTAGTTATGCTTATTTCCGTATAGCTGTCTGTGAGTGTCATGTGGTCAACACATTGCCTTGAAGAACAACTAATAGGCAACTAAAATATTACTTGGATGGGGGAGCCTGATTAAATTTTGCTCAGAGGCACTAATTTAGGCTTGAAGTTCTTTTATGAGCCCAAAAATCTTCAGACTCAGGACTCATAGCTTAATGTCCACTTGGAGGATTTGTCCTTTGGATATTTCCATCCTAAAATCCATTGACCCCAACTGGGTTTGAACCCGTGATCTTCAGGATCAGAGGCAAGGAACATAACCCCTAGACCACCAAGGCCAACAATTTATTTTTCTGTAGGTCTTATTTTTCTTCTTTTCTCATCTTTAAGGAACATAATAAAAAAATATATATATATCACAGGTGGGTGTGTAAAGAGGGATATCTTTGAATTATATCTCTTTACATGCTAACTAGAAGGGTAGTGATGTACCAAGAATGTGTCCAAAAAATTATCTGCGGCTTTTAACTGCAAGGTACAGAAATTGAAGCTAGAATCCAGCAATGGCGACCCACTGTACGGAGCAAATGGACGTACCTTCTTGAGGGCCCTATTTTTTTCTTTAATTGAAAGAAAAGAGGATTAGTTTTATTATGTTTTACTGTTTACTTGTAATTGATTGTGTCATGTGACGTAGTTTGTTTTTAACTGAATTTGTTTATTTATTATCAATTTTGTCTTCAGTCAGTATCTGGTCTTGAGAATGACAGCTTGGCTGTGGAAACGTATTGACCATTTTAAAACATTAATTAGTGAATTGGGCATATTGACTGTATATTTTAATATTTTATCACCAAGATGATCACCTGTGTATTAAATTTAACTTAAATAAACAATAAGCGAGAAGATAGTAATATTGATAGATTTAATGTCAGCAATACAAGCAATAACTGGTAACCAACAAAACATCTCAATCATCCAGAACATAAGAACCATGTATAAAATTGAAGAAGCTCAAGGTAAACACATTGTATTGCATGTGGATTACTGGGTAATGAACAAGCAGACTTCTTAGCAAAGAAAAAAATAAAACTCCTGGCGCGACAGGCTTAGAAGGCCCTTAGCCTACCAGCCGGCTGCTGGCCCCTCACATCCACATGTGTCAGTCACAGAGGTAGATGATCATCAGCCAGTTTAGGGGTGACATGTGGTCAGCATGTCGAGTACCCCAGCCGTTATAGCTGGTTCCTCAACCTGGAGCCGCTACTTATTATAGCTACCCAAATGCCTCACGATGCTGGGTGGGCACCGGTCCCATACTGGCCGAAATACCATGAGAAAATGTCTTCCCCCATGGAGACTCGAACCAGCGCAAGTCCCGTAGCTCTGCGCCAAGGCTTCCTACCTTAACCACTCGGCTATGGCGCGGGACTACTTCTTAGCAAAGAAAGGCTCCAAAATCAAGCTAAGGACTACAAAAGAGATATGTGGATAGAAAAAAGAGATACAATTATGTAACCCTTTCTAGCTGAAGAATAAAGATACTAGAGATCATGGGTTACACATATCAAAACACTCATTTATCATCTCTGAACAATTACTAAAAATTGGTCCATAGAGTTAATTTCCACCCTGTATTTTAATGTTATAAAAGAGTTTATTTATAGATTTAAAACATTTTTAAAATCTTCTTAGAAAACTCTGTTTTAATAAAAGCATTGTAAAGTTTATCTTTCTTACCCCTGTTCGTTCCATGGGGGGTTTGTCAAGTTAATAGAAGAGGGGGAAGGGAGAGATGACAAAACAGAGGGAATAATAAAGAAGCTGATAGAATTTAATTAACTCTCATTTTCTTTTTGGGAGTTGAAAAGACTCATCCCCTCGGCAAAACAAATTCTCTTTCCCTCGCTTTTTACTCTGATGGATGTAAGAATTAGCTACTTTAACTGTCCAAGTAAGAAAGAAGGGAACGTTGAAAATAGAAAATATAATTTCATACAATGACTAAATTATTCCAAGTTACATAATTTGTTAATTAATTATACTTTATTAAATATATGTAGGAATGAACACTATGATGTTTATTTTATTTATATTGGAGTTGTTTTCAAGAAAATAAGATTCATAAGAAAATAAATAAATTCAAAAAAACAAAAACTGATAAATGAAAGTACTCTTCAGACAGATAAAGAAATTGGTAAAAAAATTCAAGAAATTTACATATTACCCTTTAGTATTTAATAAATTTCAACAAATTTAACATTAAATTAGCGCCGAAAAATGATTACAGTTTGAATAAATTAATCAAAACAAACAAAAATGAAAAGATTGAATATGGCAACAAATCAGGGATTTATCAAATTGATTGAAAGATTGTGAAAAAAAATATACATAGGAAAAACAAAAAGGAATTTAAATACAAGATTGAAAGAACACCTAAGAAATGTTAAATATGGAGAAATAGAAAAATCTGCAATAGCTGCACATGCATGGTCAGAAAAACACAGAATTGAAACTAAGGCAAAATTACTTAAACAGTCAGAAAAAATCTAAGGAACTCACAATTTGGGAGAAAATTTACAAAATGCAAGAATAAAAAGAAAACCATGAATTTTGAAGTTCCTGGTGAAAGGAAAAAAAAAATTGATTTCGAAGTTCATCAGTCAGCCAACAGAGGGTGCAGGAATCAATTTGCAGGAAGGATAACACAAGATAACAGTTGTGAAGCATCGAGAATGTCGCACATATAGCGACGAAACGTAGGTCTGCATAAAAATCAAGAAATATGAGGTGAAACGACTCAAATATAATTAATTATACTTTGCCTTTATAATTGCTCATCGAGAAATCTTATATAAGTAATTCGAGATAAGAAAGTATTATCTATAAATAATGATTGGGAATATCTGGGAAGAAATGTGAAAACATTAAACTGTACATAAAAATAAAACTGTCAAGAAAAACAACAGCTTTCTTCAGACTCCTACACCCGCCATGACTGAAAAAACAACTCAACAAAGTAGATAATGCATTATCTGTAACACCAATTCACTAATGGACAGAGAACACCACCTTTCAGTGTAGACGACTTGACACAAGGAAACAAGAAAGCCATATCTAGGAAGCATGGCTTAGCGTATTAGGTTAAGGCAATATGCTACAAGCCAGAAGGTCAGGGGCTCAAATGCTGGTGGGGTCAGGATTTTTAAACTGGTCTTCTGGCAGCACCATGGCACTGAAGTCAACTCAACCTCTAATATAAATGAGTATCAGACGCTTGTTCTGGGGGTAAAGGTAGCCATTAGACAGAGCTGATAACCTGCTTGTCATCTAGTGCCAATAGTCTAAAAAGATGTGAGCCATAACCTCCTACTACCCCCAAGGGTCTTCTAAGGCCTGTAATGGGATCACTTTATCTTTTTTTTTTTTAAATATACTTTCAACTTATATTTAACTAATTTATTTATTATATTTTTAAAAAAAGAAGATCTAACTTATATTCATAGTTAAATATGGGAAATAACATTTTGAGGTTCTTAATTCGTAAATTAATGAGTCATTTTTAAACATCTTACCTTGTATTTTATGTTTCTTCACACACGGGAACTAGTTTTCGAGAGAAGGATCTCTCTCATTTTCAACCGACATTATGACTCGGATTTTCGTTGGAATCTCCATCAATAACGTTGGTGTCATAATGTCGGTTGAAAATGAGAGAGATCCTTCTCTCGAAAACTAGTTCCCGTGTTTGAAGAAACATAAAATATGAGGTAAGATGTTAAAAAATGACTCATTAATTTCTTCTTCTTCCTTCCAAGTATTAGGCCAAGGCCTGTTACGATCCTATAAAAAATTTTCCCTCCAGCGTTTCATAGGACGGCCCAGGATCTTCATCCTCTTGGTATATAATTATAAACAGCTTTGGGGATCCGATTTGAACTCATTCTTTATTAATTTACCTTACTTATATGAATTTATTAAATTAAATATAAGAAACAATTTATATTTCTTTCTGTTTATGTACTCAGAAGTTGAAAAGAACTTAGAGGAAAATTATTGTGTGGTCATGTTTTAAATGGTCCTGTGCTGGATTTAGAAAATGATTTGTGTATTAAAAATTTAGAGTGTATAAAAAACTGCAGGAATGTGCAATAATAGTCTACAAGTACTCATGTTTTTATTATTCATTTTATACACCTCAGTGATGGATAAACCATATTTGAAGAGAAAAATTATATGTTCAGACTTGGGCTAGAACCCAATACTCTACTGATATCTGGAGCAAGTTCCAAGTCCCAATCTGAACATATAATTTTTCTCTTCAAATGTGATTTATCTATCATTGAGATATATGAAATGAATAATAAAAAAACATTGAAAGAAGCCGTACTGGCTTTATAATGTAAAGTAAAATTCCCAAATAAATGCCTTCTTAATAAAGAAGTCACCATTTGCAAGATGGAAGCAATGATTTCACAGCATTTGGTGCACGGGAATTAACAGCGTATATGAGAGAAATATTTGTGTTTAGATTGGAACTTGCTCAGGTAACTCAGTCGGTAGAGTATTGGCCTAGAAAGCCAAAGGTCCTGGGTTCAAGCCTCAGTCTGAGCGTATAATTTTTCTCTTCAAATATGAATTCTCATACTTACTTACTTACTCACTGGCACTATCGAACCCATAGGTTCATGGCCGCGCGGACATAAGCTCTCCATACATCCCTATCCTGAGCTAATGAATATGAATTCTCATATCATTATTAATTCAATAGTTATTCACAACACACTCAAAGTTTATACTCTGCAAATTACACACTTTAACAGTATATATACACACACACACACATACATTTTTTTGTTTATCCTTTGAATTTTATTTGCCTCGGGATAAATTTGGCTTCCTAATTATGTACTTCAAAATCTTTAAAAGTTTAGCAGTAGGTATTACAAATTACAAAAACAAAATTCTGTCCTTGCTGGTATGGTCACCAAATATCCTAGGTATGACCCTGGTTGATTGGTTGGTTAATTGGAAAGTCCATTCCGAAAAGCCATAACATTTCAAAATGTGGCACCATGAATCACAATGCCTTATTATAAATAATTGTTCATGTAGTGTGTGTTTTCTACTGTGTCTGAAGTTTATCATAAGTAATGCCACAAGTGCAGAATTTGGAAATCAAGAGTGGCATTTGTTAGGACTATTTAACGAATAAAATTAAGCTGTTTACTTATAAATTCTTATTTAAATATAGTTATTTTAAAATATTTATATATTTAATGTGCAATGTTTGAAAACAAATGAGAAACATTTGTTATGTTTCATTTATTCATCCACTGCAACCAGATCATATTATTTATTGTGAAATAGGATCGCAGTATTATAAGAATGCACCCTAGTGGAGAAAAAATGAAACACATCAAACTATATATTATAATCAACATTGCAGGTTATTAATTAATTTCTGATGTCCTATGATGTAAATATGTCAATTATATTTTTCTGGAACGTAAATACCTGGGAAATAATACGTTTAAGAAAGTGCAAACATTGGTTTCTTTTTATCGTGGTATAATCAATTGCTACAATTTTTTTTTCTATTATATCACACAAGCGGTATCTGGCACTATATATACGATCTGGGAGGCACATGCATTCTAGAATTCTTATATCGGTGCTACGTGAATGTAATATATAAATTGCTATATTCAACGTATTCGTTAGAAAGTGAGCCACTGCAAAATAATGCTCTGACATGTTCAGAATATTAAAAAAAGGAGGAGCTTCTTTAATATGATAAACAGAATTAAGTTATGTAGGTAGGAAATAACACTAAGAGGTTTATTTTAATTTATGTTGAGTTGTTTTTTGACTCACCTCATACTTCTTAACTCCATCGCAGACTCGAGTTTCTTCAATTCATTTGTGACTTTCTCAATGCTGTATTACGTTCACAACTGACATCCAATGGCCTCCTCTCCTGCAGACTGTCTCAATGCTATGTCAGTTGTGAACGTGATACAGCATTGAGAATGTCACAAATGAATTGAAGAAACTCGAGTCTGCGAGGGAGTTAAGAAGTATGAGGTGAGTCAAAAACAAGTCAACATAAATTTAAAAAAAAATGATAAACAGAAGTTGATAAATATAGAGGTGAAACACGACTGTGATTGGTTGTAAAACAAAATTCATTGAAACATGATTGGTCAATGACTCCCATTTGGGGCATGAGTTAAATAGTCGTGTTACATCATACTTGCATTGTGTGGTGTACTGTATACCAATTCTAAAGATATCCCAAAGTGTGATCTTGTGATGTCACATCCTATTCATGGTATGAAATTGCAAACTTCAAATATGTCAAAAATGCACTTCGGCTCCACTATTTTTTTTTATTTTCCTAGAACATGTTTAGGAAGAATTTACTTTCATCATCAATTCAATCTGATTTGAATCGGAAGAACCTGCTTTTAGTTTTTTAAAGCTTAATAATCTAAGGGTTGATGGTGTTCTAAAGAACCACAATATGATTTGTATGTTGTAGATAAACAGACCCTTGTCACTGATGCTGGCAAACTGTATGTCCTGGATGGTCTTCTGAAGAGGCTGAAAGAGCAGGGACATCGTGTTCTCATTTATTCACAAATGACAAAGATGATCGACCTTCTGGAGGTGAGTTTGAATTACATTATGTGTTATCTTGTTCATTACAATATTGTAAACAACTTCACTCAAGACATTGCTGTAATGGTATTTTAATGCTCTGATGTATCTAGAATCGGATCTCCATTTAGTATCATTACACATACCAGAGTCTTAAACAATGTTCTTCTTAATAATAATCAAATGAATCTAGTAGTGTTGGAACTGCCATTGATATATATTATTTTATTTTAGCTTTTAACAGGTTAAATATTTGTTATCCTATATTTGAAGAGAAAATTTTTTCGCCTAGACCGGGACTCGAACCCGGGACCCTTGGCTTTCCGGGCCAAGTGCTCTACCAACTGAGCTACCGAGGTGAGTTACGATCTAGATGCAAATTTTTCTCTTATGTACGTTGTAATTCCCTCGCGCCAAATGCTTGAAACCATAGCTTCTATCTTTGCAAATGGCGGCTTCTTAGTTAAGAAGACATTTATTGGGAATTTAACACTACTTTATATAGCCAGTAGGGCTTCTATTGACGATTTTATTATTAATTTAACACTTCTCATTGAAGGATAAATTATATTTGAAGAGAAAAATTTTTCGCCTAGACCGGGACTCGAACCCAGGACCCTTGGCTTTCCGGGCCAAGTGCTCTACCAACTGAGCTACCGAGGCGAGTTACGATCTAGACGCAAATTTTTCTCTTCAAATATAATTTATCCTTCAATGAGAAGTGTTAAATTAATAATAAAATCGTCAATAGAAGCCCTACTGGCTATATAAAGTAGTGTTAAATTCCCAATAAATGTCTTTTTAACTAAGAAGCCGCCATTTGCAAAGATAGAAGCTATGGTTTCAAGCATTTGGACGTACATAAGAGAAAAATTTGCGTCTAGATCGTAACTCGCCTCGGTAGCTCAGTTGGTAGAGCACTTGGCCCGGAAAGCCAAGGGTCCCGGGTTCGAGTCCCGGTCTAGACGAAAATTTTTTTGGAAATTCGGACAAAAGAACATTTCAGAAATATTAAAAATTGTGAAATTGAAAAATCTGCAATTGCTGCACATAGTTTATTAGAACATCATAAAATTGGAAGAGAAGCTAAACTTTTAAAACAAGTAGAGAAACCTTTGGAATTGACAGTTTGGGAAAAAATATACATTCAGAAAAACAAAAATAGATCAATGAATTTTGATATCCCTAACGAAATTACATTGATTTCGAAGTTCATAAATTCAACCATAGATAGCAGCACTGAAGATGGCGACAATAGAATAGTTGACGGCCGAAGAATTTCAACAGTCGGAGTTATGGCTGACGATGAACATGATTATGTTTGAAATCGCGATATCATGGAAGCATGAATCCTATGAGGTGAGTTATTTAAACAATATGTTCTCCGATGATTTTTAATTTTTTTCATGAATTGTGTAGAAATGTCTTTCTGTTTCCGCGATGAACAAGTTTCGTTTTATACAAAATAAATACATGTAAGATTACTATTATTTTGCCGGGACCAATAAATTTTTTCACATTGGACAGATTTCCACATTATTCACGTTCCAAGCATTTTTTTACCAGTCAATAATTCTGTAACAGAAAACATAAAAAAAAAAGATGTTTTAGAGACAGTTAAGATTTTATAAAATTTTTAATTCACTGAATTTGGAGAAAATTTTAATGCATTTGGAAAGTCACTAATCTCATTCATTTTAAACATTATTATACAAATTTTCTTAGGATGACAAGGAAGAGAAATGACTTCCTTATGTCTTTAATAAACAGGAAGAGTAGTACGATTTTTACCTATTCATTAGTATTGAAAAAAAAATTCATTCATAAAAAGCTTAAAAACAGTTTTTATATTCAAGTGTGTCATTCATTTTTCATTCAAAGTTTTCCATTGTGTTTGACTTTATTGAGTTAAAGAGAATAAATAAAACTTGAACATGACTTTAAAATGGCATGAAATTGTCTCTTTCCGGATTTTAAAATACATCCTTATCATTGTGTGGGAAAAAGACGACCTTTCTTTGTTAAAAAAATAGTAAAGAGAAATATTAATTATGGGGTATCCATTACACATCTGTAGAGAATTCTCATTCATAAGACAGTATGTAAGATAGTTTTAAATGGCTGACTCACAAGACTAGATTTTGTTGCAAAGTAATGGGAAAATGATAGTAATTTGAAACAAATTGTGTGTATGAATGCGTAACAATTGTTCCTCCCCCACCTCCTGAGAACTCTTGACTTCCCTTGTTATGTCCAGTGTCCACTTGTTGTCCACTCATGCATCACACAGACATGTACTTTGTTCCTTCTGAAGAAATTATATTCATGACTATGTTATTTTGTCTGTCTGGTCCTGTTCAATCAGAAATGCAATGGTAATGACTCTCAAATCTGTGCTCAAAAGTCAGGGTTGATCAAACTGGTCCTTGAATTTTTATTTTAAATTTATATGGGTCATTTTATCATAACCAATACGTTTTATCAACACTTTTCATTTATTATGCTTTATAAATGTAATACAGTTCACAGTGTAGATGAACAAAGACTAACTGCGGCAGAAATGAAATTTATGAGACGTACTGCAGGCTACTCAAGAACAGACTATAAAAGGAATTCTGAGATTCTCAAAGATTTACAAACAGAATCAATCAAGGAATATGTACAAAAATATAGAAGCAACTGGAAATCTCACATAAGAAGATTGAGCAGATCAAGAATACTATGTCAAATCTTAGTTACCAGCTACCAGATCTTTGGACAGACCCTTCAAACGTTGGATTGAGACTGTAACAGACCCCTAGGTCTGTCACATGAAAAGAATAAGAAATATAGAATTTGAAACAGTTTTGAAATTTAAGAAAATACATATGTTTAGAAAGTAACATTGAAGCTATAGCAGCACATAGTTTATTAGAGCATCATAGGATTGAAAAAGAAGCAAAACTTTTAAAACATCTATCAAAACCTTTGGATTTAACAGTTTGGGAAAAAATATATATTCAAAAAAACCATACTAGAAACTATGAACTTTGAGATTCCGGAAGAACCAAGCTTGGTTACAAAGTTCTTCAAAAATACAACAGATAGCAGTTTAGGAAATGATTCATTCAAAATAATACCAGATGGCAGTTTGAAGAGGAATTCCTTCAAAAGAACACCAGATGGCAGTCTAGATAATTACCGGGCAAAAAGGAGAAAAAATTGACAGTCGTGAAAACAGCTGACGATGACGACAAAGTGTCGCCGATACTGCAGTGCTGTATTTAAAGAAACATAGATGTATGAGGTAAGAAAAAATCACGATTCATTTAATTATTATTAATTGAACCTCATAATGTTAAAAATTCCCAAATTTAATATATAAACATTGAAGTTATTAAAATTCATCGGAGAACATATTGTTTAAACAACTCACCTCATAGGATTCATGCTTCCATGATATTGCGATTTCAAACATAGTCATGTTCATCGTCAGCCATAACTCCGAGGCTGACGATGAACATGACTATGTTTGAAATCGCGATATCATGGAAGAATGAATCCTATGAGGTGAGTTGTTTAAACAATATGTTCTCCGATGAATTTTAATGATTATACCTCATAATGTTTACTTCCCAACATTAATTAAATATAACATTGAAGTTTTTTTATATTTAAATTAATATTGGGAAGTAAATATTATGAGGTTATATCATTAATAGTGAGTGGAGAACATATTTTTAACGACTCACCTCATATATATGTTCTCCACTCACTATTAAAGTTTTTACTTAATAATCATTAAATGAATCAGATTTTACATCTCACCTCATATATTTTGCATAAAAATAAACTAATAAAAATTAACAAAAATGAAAAAATAACAAAAACAAAAAATCAGGTATTTATCAGATAAAATGTTGGGATAATGAAAAAATCTACGTAGCAAAAGCAAAAAGGAACTTGTACGTTCGAATGAAGGAACATCTCAGAAATGTAAGAAATGGGGAAGTAGAAAAATTTGCTGTAGCTGCTCAAGAAAGGCACAGAATTGAAGTAAAGACAAAATTATTGAAACAAATCCAAAAAAATACCTGGAGGAAGATATCAATTCAGAAACACAAGGACAAAATTATGATTTTTATATGTTATATTTAGTTTAACGTGCTCCACTCCCGCACAAATTAATTAATTTAAATCTACATAGCAAAAGCAAAAAAGGAACTTGTACGTTAGAATGAAGGAACATCTCAGAAATGTAAGAAATGGGGAAGTAGAAAAATTTGCTGTAGCTGCTCAAGAAAGGCACAGAATTGAAGTAAAGACAAAATTATTGAAACAAATTCAAAAAAATTCCTGGAGGAAGATATAAATTCAGAAACACAAGGACAAAATTATGATTTTTATATGTTATATTTAGTTTAACGTGCTCCACTCCCGCACAAATTAATTTTTTTAAAAGAAAAATTATCTTATGTACCGGGAATCAAATCCTGGACCTCCGACTGTACATTGTGTACAGCCCACTACACTACAGTATAGTGGGCTGCATGCTGATTACAGAGTCGGAAGTCTGGGGTTTGATTCTCGGTTTAGACGATAATTTTTCTTTTAAAAAAAATATATCGAAATGTGAATGTCTAAATAAAATATTATAATGATGATAGTGGTAACAATATTAAAGCTAACAGTTATGGACATTGTGGTAATAATAATAATCTTCTTCTCTTCTTCTTCCTTCCAAGTATTAGGCCAAGGCCTGTTACGATCCTATAGAAAATTTTCCCTCCAGCATTTCATAGGACGGCCCAGTGATCCTCGTCCTCTTGGTATATAATTATAAACAGCTTTGGGGATCCGATTTGAACTCATTCTTTCAAGATGGTGTTTCCAATTTAGTTGGTACTATTTAATATATTCCAAAATTGGCGTAGTCTTCAATTCTTTTAAGATATTGGTGTTCCTTTTCCGATCCCATCTGGTGTAACCCGCTGTTCTGCGCATGAATCTCATTTCACAAGCCGTTATTCTGCTTTCATGTTGTTTTCTTAGTGTCCATGCTTCACTTCCATAGGTCAACACTGGCCTAGCCAAAGTGTTATATAAACGTAATCTGGTGTTTTTTTGTACAAGGGATGGTTTCATAACTTGGACCCTCAGTGGTCCTCATCTAGGGGATATGTGGATGGCGACCACAAGGTGCCCAAGCTGAGCAAAACATTTCTTCCACTTACTTGTGTTTTGCACTCTTTTAACTTTACTATCTAACCTCTCTTGGTTAACTCTTGTTTTTTTCGACCCCGACGCTATTAGGGCATCCGAGGGCTAGCGAGTCTTTCCTTTCTTCCATTTCTTCTTTCCTTTATTTTCTTTTCTTCTCCAGAAAAGCCTGACCAGAGGCTATAAGATGGCAGCCCCATCACTGGTCTTGCCTTCCTTTGGCCAGCAACCAATCGAAGGGACTATTATTATGCTTTCAAGTCTTTTACGAGAATTTCCCCGGAAGGATCAAACTAATAATAATAATAATAATAATAATGATGATGATGGTGGTAGTTATGATGATGGTAATGGTGGTGGTGATGATGATTATTATGATGATAATAATAATGATGATGATGATAATCTGTGCACTCAACCCAGAATGTCACAAGATTAGACAAAGATGATCTCAATCTATAATAATTCACTTTTTCAGACATTAGTATGAACTATTATTTTGAAAAGATAAATTAACACCTGAATTAGGATTTGAACCCGAGACTTCTAATTTTATATATTAGTGAACTACCAACTGCAGTATTCAGGCATTCAAATACAAACACTAATTTTTCTTATTCGTGTATACTATTCTTTTTCTTGTCTGAGGCAGATAGCCATTGCTACCAGTGCCATCGAGATGGCTTCTAAATCAAAAAAGACATATTAATAACAAATGCCTCTGGTTCAAATCCTGATTCAGGTATAAATTTTCTTTTCAAAATAATAATTGTCCATCATTGCAAATGTTAAAATTTGTATTATAAACATAGAAATTTGTATAAATATTGACATTTTATACAACTTAAAAAATCAAATTTATTCTTATGATAATTGAGGGATCTAGTGAGAGAGGGTGTTATGCCACTTTGAGAAGAAATGGAAATAAATTTGGTTTTATAAAGCAATATAGTACACAATTATTTGTACAATAAAGGGGTTAACTTTTTTCTTCTTTTAATAATAATAATAATAATAATAATAATAATGCTTTATTTTAGCTGGCAGAGTTAAGGCCATAAGGCCTTCTCTTCCACTGTTATGTAAATTATGTAAAAGGAAAAAATATAAATTTTAATATAAATATCACTGATTATTTCCATTTCTTCTCAATGTGGCATAGCTCCCTCTATCACTACACCCCTCAATTAGGGAATACATTTTTATGTGCTAAAATTTAAGAATGCAACATAATATATTGAGAAGTTATACTTCTGATTGATTTTTGGATTGTTCCATTTCCACGTAAGAACATTACGCCAATTTTGGAATATATTAAACAGTACCAACTAAATTGGAAACACCATCTAGAAAGAATGAGTTCAAATCGGATCCCCAAAGCTGTTTATAATTATATACCAAGAGGACGAAGATCACTGGGCCGTCCTATGAAACAATGGAGAGAAAATTTTCTATAGGATCGTAACAGGCCTTGGCCTAATACGTGGAAGGAAGAAAAACATGCCATAAATGTATACTGATCTGTCTTGCATTCTTAGTATATAAAAATTCATATCCTAATGATAATAATAAAAAAATTCTCATACACAACACTAAATACTTATTTAATTATTTCTGTTTAATAATGCAATATATACAATTTAAATAATATAAAAACTCATATTGCCTTTGTTGACTTCTTAAAGGCTTTTGACAAAGTAGACAGAAATATATTATTACAAATTTTAGCTGATGATAATGTTCCACAACAATATATTACTAATATCTTCAACATCTATAAAGATCAACTTTTATAAGATTCATGATGTGTTCCGTTGAGGTTTATTCAAAATTAATATAAAATTATAGAATATTCACCTGAAAGGTCCGTCTCCTCAACTTAATTATCATTTAACTGTAGCGCTTTCGGGACTTGTCCCATCATCGGCAGGATTCAAAACTGGTGTTTCACTGAAGATCTGGTAGAGGGGGTTGCATGTATTGGGTTCGTTTTCGTTTATCAGGCTGTCGTTGTGAGCTGCTTTCATGATTTCCATCTCTTCGAGTACGTTTATCTTCGCTGGATTATTTTCTCTGTGCATTGCAGAAGGTAAATCAAGCTATGCAAAACACGTTATCCATGAAGGACATCGCATGTTAAATATTGAAAACACCCAACAGTAATGCACAGAGAAAATAATCCAGCGAAGATAAACGTACTCGAAGAGATGGAAATCATGAAAGCAGCTCACAACGACAGCCTGATAAACGAAAACGAACCCAATACATGCAACCCCCTCTACCAGATCTTCAGTGAAACACCAGTTTTGAATCCTGCCGATGATGGGACAAGTCCCGAAAGCGCTACAGTTAAATGATAATTAAGTTGAGGAGACGGACCTTTCAGGTGAATATTCTATAATTTTATATTAATCTATAAAGATAATGAAATCTCTGTTAAAATAGATGGCAGATTATCTTCTTGGAAAAAGATCAACACTGGAGTAAGACAGGGATGTGGACTTTCACTGGTACTTTTCATTATATATATGAATAGATTAATAAACGAATGGAGGAAAACACAATGAGGATATATACCCATCAATAGGTACCTCAAACTCAAAGTTATTCTTTTTGCAGACGATTTAGCTCTTCTGGCACTTTCCAAAAATTATTTGCAACGATCAATTTATAATTTACAAAAAATAGGTGCCAAATTTAATATGGAAATATCAGTTAACAAAACTAAAATTATGGCATTTCATGGAAGGACCCCATACAAAGTAAAATCTGTCTCCAGAATAAAATTTTAGAGAGATCTAATCAATTTAAATATCTTAGATATTATCTCTCTATCTGGTATGAAAAGGATATCCCTGAAAAAATTACTAGTTATAATAAAAGTTTGGGAATTATTAAACAAGTTATGAAACCATCCCTTGTACAAAAAAAAACACCAGATTACATTTATATAACACTTTGGCTAGACCAGTGTTGCCCTATGGTAGTGAAGCATGGACACTAAAAAGACAACATGAAAGCAGAATAACGGCTTGTGAAATGAGATTCATGCGCAGAACAGCGGGTTACACCAGATGGGATCGGAAAAGGAACACCGATATCTTAAAAGAATTGAAGTCTATGCCAATTTTGGAATATATTAAACAGTACCAACTAAATTGGAAACACCATCTTGAAAGAATGAGTTCAAATCGGATCCCCAAAGCTGTTTATAATTATACCTAGAGGACGAAGATCTCTGGGCTGTCCTATGAAACACTGGAAGGGAAAATTTTCCATAGGATCGTAACAGGCCTTGGCCTAATACTTGGAAGGAAGAAGAAGAAGAAGAAAACAATTTAAAATATTAATGAATGAGTTGGAGAAAATGCTTTAACATCTCACCTCATAAAGTTGCGTGTCTTTGCGATACCGGTTTCAAAAGTATAGTATTACTTTTGAACACATGCAACTTTATGAGGTAAGATGTTAAAGCATTTTCTCCAACTCATTCATTAATGTAAATACCTCATAGTGTTTGCTCCCACTGTAATTTTAATTAAATTTAAAATATGTTTCTTAACTTGTAACACTTGAATTTAACACACATTCTTAAAGTTGGTACAAATTATGATAATCAAGTTCTCCTGAAAGAATGATTTGAAATCTGTGCTGCTTTTAATCATCTTGTTCACAACTGGAAAATTACAATATTCAGTTAAAGAAAGGTATATTTTAAAATAAATTTAACATAGTCAGTAGTATCATCTTTGTAAGAATTAATACCATAATTCTTTCTTGATAACATACAATTACTTGCTAAAGAACTAAGTAAAAATTACATCATTACATGGTAACATATTTTTGTTATATAATAGTTTATTTTTTAAAAAGAAACAATGTTTGTGGTTATAGATTTTGAAGATTATAAAATGTTTCCATGAAGGTTGTTTTGTGTTCCCCTCCTCCTCTGCCAGTTAGATGAATCGTCATAGCGCACAAGCCATCTTGTTCACGAGTTCCCGTGGGAGATTTCAAACTTACCACATGTTACGCTTCAATGATTTCAAGCTGGGAGATAGAAAAAAGTCCTCAATGAAAGGGAACGTTGAAAACTGATTTGTAATTGTGTTTCAGTTACATTTCTTTTTTTACTATAAACTATGCTTTTTTTTAATCTAGTATTGAAATACTCATGAAATAAAGTGTAATTTAATCATTGCCGTCATCATGAATGAAATACAAATATTTGATGAGCTATAAAACAATATACATATACATTCTTTGAAGTGCCCAATCATAGTGTTTTTGGGATCTATCCATTTCCAGCCTCTCAATATCGTCCAGCCAACTAATTCTTAAAGATTTAACTTCTTTTTTCTTTGCATTAACTCCATGGTGCAACAGGCCTAAGGCCCTTGGTCTACAGCTGGCTGCTGGCGTCACATCCACATGTGTTAATTATAGAGGTGGACAATCATCCAAACAGAATAGGGGTGGTAAACTCATATGTTTCCTATCTCTCCTCATACAAATCATCTACGTAGATCGCGATTTCGAGACCATAACGGTCTCATCTTCAGTACTATTTTGGTGACTGATGTTATGTCGATTGGAAGAAACTCTTCTTTCCTCTGTTGATGGACCGATGAACCTCTGGATCAGGTCAGAATTTGCAGGAATTTTGAAGTTCATAAGTTTTCCTTTGTTTTTCTGAATGTGGATTTTTTCCCAAACCATGATGCCTTTTGTTTATCTATTTGTTTAATTAGACTTTTTTCTTTAAAACTTCATACCTTGGTACAGAGCTCTGGGACATCCACTTGTTCATGAGTCTCTGTGAGGAAAAAAAAAATTCTCATGGAATTTCGACCCAGAATCACGAGGAATTTGAGTAGCTATAATAAAGTAGTGTTTGCAGGTGAGGAAACAATTTATAATGGTTAGGAACCTGATGCTCTGATCGTATATCACCTTTATACTGGCTAAATGATCACCCACCTCTGAATTGGTATGGATATTGTGCCAACATCTGGCTGAAGCCCAAGAGCCTTCTGGACCTGTCATGCCCCTGAATTGACACATGTAGATATGATGCTGTCCCGCGCCGTAGCTGAGTGGTTAAGGCAGGAAGCCTTGGCGCAGAGCTACGGGACTTGCGCTGGTTCGAGTCTCCATGGGGGAAGAAATTTTCTCATGGTATTTCGGCCAGTATGGGACCGGTGCCCACCCAGCATCGTGATGCATTTGGGTAGCTACAATAAGTAGCGGCTCCAGGTTGAGAAAACCAGCTATAACGGCTGGGGGACTCGACATGCTGACCACATGTCACCCCTACATTGGCTGATTATCATCTACCTCTGTGATTGACACATGTGGATGTGAGGCCAGCAACCGGCTGGTAGGCTAAGGGCCTTGTAGGCCTGTCGCGCCAGGAGAAAAAAAAAATATGATGCTAACATTTAGCTGGAAGCACAAGTCCTGTCATTCCATAAAGTTAGATACTCCACTGTTTAGTTATTGAGGCATTTGTGCTGATTTATATATTATTTATAAAAAATGGGGCATGCTGCAGTGAAGTTGGTGAAGGCAATTTACTACAAGCTAGAAAGACATGGATTTGAATACCAGTGAGATCAAGATTTTCAAACTAGTCTAAACTTTCTGGCAGCCCCAGGGCCCTGGAGTGAACTCAGCCTCTAACAGACATGAGTATAAGATACTTGTTCTGGAGGTAAAGGTGTCCATTATGTAGGGTTGATAACCCAGCTAACATGGCATGCTGATTGTCAAGAAAAGATGGGATCTTTAACCTCCTACTACCTCAAGGGCATCCTAAGCCCTATAGTGGGGTCACTTTATTTATAAAAATTAGGTGAAGGTTGGACACACATTTGCAGAAATAATAATAATTATAATAATAATAATTATAATTATAATAATAATAATTATAATAATAGTAATAATTTTATTATTATAATGATGACGATAATAATAATGATAATATTTGAGATATGTAGCAAGTACAGTATATGTCTACTATTATGAATCACTTGGAATTCAGTGGGTAGGGCGAGGCAGGGCGCATGGAGGAATGCAAGAGTGCCCGGAATATCTGATCACTCTCTTGCTTTTGTGAACAGTAAAGTAACAGTAAGCAGTAAGATTTATATTTTTATTTACCATTAATCAACAACTTGTCATTTTTATCAAATTTGCTCCTATCACATCCATTACACTTGTTTTAAAATCTAGTGCTGTGATTATTACCAATTTTGGTACCAGTATAACTTTTATTGCTTATCTACCTACCTATTTACATATATACTTCTCTACCTATAACCTACCTGTCCATCCCTATCTAGCTACCTACACACTTACCCACTTTCCTCATCATCAATTAATCCATCTGTATTATTATTAATTTATTTAAATTACGAATCACTTAGTAAAAAATTATTGGATTAATACAGGAAAAATTAAATGGATTTTTTGTAGTGACAAGTCCTATTACGATTATATTATGAAAGAAATTAACATAATTTATTTATTTAAATAAATTATATTTAACTTTTATAGGAATTAATTACTATGAGCTTTAATTTATGGTGAAATTAAATGTTCTTACCTCTCCTCATATAAATATTCTAAGTTGGTCGCGATTTCGAGACGATAACTGTCTGATCCTCAGAACTTTCTTGGCGACTGGTGTTATGTCGATCGGAAGAAACGCCAAGAAAGTTCTGAGGATGAGACAGTTATAGTCTCGAAATTGCGATCAACTTAGAATATTTATATGAGGAGAGGTAAGAAACATTTAATTTCACCATAAATGATATTTATTTAAATAAATTTAAATATTTTAAATACACTTTAAATATTTATTTATATTAAAAGAAAATGTGATTAATACAGGAAGAATTGAATGGAATTTTTTTCTAGTCCTTAAGTCCTTTTGAATTTAAAATATGAAAGAAGGATTATTATTATTATTATTATTATTATTATTATTATTATTATTAATGTGTTGATGAAATTATAAGCCATTTATAAAAAGAGAGAAATGAAGTAAACCAGCATAACAATTGTCAAGCCTTCTTTGGAAATTTAACATTTTTGATACCACAGTTATCCTAATATCAATCAAGTTTTTGAAGAAGACATGATGATTGTTACACTGGTTTTTGTCACTTTTTTCTTTCTCTAAATGGACTATAGTTCTAGAACATTGTTAGTTTTTTATTACTATTTTGAAAACTGCAAGTTAGTCTACGAGTTAATATTTTGATGTAAATCTATTTTGTTGCACTGGTTGAGGTTCCTACAAAATACATTCTAAAACATATTCACAAATTAATTTATTGTATGACCAAGTGAGATTTATATTCAAAATCTGGGACTGAATTAATTTTTTCTTGATTTTTCTCAATGGTTCAGTCAATTGCTGGGTTGAAATTTTGTTACTATCAAGGCTGTGAGTCCACCACTGTGGTCTCGAGGTAGCGTGCTGCCTTGTCACGCAGCGGGTCCGGGTTCGATCCCCGGTCGGGGCAGTTTTTCTGGGTGAGGTTTTTATTGGGATTTTTCCTCACCTGTAAGACAAATGTCAGGAAAACTTTAAGGCCCAAACGGTCCCCGAAATCATATGGCCATCATCTTCATCCTTATCATCATCATCATCATCCTTCATCAGTGTGGAAAGCAACGGGAAGCTACCACACCTACAATTCCCTAGTAAAGCTGCAAGCATAGCATGAAAATGCTATGATTGCAGTGAAGGACCTGCCTTTGGGCAGAATTACTATGGATGGATCAAGGCTGTATTTGTTTTGTGTATTCATGTATCTTAAAAAAAATACTGATTGTTAATGTTTAACCCATTCGCCTCAGAAGACGAGGTAGACTCGCCGGGAGTTAAATGACCTTCAACTCAAAAGACGAGGTACACTCTCTTAATTCTGCTCTTATATATTTTGCAATATTTTGTACATCCCTTGGCAGGGTAATCTTTTGTTAACGTTTATGAATAGTAGAAGAATGTCTTTTGGCCTTCGCCCTTATTGTGATATCAGGTAACGTTATCGTTTGTTTGTTTTGAATGTCTGAAAATACACAATGTAATTTACGGTATCTTAAATCCGGTTTCTGGGGAAATGCATTGAGAATTTAAACCTGAAGTCAATGGGTTAACTGTCATAGTCCCCAGCTGAAGATCACTTTCATTTTTTAATGTTGCTTTACCATAAGGTACTAAATTAATATAAAATTATGGAATATTCACCTGAAAGGTCCGTCTCCTCAACTTAATTAATCATTTAACTGTAGCACTTTCGGGATTTGTCCCATCATCGGCAGGATTCAAAACTGGTGTTTCACTGAAGATCTGGTAGAGGGGGTTGCATATATTGGGTTCGTTTTCGTTTATCAGGCTGTCGTCGTTGTGAGCTGCTTTCATGATTTCCATCTCTTCGAACACCAGTTTTGAATCCTGCCGATGATGAGACAAGTCCCGAAAGCGCTACAGTTAAATGATTAATTAAGTTGAGGAGACGGACCTTTCAGGTGAATATTCCATAATTTTATATTAATTTTGAATAATACCTCAACGGAACACATCATGAATCTTATAAAAGTTGATCATAAGGTACTACTATATTGTAGAAACTGATTTATAATTGTAAAGCTCCCTACAAAACTATCAATTTATAGGAAGGTGATTTTAAGATTTTACAATGATTGCAATACTCACTGTTATTT
Source organism: Diploptera punctata (assembly GCA_030220185.1). Taxonomy (NCBI): domain Eukaryota; kingdom Metazoa; phylum Arthropoda; class Insecta; order Blattodea; family Blaberidae; genus Diploptera; species Diploptera punctata. Next base: position 1,454,541 of record JASPKZ010009795.1, read on the forward strand.
ATGTAATCTTCTACAACTTAATGAGTTGTTGGGCTTACTGCTAAGTAGGTGATATCATTTAACACATTATTCAGTTTAGCTATAAAATAGTGTTCCATCTAAAACAAATGACATACTTAATACTTATTTGAGGGATGGTTTTAATTGTTCCATAAATTAATTATTTTGTAAGAATTATTATTATCTGTTGTAGTAGTAGTAGTAGTAGCAGTACTAGTAGTATGGGGACGTGGGTGCTCCTTGTTGGAAGTTTCTTTACTAAGTTAATGTAGTTAAACTTATTACCCTGTAAAATGTCAGCAAGAGACATGTGGTTAGCATATTGCCTCAGAGAGGCCTCTAGTAGGAAACTGAGGTATTTGTTGTTTAATATTAAATTTATCACTTCTCATCGAATGAAAATTAAATTTGGAGAGAAAAATATAGCCTAAATCAGGATTTGAACCCAAAGACATTGGGTTTAAATCCTGATTTAGGCATATATTTTTCTCTTGATATTTAACTGAGGTATCACTTGGATGGGGAAGGTCAGTTAAATTTTGCTCAGAGACACTAATTTAGGCTTGAGGTTCTTTTATAAGCCCAAAAATCTTCAAACTTGGGACCCATAGTTTGTACCTTGGATTTTTCCATCCTAAAAATCCATAGGCTCTGGCTGGATTTGAACCCACATTCCTCAGGGCTAGAAGCAATGAATATAACACCCAGAAGAATTTAAAAAAATAGTATTTAATGGATTAATAAAGTATCAAATGATTAATGATGGAATGGATCCTGGTAATGAAATTTTGTTCTAGTGTAGGGTGTCCATAATACTTTCAATGTAAAAGGTGACATGTACAAAAAAATTAAAGGAGAAACCTGGGGCGTTTTATGAAAAGGTGGGATAATAACAAAATGTAAAAGGAAGTTTCAAAAATTTTATGAAACAAATTATACTATTTGCACATATGAGTTATGCCTATATTTTATTGTCCATTAAAACTACAAAATTAAGCTACATTAATCAAAAACCACTAAAGTCATTGTTTATTAACGTTTAAAAATATTTATTTATCGCTGCAAGGGGCATAAAAATCCACTAACTAAATCTCTTTCATCCAAGTTCAAATTGTATTTCTCCACCTCCATTTACCAGAATCAGCAGGAAATCTCCGACATCGGCTGCATTGACCATGGATTGTCAATTTGAAAAATGTACCAGTTACCAATATACGAGAGTAAAAAAAACAAAGATTATAGACCAAACAGTGCATCGTGGTCATACAACTGGTGCTTTCTAACGTTCATATAGTAAAGAATAAAACGAAAGTTGCCATTCATAAATACATTGACAAAGCATCATCCCAAAAGCAGGACGTTTGAGGATCCTCAAGAAAACTTTTGGGACAGCGGGACATTTTCCAAAAAAAACAGGACTGTCCCGGGATAAACAGGATGAATGGACACCCTAGTGCTGACTTCTGACATTAGAAAGCATACAATTATTTCATTTCCTTGATGTCTTTTTTCACCATTAATTCTTTCAAAGCTCAGTAATCAAACTCACTGAAAATATTGAATCTGGATTTTCATGACATAGACATGATCTTTCTATACATCCCTATTCTGAGCCAATATTTTTCCGTTAATTCCCTGAATTCATTTTCTTCAATTATCAACCAAACTTAGTATACATATAAATTACAATCTGGATTAAATACTGTTGGGGAAGGGAGGGGTAAGATATCTCTAGGTGGGGATGAGAAGGGGTGACATCTAAAATTAATTTAAAATACTGATATTAGTTTTTTGGGGTGCTAATTTGTTCGATGATAGTCCAGATAACTTTTAAGTCTAATTGGTGATAGTCCAGATGACATGTAAGCCTAAATTTGACCTCTGGCACCCATGAGGGAGTGAGAAGGGGTAAAAATGTCTTCTTCTTGTTCTTCTTCCTTTCATGTGATAGACCTAGTGGTATGTTACAGTCTCAATCCAACATTTGAAGGGTCTGCCCAAAGATCTCTTGCCTGATGGCTGGTAATTTAAGATTTGACATGGTATTCTTGTTTTTCTCATTCTTATGTGAGATTTCCAGTTGTTTCTGTATTTTTTACATATTCCATGACTGATTCTGTTTATATTCTTTGAGAATCTCAGAATTCCTTTTATGGTCTGTTCTTGAGTAACCTGCAATACGTCCCATAAATTTAATTTCTGCTGCAGTTAGTCTTTTTTCATCTACACTGCGAATTGTCCAGGCCTCACTGCCATAACATAATATGGGTCTGGCCAGTGTTTTGTAAATTCTAGTTCGTGTGTGCTGCTGTACTGTGTTTGGCTTGAAAATATTATGTATAATTCCTGTTACTCTGTTAAATTTTATAATTTTTTGACTATTTTTTTTTTCTCTTTGTATGTAACTGGTATCCAAGATAGTTAAATGTGTTAGTTTGTTCTAATATTTTATTATTAATAACAATTTTACTGCAAACAGGGTCTTTTCGTAGGAAAGCCATGACTTTAGATTTTTAATGTCAAAAGTGACGTAGATTAGTATCAATTGTTATTCTCTCACCTTGTTTTTGGTGTACCTATTAATTTAAATTTTCACAATTCTTGTGAAACTAATATACACAGATTACTGGTAAACACACACAAATCCTAGACATAAGAAACATCAAAATAAAATTAAATAAACAAAACTCCATTATTAGGAATTGCAAGCCTAAGTGAATTCTTGAGCAAGTCTAAATTAATTGTCTGGTTTTGCTTGTTTGTGGAAAATGTCTTTCTTTTGTTAATTAAATCTGTTCAGTTTGTTGTGAGAAAACAAACATGACTGCTGCCAGAACAATTTTAAATTTCAGCTTGGAGGTAAACCTTACTCTTAATGGTCAGAATTTGCTGATTTTTTTGAGAATACTTTCCTTGTTTTCTTTCAGTAGTACATATAGATTCTCATTATGAAAAATAAAAAATTGTGGCCACTAGATGGATTTTAAAATGTTTGCTTCAGGTTAACCCCCTACTCCTAATGATTTGAATTTGTTTGATTAACAAATATGACATTACTTTCTTTTTTAATTGAATGCTATTTGCTGAGTTGTTCTGAAAAACAAGAATTGCAGCTGGTAGAGCATTAACAGATAATCTAAATGAATAAATAAATAAATAAAATAAATATCCTCAACTCGTGTCCAATTCAGGGTCGGGTAGAGGGATGAGATGAGATGAGCCCCTATATATAGAGGTCTGTGAATAACAAGGATGCCAGCTGACCATGCCTGACATGCCATCACAGGGGCAGATGAATGAAATAAAACGAAATGGATGAGATGAATATGGAGAAATAGTGGAATGAAATTTGTGGCAGGGAAAAACAGGAGAAACCCCGAGAAAAACCTGCCAGCTCTGTTTTGTCCACCACGAAACCCACATGGAGTGACCAAAACTCGATCTCGGGACCCCAGCAGTGTTCATCTGCCCCTGTGACGGTGCATCAGGAGTGGTTGGCCAGCACCCTTGTCGTTCACAGACCTCTATAAATATAGGGCTTCATCTCATCTCATCCCTCGACCCGACCCTAAGTTGGACACGAGTTGAGGATACATATATAGTTAATTTTTGTTAAGAAAGGAGAATTAATGTATGTATATAGGCACTCCCTTTATTCCACTAATGAACTAACTAACTCACTGGCACTATTAAACCCATTTCATGGCCGCGCGGACATAAGCTCTCCATACATCCCTATCCTGAGCTAATGTTTTCCAATCATTCCCTGTATAATCTACTTCCCTCAAATCATAGTTAATGCTATTCTCTCACCTCATTCTTGGTCTACCAACTGGGCGTTTTCCCTTTGGTTTTTCTACAAGAAGCGTCCATGCATGTCTTTCATTCCCCATTCATGCTACATGTCCTGCCCATCACAGTCTACAAGACTTAACTGTTCTTATCATATCTGGCTTCCTATAAAGACCATGCAGTTCACTGTTATGTAGTCTTCTCCATTCACCTGTCTGTTCATCTCTCTTTGGTCCAAAAATTTCCCTAAGAACTTTATTCTCAAATATTTGTAATCTCCTTTCCTCCCTTAAAGTAAGAGTCCATGTTTCACATCCATATAACTGGTAGAATGAAGGATAGATTAAATGGATTTAATGTATAAGAAAAGTGGTGGAATGAAGTTTTTGTTTGGGAAAAATGGGTAGAAACTCTAAGGAAAAATGAACTGGCTCCAATTTGTCCACCACAAACCTCATATGGAGTGTCAGAGATGCAAACTCTGGACCTAGAGGTGGAGGACAATTGTGTTACTACATGTGGCTAGGAGCTGCCATACCATAGAAGTTTTTCTCTGAGGATTGAAAATGAGGATAATTAAGTAGATACTTGGTAAGGTTCTTGTAATCTTAAAATTAATATAATTTGGATAATAAATCCTAATAAAGTTCTGGAGACAGTCAACAAGGATTTCAGGATGAGAGAAAATTAGAACTAGTGTCGTAAGAGAAAAGATGAAAACACAAGGATCCATAGTAGAAACTATCATAACAAAACAATTAAGTTGGATTGAGCACATGAAAAGGAAAGTTAAGAGACAGATTATTGGAAAATATTTATGAATTGAATTCAACAGGAAGAAGGAAAAGAGGAAGGCCAAAAGTGACATGGATACAAGGAGTAGTCCGAATAATGGAATAAAAGAGCTTGCAGGGGCATGGAAAAAAGAGAGGGAGATTGGCTAAAGAATAATTAAATGGGCACAGGAAGATATCAAAGATATTGTAAAATCTGAGGAAGAAATCCAAAACTCTCTTTAATTCAAAAGTAGTGGTGAAACAGAATTTTATCAGTGTTCAATTTTCAGTCTTCAAGTCTATTATGTATTGAATTGTCTTAATTAAATTATCTTATATTGTATAAACTGTGAATGTATGGGAGACTCTGTGTGTGTGTGTATGTTTTTAAGTTTGTTTCTTAACTAAATTTTAATTGTACAAAGAAGAAGTCCACTACAATGAGATTATAAAGATATGTATAGATGAGAGAGGGGGGGGACAATATTTTATCTATCTTCAGGTTTTTACAGCTGCTGTTGTCTTCCCGTGCCAAACCTCCAAAGCTTACGATCTTGGGCATCTTCAATGCTTAGCCTCTTGCTTGCATTACTATCCTCATGTTTTCCTTCCAGGTTAACTTTGGTCTCCTTCTTTTCTTCTTTCTGGTCGGTTGCTATTGATATAGTAGTTTTGGCCATCGCTCATCTTCCATTCTTAAAATATGTCCTAACTATTTTAATTCCATCTTCTCAATTCTTTCAATTATGCTTTCTTCTCCTTCCATTATGTTTCTAATTTACTTATTTGTGACATGTTCTAATTTTGGCTTTCTGGCACTTCTGTGTAAATAATCAATTTCTAGAGCTATTAGTCTAATCTTGTAGTACTTATTGATTGTCCATACCTCACTTCCATACATTACAACAGATTCCACCAATATTTTTTTTGTGTCTTTCCAAATATGCTTATCCCACCATATGGAATTTAACGATGATATTATTTTGCTACTCAATTCTATTCTATGCTTTATGTTCTCTTTGCCTATACCTTCAACGTTATCCATAATTATTCCCAAATATTTAGTTTGTTTCACTTGCTTTATTTGAATTCCTTCTTCCAATACTAAATTTTCTTTTTCATTGCTATTTTATTTTATACTTGTTTATACAAAATATTTTATACTTGTTTTTTAATCTATGAGTGTAGATGTGTGTGGCTATGTATATACTATATATAAGGACCTAATTTTCAAACCATCTCTTGTCCACTTTGTACCAAAACTAACTTTGTCTCTCTGCATTCTTCATAGATTATATTATGTATAAATGCCAACATTTGGCTTCAGAATAACATTTAAAACACAGCATAATGGTGACCTTAGTCAGTCATGGGGACTAGTGGTTATGCTCCTTGCCTCTGGTTCTAAGGGTCATGGGTTCAAACCTGGCCACGGTCAATGGATTTTTTAGGATGGAAAAATCCAAAGAGCAAGTCCTCCAGGAGGGACTTTAAGCCGTGGGTCCCGAGTCTGAAGATTTTCAGGTTCGTAAAAATCTTTAAGCCTGAACAAAGATGCCTCTAAGCAAAATTCACCGACTGTTCTCAAACATCCTAGTAATATATGATTAAATTAAATCTCATAGTGATTTATTCCTATAAAAGTTGAATCCTAGTAATACCTTAGTTGCCTCCTAGATGCCTCATTGAGTCAGTGTGTTGACTGCATGTCATCTTTGGACAAATAAGGTAACTAAAAATGAACTTGGTCTATAAACTTGTGGTAAAGGAGAGACTATGGCTCAACAATGGGCTATGCCAGTAATCAAGGAAAATAGTGACATTAGATTACTTACCACAATTTTAAGAAAATGGACAAGAGACATTTTGAAAATAGGTTCCTTGCGCTGGTTCAAGTCCCTGAGAGAGGACATTTTCTCATGGAATGTTGGCTAGTATAGGACCATTGCCTGCCAAGCATTGTGAGGAATTTGGATATTTATAATAAGCACTTTTAAAATTCATTTTGAAACACAGTTGTGGTCACTATGTAAAATGTTAAAAATAATGAAATACATATCTGAGATCTGAGTCATTCCATTTTCAGCTTTTAAAATGGTCCATTTGAGAAACTAAAGATGGAACATGTTCCTCTAAGACCTCTGTGATGTCCTAAAAAAAATCATATTAGTTGAGAACGACTGAGATCTCATGTTGACCACATGTTACTGCTATACAGACTGGATAGTCACCTATCACTGTGATTAACACATGTGGATGTGAGGTCGGCTGGTAGGTGAGGGCCTTCTAGGCCTGTTTCACCATTGAGTTTTTGTTGTATAAATGGAAGCCAATTATTACAAGGTCCACAGGAAGACAAAGAACAGATGGGAGGATGAAATAAATATGAAAATTAAGAATTGGTTAAGTGTTAGTAAAATTGTGAAAGATATTATTGAGAAGGCCAGGACATTCACAAATTGATGCTGTGCATGTAAAAAAAAATATGAAGAAGGAGATATATTGTTCTTTAAATGTGGAACAGAAATAGACATGAAAAGACAAATATGCCCATGTGCACTGTCATACTGCTTATTTATAATGTCACCCACTGCACTTTATATAGTTTGGGTTCTGCACTGGGTGGATAGATGGCATTAATGTGGTCTATTTTCAATTTATGCACCACTTCAGCAGACCACTTTATGTAGATGATGTTTTCTTGTATTGTGTACAGAGAGGAGTGTAGGATGAGTGTATGTTTATGTTTGTTTAGTGTAAAGTGTGTTATATGAGGCACGATGATGAAGAGAAGGGAGAAAGTGAAACCCAGTACTGGCACATAGCCTACTCCTATTGAAAAGTATAAAAGGTGCCACCAGGCTTAACGTTCCCATCCGACGGTCGATTCACTATCAACAGTTTCATATACGAGGGCGGATCGGAAAGTAACGCACAATAATTTTTTTTTAAAAGTTTAATAGTAAAAAAAAAGGAAAAAAATCACAAATGAACTTACATCTTTTACCTACTTTTCGACATAGTCACCAACTTTCTCAACACATTTTTCCCATCGTGTTACCAGTTTCAATATGCCCTGTTCGTAGAAGTCCATTTGGTTGGCGGATCGGAAAGTAACGCACAAGAATGTTTTTTTTAAAAAGTTTAATAGTAAAAAAAAAAAAGGAAAAAAATCACAAATGAACTTACATCTTTTACCTACTTTTCGACATAGTCACCAACTTTCTCAACACATTTTTCCCATCGTGTTACCAGTTTCAATATGCCCTGTTCGTAGAAGTCCGTTTGGTTGGAGTGTAGCCATCTGCACACTGCCGGCCGGAGCGTGGCGAATCACTAAGGTTCACGCGTCCCTCTTGGAAGAATGTGCACCACCTGGAGACATTGCTACAGTCCATACAATCATCCCCATACACGCCACGCATGTCCCTGTGAATTTCACTGGGTTTATGCCCTTTGGCCCACAAAAATCGAACAACACTTCTCTGTTCCTCACAGGTGGACGACTGTAGCATGCGCGCCATCTTTGTTGCATAGTTCAAGCTTCTCTCGCAAGAGGTGCACCTGAGAAAAAAATACCATCTGTAGTGAAAACTTCAAACTATATCTCTGTGAAATTTCAACATTCTAGCTGCAATACCAAGGCAGAAAAAAATTATTGTGCGTTACTTTCCGATCCGCCCTCGTACCTTCTCAACATATGTACTGTGGCGAAGTGTACAATTTAATGCAGGGATCTGGTACACAATCTAATGATTAAAAATTGTACCATCACCTCTCCTGGCACTGAGATTGAGAACTTCACAATTAAATTAATATAATAATTATAAATTTTAATGCTGCCAGGTAATTGAGAACCATAAACTGTAGATAATCAACTAATATTTTTAAAACAATACTTAATTACTTACTCACTGGCACTATCGAACCCGTAGGTTCATGGCCGCACAGACATAAGCTCTCCATACATCCCTATCCTGAGCTAATGCTTTCCAATCATTCCCTGTATAATCTACTTCTCTCAAATCATAGTTAATGTTATTCTCCCACCTCATTCTTGGTCTATCAACTGGGCGTTTTCCCTCTGGCTTTCCTACCAGAAGCTTCCATGCAAATCTTTCACTCTCCATACGTGCAACATGTCCTGCCCATCGCAGTCTACGAGACTTAACTGTTCGTATTATATCTGACTTCCTATAAAGACCTTCATTGTTATGTAGTCTTCTCCATTCACCTGTCTGTTCATCTCTCTTTGGTTCAAAAATGTTCCTAAGTACTTTATTCTCAAATACTTGTAATCTCCTTTCCTCCCTTAAAGTAAGAGTCCATGTTTCGCACCCATACAATATAACTGGTAGAATAATAGTTTTATATATTTTCAGTTTAAATTTTTAAAACAATAAATTAATGAATTTAATAACTCCAAATACCTCGAGATTAGCCTTATCAAAAATATATATTAATTAACCCTGATACACAAGGTACAAAAATAAGATAAAACTTCCTGCCAGTCAGGAAGCAGACATTGTAACTGTATGTATTTCCTTTTTTCAAAAAAGCTAATAAATTCCACTGCTTATTTATTTAATATCAGATGATTATTCAATCCAGTTTGGTATAGGAATAATAAATGAACTATTATGATAATAATAAAGTGGAGTAATATGAGAAACAAGAAAATAAACTATTTTGAAGTTTTACAAAGTATTGGCAGTTCCATCTCTTATCTATGGATGTGAAACCTGGACATTAACAAAGGCAGATAGTAAACAAATAAAGGCTGCTGAAATGAAGATGTTGAGAGCAATAGCAGGATACCAAAGGACCGATAAACAGAAAAACGAAGATAACAGAACTTATATATTTAATCTCTGTGAAAGAATAAAATATTATCAAAATGCTTATCTTCAGCATGTATTACGAATGAATGAACAGCACATACCAAGAAGAATGTATGATTATAAACCAAAAGGGAGAAGAATGTTGGGAAGACCATTGAAGAGATGGAGGGACCAATTCGACCTATAATAAGGTCGGAACAGGCTATTGGGCTTAATCCTTGTTGTTGTTGATGATGATGGTAGTATGAGAAACAGGAAAATTTGATTCAGAAAACTGAAATTAAGGCTAAGGGATTGTGTAACTAATATGATTCCTTGTTCTGTGATTTGCTTGCAAGTAACAGTAACCAATCCATTTGATATTTCTTTTTTTGGAGCTGTGTTGACATAGATATATTATTAAGAAAATGGCATTATGTGCTGTGGTTACACTTGTTGTATATTGTGCGCTGTGTTGAAAGCATGCGATGTCGTCATGAATCAGTACCTGACTGTCAACCCTTCCTCATGTTTTTCCCACAGATGCCTTCCCACCCTAGTCACATACTGGTGGTCTCATACATTTACATATTTCTTACACTTGCTGTATTATTGTCTAGATTTTACACAAACTCTCTCTGTATTTTAACCACGTAACTATATTGTAACAGAGCGTGTTGAATTCAAACCAACTTAGAATCTCAAATATGCATAACTATGAGCTGTGGCTGTCCAATTATATCTAGTCTAAAGGCCAGAAACACATTTATCACAGTCAGTATGTGCAAATTACCAACCCCCTTTAGAATTAATTACCATATTTGCCATTGAAAATCTTGTATATTCTTATTTATGTATTTATTTATCCCGGTGGAGTTAAGGCCATGTGGCCTTCTCTTCCACTCATCAGAACAAACACATGTTACAGTATAATATAGAAATTACAATTAACTCTAATATTAAATATGTACGGTAATGAAAATTTAAACCAATACCTTTAAGATTAAAATCGATAACATAATAATGTTAATGATAATTAAATTTAAGACTAAAACCAATGATAAAATATACACAAGCAGATAAATTAAATTGTTTGTTAGACTGTCCCTATCTAATGCACACAAAAAAAATACAAAGAAAAATAATGAGAGGTAATAAACTAATTTGTCGGTTATACAGTATTTAAAACAACTGAAAATATTTGTTAATTTTTATTACTATTTATTTACTATTTTATCAAAATAAATAAAATTATTATTAATTGTTAAAAGAATACTACCAGTGGTGTATATAAATTAGTGTGTTATTAAGTAGTTCTTCAGTTTGTTTTTTAATGATATAGTTTGAGAGTCTCTTACATAGCGCGTAAGGGAATATTTTTATCTGATAGTGAGCAGACCTTACAATTAAATCCATTTCCTTGGGAACTTCAAAATTAAAAAAGAAGTTTTAATTATGAGGTTTGTTTGCTCACCATCAAAGGAAAGAATATACAAGACTACCGATTTGTGAACATGGCAGTTGGATTCTAGTTGACAATGGCAAAGATGTTCATCAAAATGTGTTCCAGATAAGAATACAAAATATGGGGGGAAGTGCATATTTCAGATTCAATATCTTAATAAACTAACTAACTGACACTATCAAAACTGGAGGTTCATAGTCATGTGAAAACATCTCTCTAAACATCCCTATCTTGTGCTAATTTTTTCCAATCATTCCTCCGTATAATTCACCTCCCTCAAATCATTATCTTCCATCTGAATCTTGGCCTACCTACTGAGTACTTTCCCTCTTGTTTTCCTACAAGAAGCCTTCTTTAATTCTCCATTCATACTACGTCTCTTGTCCATCACAGTCTGGTTTCCCATAAAGATTATGTAACTCATCGTTACGTAATTTTCTACATTTACCTTTTTGTTTGTCTCTCTTTAGTCCAAAAATTTTCCTAAGAACTTTATTCTCTAATACTTATAATATGTTTTCCTTATTTAATTAAATAAAAATAAAACTTAGTTTTATTTGATTTTCATATTTATTAAGATATAGTTTAGTTACAGCTGATTTGGTACACTGTACCTTCTTCAGAATGTTAAAGGAAGAGACCATGTTTCATATCCTTTTAATATTACTGGAAGAACTATGTTTTATGTATTTTTAGTTAACATGTTTTTGAGAGAAGTAGGATGACAAAAGTCCCTATGTTGCATAAAAAAATCTTAATCCATTACCTCATAATGTTATTTCCCATCTTCTTCTTCATTCTTCTTCTGCTTCCTGCATTAGACCATTAACCTGTTTCCACATCAAGAGATCGAGTCCTTCAATCTTGTTTTAGGTCGACCAACATTTCCTTTCCCCTTGGGATATATAGTTGAATAAAATTTGTGAAATTCCATTTTACAACATTCTTTCAATGTGTTTGAATCAATTACTTCTTAATATTTCAATTCCCAATTTTCTTATATTTTCTGTGTGTTTTATCCAAAATTATGTAACTTGTTAACGGCGTGAAAACTTCATTTCTGCTATTTCTGTTCTTTTTTTCTATCTGATTTAATATTTGCTTAATTTTTGCATCCATGTGGTTACTACCATTATGTCTCAATTTTGATAATGTCAGGTGTTTTCTTTTTTACGTTTGTATATCTCAAGCTATTGAATATTGAATTATCATTTTACAGGATGTGGAGGATATCATTACAAGTTTAGAAATGTACATACAAAACTCAATTTTTTTACAAAATGTACTTGACACCTTTTTGCAGTTGAATGACTTTTTTTTGTCAAGATTCTAGTGTAGGCCTACTGTACTGTTTGTTGATTCAAAACAACTTTCCTCTTCAATTTTATTTCTTCCAGGTGGACATTTGAATCAGAGCGAGGAATGAATAATCGTTAACCTAATTTTATTTGCTTTTTAGTTTTTAATTAAGTTAATTTTGTTATTCAGGAATACATGTGGCATCGCAAGCATACTTACATGAGGTTGGATGGGTCATCAAAGATCTCAGAGAGGAGAGATATGGTGGCAGATTTCCAAGCAAGGTAAGTAATTATCAAAATGTATAGTCTCTTCAACTTAGCTATGGCTCCTAGAACTTAATGATATTATTCAGTACCAGTTTCACATGTTAGTAAATCATATGTTTCTCTCTCTCTCTCTCTCTCTCTCTCTCTCTCTCTCTATATATATATATATATATATATATATATATATATATATATGCTTTAGTTTCACCTACACTTTCTAAGTACTGTCAGTTCTCCATGGCTGCTGGGCTATACCAGCATACAATCTGGATAAAATAATATGATGATAATAATAGTATTGGTGATAATGATAATAATAATAATGATAATAATAATAATAATAATGATTCATTTATTCTGAATAAGTTAAGGCTATAAGCCTTTCTTTCCCACCTAACCAGCACAAATGTACAAAATACAGATTTCATCCAGCCTCTTCTCTATTAAAAAGCATTCTGGTATCCAAAGCTCATAAATATTTGTTGTTGTCTAATGTGCTGAAGTCATTAGCAAGTCTTGCTCTCCAATACTTTGAGGTCCTAGAATCTTCATATTTGACAGTGATACAGTTGTTCAGATGACCTTCGTCCATTTCTTCATCTGGGTGATTGCATAAAATGCATTTCGGTGAAGGCAAAACATTGATTTTGTGAAGGTGTTTTGCCAGGCAGTCGTGGCCCATTGTCATCCTAAAATGTGCTACTTCTGTTTTTCTTGGTATGTTTGGTATATCAATATGTTTTATTAGGCATTCCCATTGTTTGTTTCTGGCCACAGTTTGAAGTCTATTGTCATTCATAATTTTGGATTTTAACTTTATGTGGCGTTTCACTGAGGAGTAAGGTGTTGGTTTAGATCAAGGAATTATTATTATAAAATATTTGCATCTGTAAGTTGTTTTACAGAGTAGGTTATTAGCCCTAAGCCCAATTCCCATCTGGAGGATCAAGATATCTCTTCTAGTGTGATTTCTCACCTGAAACTTCCTAGGCAATGGAACTAAGACTCCAACCAGTATGGCTTATATTAAATATTGTAACACATAAATTGTTTAAGAAATAAATTTAAACAATAAAATAAATCTATCATGCCTTTATATTAGGAGAGAAAAATTATACGCTCAGGCTGGGGTTTGAATCCAGGACCTTTGGCTTTCTAGGCCAATGCTCTACCACTAACTACCTGAGAAACTACATTACAGTCACTTTCATATACCTCTTTCTTGAAGGCAGAGAAAGAGAGAGAGATAGAGGACAGGGACTGAAAGAGAAGAAGCCTGTCTGAAGCATGCAATTGTACCGGGCCTCGTTCACTGGGAACGATAGGTGCTGATGCCAGGCATACTTGCTACCGAGTGCTATGGAAAATCTCTGTAGTAAATATTTCCGTTTTTGATTTTCAATTAAAATCATCAGAAATAGAAATGGATAAAAAAAGAAACTTGTAACAGTTTTGAAAATTGATAATATTATTTTGATATGACATGAAAAATATTCAGAACTGTGCCAAAATAAAGAATTGTTAAGATATGATAATTTTTATGTCATTAATTTGTGAATCTTAGATATGTTTATGGTTAATCTGCAGGGAGGACATATTTGTGTTTCTGCTGAGCACAAGAGCTGGTGGATTGGGCATCAACCTTACGGCTGCTGATACGGTGAGTGTTACACTGATTTTATATACTGCATGTACCATTGGGATGGTGGCTGGAAATCTGCAGAAAAATGAAAATAAATGTATTTCATAATGGGGAAACAGATAGCTAGAAATAAAAAAAAATACATCTCTGATTCTTTGACATTGTTAAAAATGTTTGTGTTAATTAAGGATTAAAATATAAAATTATGGAATATTCACCTGAAAGGTCTGTCCCATCATCGGCAGGATTCAAAACTGGTGTTTCACTGAAGATCTGGTAGAGATGGTTACATGTATTGGGTTCGAGTACGTAATCATGAAAGCAGCTCACAACAACGACAATCTGATAAACGAAAACGAACCCAATACATGTAACCCCCTCTACTAGATCTTCAGTGAAACATCAGTTTTGAATCCTGCCTATGATGGGACAAGTCCCGAAAGCGCTACAATTAAATAATTAATTAAGTTGAGAAGACGGACCTTTCAGGTGAATATTCCATAATTTTATATTTTAATTTTGAATAATACCTCAACGGAACACATCATGAATCTTATAAAAGTTGATTAATTAAGGATGCATTTGACTTTAAATATAATACAGGTATTTTAAACCATTTAATTATTATTAAATGATTGGATTTTGCCCATTTGATAGCTATATTGAGGGACAGTTTTCTCATCTTTTATAACAAGTAAGAAGATAAAATTTAACTACAAATGATCATTATATATAAAAATATGCCATAGTTGTTTTATTGTTATATCTGTAATATTTTGAATACAGGCTATAATTGAATTTTAACTTTGAAAAATTGTGCCGCTTGGGATCATCTTTTGTTTCCGTTGCTTCTACTGGCGTAGATCTTATTACATCCAAGGTTATTAATCATTAAGCTTCTTGCCCCGGGCCCATAGGAGGCAAGGATTGATTCATCTTTCTTTCCTAAGCATTTTAGCATAACTCAATAATAGTTCTCAAAACAGCAGAGTGACTTAAAATGAGTGTTTTCACTATAAATATTAATCAATCAGGAAAGCTAGACAGAAAAATAAAGGGAGCTGGAATGATCTCCTAAATGAGTGAGTTTTCGTACAGGAATATAAACAGCCAGATGCACATAAATCACTTTGAACATTAAGTATAAAAATATTTAATGTAAACAAGAAGTCTGAAGTAAAACATAACCAAGATAAACATTTGATCATTCAAAAAGAAAAAGGTAAATAAATAATACTTTTACATGACAAAAACTACATCATACCTCACACTACACTCATGCTAGAGTCCAAGCCAGGGTGGCTTCTTCCCTGGTCTTCAGGACCAACTTAAACTCCGCCGCTCGCAGCTCCAGACGACCTTGTCCACTTAAAATTCCGATCCCATCCCGGAATGGATAAATGAATGAATGATAACGTTCTCGCTGTGCATAACGTATTTGAGGGTTCCGAGGTAGAGGGGAGATGCGCCGTAGAACAGTGCACCAGGAGAGGTAAAGAGGGAGAGTGGGGGTAGATGCAGAGAGAAAGGATATTGGCATAGTTCACAAATTTTACTGTCCAGGGAGGATAACGACACTGCAGTAGTGAGCCGAAAAACGCACTTTCGGTTCAAAATTTTTTTTTATTGACAAAAACGTGGTTTTTGAAGAATATTTTATTGGGTCACCTACAGAAGGTTCTTCATATAATGAAAAATGTGTCCCAAAACTTTTATAGCCCTTCTTCAAATAGTTTTTGAGAAAAGTATACCAATTGGACGATTTTTAAAAAAATTATTTATACATTAATTTACACTGAATTGTTTAAGAAATAAAAAAAAATATATATATTTTAAAGTGAAATATATGCTTAATTAATGCAAAAAATTATAATGACATCGGAAAATTAAAATCACAGATATAATTTTTTGGTTACAAATTTTTGCCTGAAATGGAATTTTCTTAAAAATATCTAGACGATCAGTCTGAGTGTATAAATTTACACATTAACATCAAGATAATAGTTTTACAGCTTAAAAAAGTAGCGTTAATAATTCCATCATAAAGTCTTCTTGATGTAGAAGCAACCTAATTGTGTTGTGGCCAATGGTTTGCCACTGTGGGGAAGCAAGATTATACGAGAATAGGAGAGAGAAATATCTGTGTTGGAATAGAGATGCCTGGGTAGCATATGTGGTTAGTGCACCAGTATATAAAACTGGAGGTCTTGGGTTCAAATCCCAGTTGAAGCAAATATTTTTCTCTTAAAAAATGTGATTGTATGTTTCTGAGCTAGAAAAAAATAAATTTAGATTTTTTAAAATTATTATATTTACGGCGGTTAGGTCAGGGGCAGAGGCATGGATTTTAAGGGTTCACATTGAATTTCTAACTACTGTAACTCGTCGAATGAAAGTCGTTAGTATTTTACACAGTTTATTAAATTATAGCAGCACTAATCACATACATTTAGATAGACGAAGACATTGGTGGATCAATATTAAAGTAAAATGTGTATCTATTCAACTCGTTTAATAGTTATAAGTTTAATATCTTTAAAACATTTATAATCGTGTCCCTATTATTTTCATTTCTACGACATATTCAAACATATAAAACTGTTATTCATTTGTTGATGGGTTTTCTGGTGATCTCATCACACTGATAAATTTGCTTTATGAATATTTTTGATTTATTTAAATTTTATATCTAATGAAATTATATTTTTTATTATAATTTTATGATTATAGGAATTTTTATATTATTATTTTCATGATGTTCATATGTATCACACTATTTTGATATATTATATGATATAGTTATAATTAGAGCGAGGATTTTTATGAAATTTCATGTTTTAAACTATTAGTCAGAGAACGCTGAGACAAAGTATCTTTATATTTTATGATATGTAGAATCAAATAAGACCTAGATATGTTTTCATATTTCATAATATTTTGGCTAAATGTTCATATTTTAGTAAAAATTTAATATTCCGTCATATTTTTCAACTTTCATTTTTTTAAATAAAATTTCTACTTATTGGTTAAAAACATTTTTTAAGTGACTGTAGTTTTGAATTTTTTTTACAATGTAATGTGGTAGACAGTCAAAAATTCCTCAGTATCCCATCCGGAACAAGATAAATAGATTTGATAAAAGAAAATAATTGAAAAAAGGAGACATGTAATGACCAAGTGGAGGCTTTTGTCCGAAACTACGTAACAAGAACACGGATTTGCTAATCTATGACAAGAACATGAATAAGTAGAACAGCAATGTAAAAATAATAACCACCTACTGTTTCTCTCAGGTAGAAACATATTCCTTTTTGCTACCTGAGTACATTTCTTACTTTGTGAATTGATTACAATATTTAAATGTAGGGAAGACCCTCAGGGGTCCTCATCTAGGGGATATGTGGATGGCGACCACAAGGTGCCCAAGCTGTGCAAAACATTTCTTCCGCTTTTTAACTTTACTATCTAACCTCTCTTGGTTAACTCTTGTTTTTTCGACCCCGACACTATTAGGGCATCCGAGGGCTAGGGAGTCATTCCTTTCTTCCATTTCTTCTTTCCTTTATTTTCTTTTCTTCTCCTGAAAGGCCTGACCAGAGGCTATAAGATGTCAGCCCCATCACTGGTCTTGCCTTCCTTTGGCCAGCAACCAATCGAAGGGACTATTATTATGCTTCCAAGTCTTATACAAGAATTTCCCATACGGGAAAATTTTCTATAGGATCGTAACAGGCCTTGGCCTAATACTTGGAAGGAAGAAGAAGAAGAAGAAATGTAGGGAAGACTGCTGCTGCTATACTTGAAGCTGTGCTGGGAAATACGGTCTTACTCCACAGTTTATCTCTTCTTCTTCCTTCCAAGTATTAGGCCAAGGCCTGTTACGATCCTATAGAAAATTTTCCCTCCAGCGTCTCCACAGTTTATGAAATTAGTAAAGTTCTTGTAGGTAAGACCAATATTATTCTCACTTACATCAATCTATTATATATAGCACGGTACATGTTTGCTCCCATAACATCATATGGTGAGGAGCATACTTTTTGATTGTACAAAATAATTCTGTCAGACAGGCGTTAAAAAATGTAGAAAAAGCTCCTAACTGTGTGTTACGAACAAAAAATTAATTAATGATTAAAAAATTAAAGAAAAGTTTTAAATCAAATTTTTTTTCGAATTGATAATTTGATTATCCAAAGCACAAGTATACCATTTTGTGCTCAGGCAAATTTCATGGAAAAACTAATGTTAAAATAATTCTAACTACATTTCACCATGTTCATACATGTAATGTATAGAATTAAAAATAATTGTAATTGCAAAGAGAGTTTTGAAATACACCCTAGAATTATTTATCGATTAATTCATTTTAACATCTTGTTTCTCCAAATATGACATACAGTACTTGATCTACTGCGATGGGCACAAATGGGGGAATGATAGACGTACATGGGAGCTTCTTGTAGGAAAACCAGAGGGAAAACGCCCAGTTTGTAAACCAAGAATGAGGTGGGAGAATAACATTAACCATGATTTGAGGGAATTAGATTATAGAGGGAATGATTGAAAAGATTAGCTCAGGATAGGGATATATGCAGAGCTTATGTCCGTGCAGCCATGAACCTATGGGTTTGATCGTGCCAGTGAGTTAGTTAGGATTTGGTCTATATGTGTTCTGATTCATCCAATATAATATTATTGTGGCATTTACATATACTGGAATTCATTATCTTTATGCAAGGTAAACAGAAGTCATCCAAACTGTACATACTCTAAATTTTGTCAGTGGTATATTCGATGGAAGCATGTTACTACGGTTACTATGTTTTGTTTTTTGTTTCTGTTTAGATTTCGTAATTAAATATCATTGGATAAATTAATCGATCATGTTTTATATAAGCCCAGTATTAATTTATTGAAATAAAGTATCAAACTACAGGCTTGGGAGGCCCTTGGGGTAGATGGATGTTGAGACTTCCACATTTGTAGACAATCGCCAAGGGATGTCTACTGGGTTCAGTCCTGCATGACGGCCGCCTTTTGCCCCAGAACATGCGTCTGGTACTCATTTAAATTAAGAGCTGAGTAGACCATACGGCTAAGATGCCGCCAGAAAGTTTGGTCCAGCTAAAAACCTGACCCCATTGAGACCTTCTGGCTTGTTAGTGTGATTTCTCAAACAACTACACTTCAACGTGAGCCTTTAGAATTGCTTCAAATCACGAACATGATATTTTATATTGAGTCAGAATTAATGAAAAATTAATTAAAATTGAAATACAGTGAAACTCATGATTTCTTGAGCTACAAAAGGGTCTTCTTGTCTAATTTGTGTGCTGGTATGCATACCCATAAATGATACAGGGCTTGTGCATATAAATATGTGTAAAAAGTTAAAAAAATAGTAGCTTCATAATATTTTTGTGTCCTAATTTTCATATTTTTCATATTTTGTTATTATGATTTCATATTTTAGCATAATTTTCTTCATATAATTCCTCATTCTAGTTATAATTAATATTTTCTATTTTATATTTATGTCATTGAGTTACTTTTATTGTAGTATTTTGATTAATTCAATTAGGAATTATTTGTATATTAATTTAATTAGACTTTTTTTTTAATTTGTAATCAGAATTGATAGTTAAAGCGGATGGGGGTGTTATGGCATCCTATTCTAGGAAATGTGTGGTGATGGTCAGGATTAAGAGTTTGGGAGGCAGTCTGCCAGATTTTCCTCCCACGGTTATGAAGTTTGTGTATGATTAGTATTCAAAATGTGTGTCTGCTCAGATTTTTACATATTCCTCACAATCTGTGACATGTGATGTGGGAAAACGTATACACACTTGGCTACAAGGGAAACTATTCAATCAACTTGGCCATTTCATCTACACACAATACTTTATTGCATTCCCAATGTGCTCGTAAATCATTACCATTTTAGATTTAGATTTATTTACCTCAAAAATGATGAACTAAAAATATAAAATGTTTATTCTTCTGGTACACTTTATGGATGTGAAACATGGTCCCTTATTCTAAGAGAGGGAAAAAAAAAATATTAAGGGTGTTTGAGAATAAAGTGCTTAGGAAAATTTTTGGATCAAAGAGAGAGAGAGAGACAGACAGACAAATTTAGAAAACTATATAGAAGTATGCTAGATGATCTTATGTGAAACCACATATAATAGGAATTATTTTAAGGCTTAAAGACAACTGGGTATGAATATTACATAAATGGGGAATGGAAAGAGAGGCATGAAAACTTTTTATGTGGGAAAACAAGAGGAAAAGTGCCCTGTAGGTAGGCCAAGAATGAGGTGGGAGAATAACGTTAACCATGATATGAGGGAAGGTAAAATATACAGGGAATGAATGGAAAATATTATTTCAGGATGGGGATGTGTATGGAGCACTTTATGTCCACAGGGTCATGAGCCTCTAGGTCCAACGAATTCCCCCCTCAGGACTTTCTGGATTGAGAAATGTTGCATTAGATTACTCGGTTAAGATGTAGGAATATATTAGTCCATATTTATGTTTAACCCATTCACCTCAGAAGACGAGGTAGACTCGCTTAACTCTGCTATTATATATTTTGCAATACTTTTAACTTCCCTGGCAGGGTAATCTTTTGTTAACATTCATGAATAGTAGAGGAATGTGTTTTTGCCTTCACCCGTATTGTGATCGCAAGTACCGTTATATTTTGTTTGTTTTGAATGTCTGAAAATAGACAATATAATTTACGAAACTTAAACCCGGTGCTGGGTGCATGCATTTAGCATTTAAACCTGAAGCGAATGGGTTAATACTGAATATGAAAAAAAAAATCAATGCCCCAAGTTGTCATTTTGACATTTATGGTGTTCTCTCCTGGCATTGGCTTAATTATAACCTACTCCTGAAGTTGGGGTGCCTAGAAGGCAGAGTTATGTTACCCCGTGATATGAAGGGTGATAAATGATAATGAAGAGTTCTTAACCTAAATTCCAGACCATGGGCAACCATAGGAATGATTCCCTTTAAGGAAAAATTATATAAAAATATAATTCAGGATAATCTGAATTAAAATATAATTTGAGACAGATGTTGTATATTACCTCATGTCCAAAGAAACCAAATTTTTAACACTCCCACTCTTCAGATAATACCATCAAGTAAAAAAAAAAGTTTCAACATCTGACCACAAATCAAACCAGATGCTCATATTCTCACAGTGTGTAATACTCACCCCCCACAAGCTAAACTGCTTGCTGTTGATAAGGGGGTTGTTTTGCCCTTGAAGGCAAGAAATCAATCATTAGAACCCCCCTTCAAATTAGAAGCCAACTGGTTTGTTACAATTAATTGCTTATGATGTGAGAACTGCAAGATAAATTGTGTTCTATATTAAACAACAAATCAAGTACTAATGGACCCTCCAATCTGGATGGTGGATTATAAGTGGATTTTTCCTGAGCTGTCTAAAACAGTTACCATTCTTTTTAGCTTTTAACTCTCTCTATATTGCAGGCGTTTTCATCATGATCATAAAAAAAACATGCTGTCTAAAACAGTTACTGTTCTTTTTTAGCTTTTAACTCTCTCTATATTGCAGGGATTTTCATCGTTATCATAATCATGCATTTCCACTAATGTGTGGGCTGGATAAACTTAAAATGTATCTAGAAAAGAAGGGTTATAATTGAATCGCTGAGTTGAAAAGGGAAGAAACTCCACTTCAAACATGAGAAAAAACACATAATCAAAGTAGCAAGAGAAAACGGGTTTGATGAAAAAAAAGGTACATAAAAGGATAGAAAAGTATAAAAAACAAAAAATGATAAACAGAAGTACTATGAAAAAATATAGGAAATTCACATATCACCCTTGGGTACATAATAAATTTCAAAATATATTTGAGAAGTTTAATATTAAATTAGCACCAAAAAATAACTACAGTTTAAATAAACTAATAAAAACCAACAAAAATGAAAAAACTGATACAAATAAAAAGTCAGGAATATATCAAATTGAATGCATGGGTTGTGAAAAGATATATATAGGAAAAATACAAAGAAACCTAAAAATTAGAACCAAAGAACACATAAGAAATATTAAAAATGGGGAAATAGAAAAATCTGCAGTTGCTGCTCATGTTTGGTTTGGAAAACATAATATAAATTCAGACACTAAATTATTAAAACAGTTAGAAAATACAAAAGAGCTGACTATTTGGGAAAAAAATTATATTCAGAAGAACAGAAACAAAGTTATGAATTTTGATATACCAATGGAGCATGACCTTGTTGGAGATTCTTTGGCCAACCACAGGATGGAGCTGACATCGACATCCAGGTTGTGCAATATAATGCAACATAGATAAAAACCAGTCTGGAAAAGCTGACGATAAAACAGAATTGTTTTGAAACATGTTCAAGAACAAATCAACATTAATATTGAGGTAAGATGTCCAGACTGAAAATAATATAATTAAGAAACTCCACTGCCTTCGAAGAGCAATAAAACATGTATGCAACACAGGAATGATGAATTCTTGCTATATTTGCATTCCGTATAAGCAGAGGATCAATATTGTAATTGATAAAAAAATTATCACAGCAAGCTGTAAAAAAAATTATGTAGTTGTTTAAGGTTTTCTCAGAAGTAGGGTCCTTGGAGTTTCTTTCCTTTTCAATTCAGTGATTCATTTGGGAACAAATCCAGTAAGATTTAAGATTTAAGATTTAAGATTTATTTAGCCTGGTGGCTGGATAGAAATTTGTGTAGAAGGCTATTTTTTTTTTACAGATCAGGTTACTAATATTGCAATCCAAATGTTAGAGTAAAAGGCCACCTAATTTTGCTTAGAGGCCATTTATTTCAGACTTGAAGTTCTTTCACTTCGTCAATATATAAGGGATTCTTCTTCTTCCTCCTCCTCCTCTTCCTTTCATGTGTTTAGACCAAAAAGCCTGTTCAGGTTTCATTCCATCTCAGTCATGGTCATCCAGGATCTCGTCCTCTTGTTTATATGATTATTTTTGGTATTCTCCTATTGTCCATTCTTTATAAATGTTACTTCCATTTATGGCTCTATTCATCTGTTTTTTTTTCATTCATTGAAAATATGTTTAACACTTTTGTAATTTCTTAATTTTTTATTTTTTTTAAATTTTATATAATTTTTTTTACATCCTAATAGTCAGAGAATCTCATTTCCGACACCTGAATACAGCCGTAATTTTTTTTTTATCAAGGACTTGCTGTCATATTTCAAAGGTGGTATTGCCATTACTTCGTAGAATTTAATTTTAGTGTCTATTTGTGTTCTTTTCAATGTTCTTCTATATAATATAATGGTCCACCACTGTGGTCTCGAGGTAGCGTGCTGCCGTGTCACGCAGCGGGTCCGGGTTCGATCCCCGGTTGGGGCAGTTTTTCTGGGTGAGGTTTTTATCGGGGTTTTTCCTCACCTGTAAGACAAATGTCAGGAAAACTTTAAGGCCCAAACGGTCCCCGAAATCATATGGCCATCATCCTTATCATTATCATCCTTACCATTATCATCATCATCCTTCACCGGTGTGGAAAGCAACCACACCTACACAATTCCCTAGTAAAGCTGCAAGCATAGCATGAAAATGCTATGATTGCAGTGAAGGACCTGCCTTCGGGCAGAATTACTATGGATAGATAATAAGGGATCCATGCCTTTATTTCCCTTCTAAAGAAGGGACTTTAATATTCCATTGATCTGTAATGTGTTGACATTATGATTGGAGGATAAAGTTGAAAGTGAGCTGACAGATATATAGGCCTAGAGGTGTATGCATATTTTTAAAACTAAAGGTTTCCTTACTTAACATAAAATATTTAATAAATTCAGGTTATTAGAAGTAGATATATACATTTTTATTACAACTTACTTTTTACATATTTTCTTAAACAGACTCCCCTTAAAAAATTAATCCATATTGGTTTGAACACTATCTTAATGCCTAGAAATATGTTCCAGTCTTCTCAAAACCATGTAGATAGAATATCTTATTCCCCCTCATAACATATGAAGAATCCATACCTTCCACTTGTGCCCACTATTTTCATTGCATCCTGTATTTAGCTGTGATTAAGAGACTGCTTGAGTTGGCAATAACGCTTGTAATATTTGGCAATATTTCAGGCTAAACATTTTCTTTTCTCATCTTCCACTTCCTGCTGCAACCAATAAGTTATTAATTCTGTCCACAAGCCAATATTTCTGCCTGTCAACAAACAATAAGCTTCCATTAATTTTACCATTGAAAGATACTTCTATTAACTTTTGTGACGTATTAATAAAACAAAAAATATTCTATGTAAACCTTATAGACACTTACAAAAGATGGTTATATTGTAATTCTAAACAAAGAGGTATTGAACATTTGTATTGTTTTAAAACTAATCATCATGGAATGAAGTTTCAAAATTCAAGATTGCATAATTTTCTAGGTATTTCATCACACTGATATTAAAAATGCAGAAGTTTGCATAATTGTTAATCAATGCAGCATTGTTAAAATTTGTTAAAGCATTGCTTTAACTCCTGAATGGATTTGGATGAAACTTACTGAATGTATATTCTGTTACCTGGATTAACACATTCAGCTACAATCTACAATGGTGTAAAACAGTCAAATGTTGAGCCATAGCCTCTCCTTTGTTAGGAGTTACTAGACCAAGCTAATTTAGTTATGCTTATTTACCAAAGATGTCGTGAATGGTATGCAGTAAACATACCGACCCAATGAGACATCTAGTAGCGAATTAAGGTATTACTAAGATGATGAAGGTAGGTAAATTTTGTTTAGAGGCCTCTTTATTCAGGCTTAAGATTCTTTTACGAGCCTGAAAATCTTCAGACTCGGGAACCACGGTTTAAAGTCCCTCCCGGAGGACTTGCTCCTTGGATTTTTCCATCCTAAAAGAATCCATCGACCCTGGCTGGGTTTGAACCGGCGACCCTCTGAATCAGAGGCAAGGAACATAAACACTAGTTCACCACGCGATAATGTATTTACTCGTATTATTTAGTTATAGGTTTGTTAAGTGAAAAAGGAATTCCACTACACTTGATAGCAGTAATGAAAACAAAAACAAAAATTAATCAAAGAGAACCAATACATATAACAGGAGTTAGACAAAGTTGTCCACTATCAACCACTCTTTTTAGCATTTATTTCGACGACATGATAAGATCATGGAAGCAAATGACGACTGGGGGAATTAACTTAGGAAATATAGTAATAAAAACAGTAGCCTTTGCAGATGACCAGATTTTAATAGCAAAAAACAGAGGACGAACTACAAAGAATGCTATATAAACTAAATTAAATATCAAAAAAATACAACATGGATATATCCTCACAAAAATAAAAAAACAATGGCCTTCAAGGGCGCTCATCCAGTTCGTACAAAGAAAATATTAGAAAATAAACCAATAGAACAAGTGGTAAGATATAACTTCCTAGGTTGCGAAATATCATACACAGCAGAAACAGATATAAATAACAAACTAAATAAGTTTAATTATATAACAGGAACACTAAAAAGAACTTTGAAAAATAAAGCCAGGAAAGACTATAATGAAATTATTCAAGACAATGGCAGTACCTATTATTACTTATGGATCCGAAACATGGACAGTGACAACACAACAATCTGCCAGAATACAAGCTGCTGAAATGAGATTCCTCAGACCAATAGCAGGATATCAAAGAACAGACAAAAAACATAACACAGAAATAAGACAACAACTAATAGTAGAGTAATTAAACACAACGATAGAGAAATACAGAACAAACTGGAAAAGCACTTGGCAAGGATGATTGAGAGTAGAATACCAAAAGCAGCATAAAGCTATTCACCATGAGGAAGAAGAAGTTTGGGAAGATCAAAGAAAAGATGGAAAGAGCAGCAATTTTGCTAAACCGTGAAGAAGAAGAAGTTTGTTACAACTCTGAACGCCAGGAGCAACATCAACCAAACTTGGTGTACGTAAGACTTATAATGTAGTAAAATTACTCTGTGTGCGCGCGATGCATTTGCGTGCGACTCACTGGAACTATCAGACCTGGAGGTTCATGGTCCTGCATAAATAAGCTCTTCACACATCCCTATCCTGAGCTAATATTTTCCAGTCATCCCCTGTATAATTCTTCTTTCTCAAATCACGGTTAATGTTATTCACTCATTGCATTTTTGGTTGTCTAGCTGGGCGCATTCCCTCTGTTTTTTTTAGAGTTTCCACGCCTCTCTCTTATTCCCAATTGGTGCCACATGTCCTGCCCATCACTATCTACGAGACTTAACTATTCTTAATAGATCTGGTTCACATACAGACCATGTAGTTCACTGTTATGTAGTCTTCTTCCATCTTCTCCATTCTCCTGTTTGTCTCTCTTTGGTTCAAAGATACTCCTCAGAACTTTATTCTCGAATAATCTTGATCTTTCTTTTCCTCCCTTTATGTAAGAAACCATGTTTTGCATCCATACTCTCTGGAAGAATAATCATTTCGTATATATATTGCATCTATAATAACTGGAAGAATAATTGTTTAATATATTCTTTTTTTAAAGAAGTTATGATCACAAGAGTCCCTGTAATACATAATAGCAGGCGTTTCCAGAGTTAAGCCTAATGTTTAATTTCTTTATACTCGCCGTTTCTGTAATACATTGTTCCTAGGTATTTGAATTCAGTCATTTCTTCAGAATTTTCCTCATTAGTCATTGAGGGTTCATTTCTATTATATAATGTATTTATATTTTCTCTATTATAAATTTTATCATATATATATTTTTTTCATTTCGCAACCATTTTCTTAAAAAAATATCATTTTTAAAATAATTCGCTGATAATGGTAACAATTTTTTAAGATTATTAACAAAAGAACAATTATTATAAATAAAAATGCCAAAATAATTTAAACGAAAAATCGATTCTCTCATTGAAATTATTAAAATAGACATTCGAGTTTTTAAAAAGTCAGTCTAAAACAGTGATGTCATCTGCATTTCTTTTTATTTTTTCCTTTATTCTACAAACGTTGTAAATTTCTTTTTACACCAGTCTGTATCGATAATCTCGTGGTGGCGTGCTTATTCACGAATTTTTCTTCGCTCTTTATGTAAACGTTTATTATATTTTTTATTGTATTTGTTTGAATTGGGAGGCAGTTGTTTCACCCTGATGTGTCTATTAGTAACGGACAGATGTGAGTGTCAGCAGGATACACCCTGATAATGAACCACCGCAGAGCGGGGATGGGGGTAACTGTGTGATTTGTTTTACCACCAACTCATTTCTCATTCTCTCCCTGTACACCACAGCTTACCCCAACTACTGCACCAATCAATTTCACTAAAATAACGTAGTATCTATTTTTTATATTTTTGTGAATCAAATAGTTCGGGCCATCGATCTTGATGATCTAAGTTTTAAATTTCATATTTGTGGCCCCGAGGGTCGCGGACTCTAATCTGACCGGAGTCAAGGATTCTTTTAGAATGGAGACATCCAATGATCAAAACCCTCCGGAAGCGACTTTTAAGTCGTGGGTTCCGAGTCTGAAGATTTTTGTGTTCGTAAAAGAACTTCGAGGCTAAATTAGAGCTTCTGAGCGAAATTTAATCGGCTTTCTCATAGTTACCTACTTTCACCCCCTCTCTATGTCATATAGAGTCGCTCTTTGCGTAAAGATGATTTTATGAATTCCGCCCTAAGTGTCTCTTTTAGGCGATGAGCTAACCATTTGTCACTAGTTGAACATTTGTAAGAAAATAACTAACTCACTGGCACTATCGAACCCGTAGGTTCATGACCATGTAAAGGTAAAGTGATCCCACTACAGGCCTCAGAAGGCCCTTGGGGTAGTAGGAGGTTAAGGCTCCCACATTTTCTAGACAATCGGCTCTTGATGTCAGCCGGGTTGTCAGCCCTGCGTGACGGCCGTCTTTTACCTCCAGAACAAGCATCTGGTACTCATTTCCGTTAGAGGCTGAGTTGACTCCAGGGCCATAGTGCCGCCAGAAGGTTTGGGTCAGTTTAAAAATCCTGACCCAACTGGGACTCGAACCCTCGACTTTCCGGCTTGTAGCGCAGTGCCTTAACCACTATACTACGGCGTGCCCCCTCATGACCATGTAACTCACTGTTATGTAGGTAAGAATATAAGCGTAACTCTCGAAAGGAAGGACTCTTTACTCATGTGGGGTTGTACAAACAATTCAGGCCACGAGGGATCTGTCTGCGAATTAGGCGGCTTGAGTTCGATTCCGGATCAGCAGAGGATGAGAGTTTTCTTCATTTTTCACTCGTTCTCAGAGTTCACTCCTTTAAATTCAATAAATGGAACTTCCTGGTAGGTAAAGTATGTAGCAAGTTAGGAAGTTCTTAGATCAGTAGTACACAAACTGTGCTCCTTAGATCCACAGGGATGTCATTACAACATCATCAATAGCTTCTTTCGAAATTCGCTAAAACGGAAGATTACACTGAGCAACAAAAAAATAAACATTTTTTTTTTTTGTCTCAGAAAGAAAAATATGTGATTCTGATAGTATTTTTTCTCCTGAATTCAAATACATCGGGTTTTCTCCATCACGCAAGGTTTCCGAGATACAGGAATTTATAATTTCAAACACTTTAATATTTTCTATATTCGTAACTACACAATATTCGAACATTCGAACTCACATAGAAAGTAAGAAATGACGATTTTCTGCTATATTTCGCCTGTGGAGCATCCCTCTTGATGGTCCAACAATAATCGGCCAGCATATTAGGATTCCCTTTTCCATAGCTGAAACAATTTGAGTTAGCTCATTTGATTTTATTTTACAATGGTCACATGGACGAAAAAAGTTCATTAAAGTAATTATTTAAATCCATTAATTGAAATTGAAATAAAAAAAAACTGTGGGTGATGGAGAAATTCCGAATACATATTTGAAAACTGCATTAAGTACAACTATTGGTACTTATGAGACACAAATCATGTTGACCAGTGTTATTATAGTAGGATTTGTCACCCGCGGTGGACTAGTGGCTATTTTACTTGCCTCTGGTCCCGAGGGTCGAGGGATCAAGCACGGATTTTTTCATCTTAAAAAAGCATCGACTCCGGCCGAATTTGAACTCGCGACCCTTGGGACTAGATGCAAAGAAATAACAACAAGACCATCGTGGCTGACTCCTTCAATAATAGAGTTGATTAATTTCGTCTCTCGAGCTGATGTTACGTTAGACACGAGACTTATAACGAATCGAGCATTTTGGCCACCCCTGACTTTTTTAAAGGTAGAATGCAATGCCGCCGAATACGACCAGGTCTTTTTTTTTTTACAATCAATAGTGCCATTTGGTAACCGCTGACTCTTCTTTTTTAAGACAAAATACAATCATATTTTACGGTAAACGCCTCTATGCCTCCAAAAAAAAATCAATTTGATAGACAATATATCACTGTGATTTGTCTTTGGCTTCTGATATTAAAGGAAAGAACCATTATGATGGTCACTTTTTCCTCTAAAATAAATGTCAAACATTACAGCTTTGGATATTTTGTATTGTATTAAAAAAAAAAGATAAAATGTCCTTGTCAAATCGTGCCCACATACAAATATATTTTATTTATTTTTTATGTATCACTGGTATACGGGATCTTGTCAATTATAGAATGATGGTATAGAAATACATTCCTTAAATAAAGACGTCAGATATAATCTTCTTATTATAGGCTGACAGATGGGTATAGCTAGACACAAAACAGCTTATCTTGATGGGAAAAATGGCTGAATCACATGTTGGTCTGTTAAAATTCAGAAGACAGTCTTGCTTAGGGAATCCATCTTAATCATTGTCTTGCCTTTATTCTTGTTACATCTGGTAGAAGATTTTTTAATGTTTTTGCTACATGGCGAATACTTGCATGGAATACAATATAAAAAGAGAAAGAAAAAACAGGAACGTATTAGGAATCTCTTTTCGATAGGTAATGAAGATGAATTGGTAGTTTTATTAAATGTGATTGGTTTGATATTACTGACATTCTATTGGCTATTACGGGACCGGTTTATTTTCTTAGATATCCTGTTCTGATTCTTTAAATAGTTTTACTTTCATTGTCTATATTTAATTATGAGGTTTCTGGGTCTTCATAAAATAATAATAATAATAATAATAATAATTTTATTTATTTCGGAATTTATCCACAATATAGTGGTTTTCCGTCACCCTTAAAAAATTCGCTTCTCCAGTTGTAGCGAACATCCTCATCTGTAAGTCCCAGTTTACTCGTATTTCTTCTCACGCCATCCATCCAACCTTGTTTAGGTCTTCCCTTTCTTCTTTTCCATCTATTCTCCACTCCAAGATTTTACAGATTTATCAGATGTCATCCTCTTGAGATTCCATACTACCTTAATCGCCTCTCTTCAATTGTCTTTAATACATTTCTTTCGTCTTTCATAAATTTCCTAATTTCAACATTTCTATTTTTTTTTTCTAATGTGGACTTCCGCGATATTTTCCAGTAATCCATCCCTTTTGCTAATGACTTGTCAATTGTCCATGTATCTGATCCATATAATATAATGATGATGATAATAATAATAATAATAATAATAATAATAATAATAATTTATCTCCCTTAAATCATGATCAATGTCATTCTTGAGTTACCTGCTGGGCGCTTTCTCTCAGGTTTTCCTACAAGCAGTTTCCAAGTTCCTCTTTCATTCCCCATTCGTGCCACATGTCCTGCCCATAGCATTCTACAATACTTATCCCTTATTATATCTCCGATTGAGGGTCTGTCCACTTTTCAGCGGTTGACCTTTTACCAGCCGGCTGCTGGCCGTTCACATCCACATGTGTCAATCACAGAGGTAGATGATCAACAGCCAGTGTAGGGGTGACATGTGGTTAGCATGTCGAGTCCCCCAGCCGTTATAGCTGGTTCCTCAACCTGGAGCCGCTACTTATTGTAGCTACCCAATTGCCTCACGATGCTGGGTGGGCACCGGTCCCATACTGGCCGAAATACCATGAGAAAATTTCTTCCCCCATGGAGACTCGAACCAGCGCAAGTCCCGTAGCTCTGCGCCAAGGCTTCCTACCTTAACCGCTCGGCTACGGCGCGGGACTTGATATAAAGATGTGTATTGATATATGCCGATTATACTGTATTTATTAGGCATCGGTGAGGGGATACTAAGGGCCAACTCGCACATTCTAATGAGTAATACTAAGAAATTAGAGCTAGAAGTAAACAACAATAAAACCACACATAGTAATACCTACATAATATTATATCTGGTTTCCCAAAAAAAAATCAGGTAGCTCACTGTTATGTAGTCTTCTCCTATTAACCCGTCCGTTCATCTCTCTTTGTTGTAAAAATATTTCGAAGGATTTCATTCTCAAATACTTCTCAATTCTCCTTTCTTCAAGTAAGAGTTCGTGTTTCGCATCCATATAACTAAGAGTAACATTTTTTTTTATATTTTCAGTTTAACGTTCTCTGAGAGAAGTTGGAATGATAGGAGTCTCTGTAATTTGTAACAGCATGCATTTTCAGAATTGAGCCTGTAACTTTCCTTTATATTATGTAGGTATTACTATGTGTGGTTTTATTGTTGTTTACTTCTAGCTCTAATTTCTTAGTATTACTCATTAGAATGTGCGAGTTGGCCCTTAGTATCCCCTCACCGATGCCTAATAAATACAGTATAATCGGCATATATCAATACACATCTTATTAATACGTAAAGCTGTGTGCCTTCTCTGTCCTCTGAAGTTTTGATGGTATGCCGAAGTACAATATTGAATAGTACAGGAAATAGTGCATCCCCTTGTTTTAACCCATTATCAATTTCAAACATATCTGAAAATGTTTGCCTACCCTGTGTGTCATTTAGACAACATTCAAATAAGTGTAAATGGCACAAAGAGTAGGGTGCGGATAGGCAAACAGTTTTCAGTTACTCTTGAAATTCATATTGAGTTAAACTCGACCATATTTTTTATTACCTGCTATATGCCGAGTTTGGTTCAGAAAAATCTCCGCCCGCTAAAGCGTCAAAAAATAATAAATAAAAAAACACACTTAGCATGGTAATATTCGGTGTCTGGTAGGTAGGATCGATGGATATCTGTAAAAATAAAAATTTTAATGGGCACTACTTACTCCTTTCAAAAAAACTTTAAAACTGTTATTCTCCCAATTATATTATATGAATGCGAAACATGGACTCTTACTTTAAGGGAGGAAATGAGATTTCGAGTAT
The DNA here is from genome assembly GCA_030220185.1 of Diploptera punctata. NCBI lineage: Eukaryota > Metazoa > Arthropoda > Insecta > Blattodea > Blaberidae > Diploptera > Diploptera punctata. Next base: position 1,486,918 of record JASPKZ010009795.1, read on the forward strand.
TTAAGAATAAAGTCTTAGGAAAATTTTTGAACCAAAGAGAGACGATCGTACTGATGAATGGAGAAGAACAGTGAGCTACATGGTCTTTAGAGGACGCCAGATATAAAAGAACAGTTAAGTCTCGTAGATTGCGATGGGTAGAACATGTGGCACGAATGGGGCATGAAAAAGATGCATGGAAGCTTCTTGTAGGAAAACAAGAGGGAAGATCAAGGATGAGATTGGAGAATAACATTAACCTTGATTTGAGGGAAGTAGATTATACAGGGGATAATTGGAAAACATACCAGGATATGGATGTATGGAGAGCTTAATCCGCGCGATCATGAACCTACGGGTTCGATAGAACCGGTGAGTTAGTTTAGTAACTCAACATTCATTCCTTCAGAATTCGCTAATGGTGAAAACAAGGAATTAGAGTATGGAGTAATGGGATCAAGTCCTAGAATTTAGCGTATAAAAGTACATTATTTTAAATTCGTTTTTTTTATCATATATTAAACTTATTCTTTATATATATAAACCGCGAAGTTCCCAAATCACTGTCGTGTATTAAATAAATGTTAGGCTTGTCTAATTGCCCCAGTTTCCTCTACGGTCCATCTTTCCGAATTTTTTATTTATTTGCCTTCATTTCCGCGAGCCATAATTTTAAACTTAGTTCTCTTAAAAACGCGAATGAAAGCTTTTAGTGTCCATTTGTAAGCGCCAGGTTTCTGGAAATCATTTGCGTACTCGGTTTTCTAAGGAAGCTATTTCTTAGAGTTCCTGCTGAGTTTTCTTGAAGATGAACTTCCTGGCGGCTTCTTGAATCATTCATTCTTTCGAATTTAACTTATATCTGATCAAATGAGGCGAAATTTAATAGAATATCCCAGGGTTGGAACCGCTCGTGTGAAGTTTTCCCAGCAGATGTTAGGGTGTCTTGAATGAATGAATATATATTGAAGAGTTCGGGCAAAGAATGTGCTAATTCCAGTTCTATGAATTTTAGAGTAAGAATTTTTCTATACGAAGTGAGTAAAGTATATAGTTTAGGCATGGGATTATTTACCTCGAAAATTTGGTATACATATGGATGTTATAAAACTAAAATTGAAGGGCATAGGGCAATATCACGTCAGGTATATGCTGAATATAGTTAGTAGATTTTAATATATATATATATATATATAACGTTTTTTTTTTAAACAAAATCCATGCAGAACAGTGTAATCTAACGAGAGGCTGTGTTTTTCTGGGAAAAAAATTACGAGCCACAAAAGCAAGTGATTTTGTCTAATGAAAAACTCAACCTCGCGTTGAATTTTGAGTGACTATTTAGTGAATAATACATCAGAAGCTAAAAATAATATTGCAATGTTTAATATTTACCAAATGTAATGTTACGTATTCCGATCTTACTTCCGGGCGATTTCTAAGCCGTCCGTATAGTTATAAATAGCATATCTTTACTGCTAAATCTCTTGTGCTTGGGAAAAAATTAATAACAGATGATTGTATGAGAAATAACTATTAACAATATTGCAGATTCATTATACAACATTTAATAATTTTTTTAGAGCAACAGAACTCACATTTTTTTCTGGTAATTTTTTATGTTTTCTTTTGGCATTTTTTGCTGTACCGTATCGTATTGTTGAATCAATATACAGGGTGGACCGCTCGAATGGACCTAATTTCAATTGCTTGTTACTGGCAAACGGTTGAAGATAGAAACTTAAAACAACGTTCATATTACAGAAAAACTCACCAAGTTTTGATATCCAGATCACCACATCTCTATATGAGCCCCAGCAGTCACTGTGACGATATCAAAGCGATGAACAATTTCTTGCCAAGTACGTTGGAGTATGTCTTCTGGAATGTTCTCAATAGCCTCTATGATGCGCTCACGAAGATCACGAAGGTCTTTGACTGGGGTGGTGTAAACTTTATCTTTGACATAGCCCCAGAGAAAGAAATCCAGTGGTGTTAAATCGGGAGATCTCGGGGGCCACGCGATTGGTCCTCCCCTACCAATCCAACGGCCAGGGAAAATGTTGTCCAAAGTCGTACGAACTTCATTGGACCAGTGGGGAGGAGCACCATCTTGCTGGAAAACGATGTTAGGCTGCAGTTGTTCAATTTGTGGAAAGAAGAACTGCTCCAGCATGTCAAGATATGTGGTACCACGAACAGTTTTCTCGGCGAAGAAAAACGGTCCAATGACCTTATTATGTGACAAACTGCACCAAACATTCATCTTCGGACTATCACGAAACATGCTCTTGAATAGCGTGAGGATTCTCCGATCCCCAGATCCGCACATTATGCCGGTTTACCTTGCCTGACAAATGGAAAGTGGCTTCGTCCGAGAAGAAAATCTTGGTCATGAAGTCAGGATCAGCGCCGAGACGGTCCAGCATCGTATTGGCGAATTCCACTCGTTTCGGCATGTCATTCGGCTCCAGACGTTGCACTAACTGCACTTTATATGCGTGCAGTTTGAGGCGTTTGTGGACAATCCGTTGTAATGTCGATTTTGGTATTTGAAGTTCCCGCGAAGCTCTTCTTAATGACTTCCGGGGGCTTCGCTCAAATGCGGCTTGAACATTTGCTACCATTTCATCGGATGCTCTGCGACCACCACCATGCTTCTTCAACACAGATCCTGTAGCTAATAATGTATCACGCCACTTCTTTATGCTTCTAGCAGTTGGAGCATCACGGTTAAACACACGCCGGAACTCCCTTTGAACTCTAATGATTGATTTAAACTCCGCATACCACAAAACAGCTTGCGCTTTCATCTGCGGAGTCGCCATTTTCACAAACAATTAAATCTAAGAACGAGAAACGTATCTTTGTGCCATCTACCGACAGGATTCGAAACTTGGTGAGTTTTTCTGTACTATGAACGTTGTTTTAAGTTTCTATCTTCAACCGTTTGCCAGTAACAAGCAATTGAAATTAGGTCCATTCGAGCGGTCCACCCTGTATTTGTCAAATAAGTTAATTGGTGGAGATCTCATTACGAAAAGGAAGAGGCAAAATAATCGGTCTATGAGTTAAATAGTCATTGTAATAAATTACATTCCTTAATAGAATGCGGCTTATCATGTTATTGCCCTCAGCCCTTGAGTTATATTTTCTAGGTTTCAAAGAAAAAGTGTCTACTTTTTTTTTTCTCTCTCTCCGTACCCTCCAAATAATAGTCTTTCTCTAAACTTGACTTGTTGATTTTCATGTAGCGACTTATTAAAGTGGTAGACAAATCTTCAATTTCAACATTTTGTTATATTTTTTAAAATACATAAGAGAGGGAGGGGGAGAAGAAAAAATATTTATAACTTCGTCATTTTTACAATAATTCTTATTTATAGACACTCTACCACGTAGATCATATTGCCTCTAGGATCGTCAGGGTATAGTCATAAGATCTATGTTTGTATTGACCAAAAATGTATAGCTATATCTATAATCCGAAGAAAATGGGACTAAGTGGCTTTTAAAGAAAGATGACGATTTAGGAAAATTTTAATAAGGAATAGATGATACGTTATTGCAATAAATTTCCCCACTGGGATACAAAGGGAAGAGTGTTAGATTTTATTTATAATGGACTATACATTCCTAGCAAGGCCGGCCATGGGAACAGAGTGTCCTCTCCTTCCCATAGCTTATGGCACGTGATCAGAAATCCTCAATATACCATGCTCCTCGATCCATTGTCTGCAAATAACTGTAGTCTATAACTTATGCCATTCATCGATAATAATAAAATGTGTTTTCTTTTACTTCTAAGCGTATTTTTCTGTAGATTTCTGTTATGAGCGATAATTTGTTTTCTAAAGAATTCAATTAATTTTATTATAACTGACTCACTGGCACAATCGAACCGGGAGGTTCATGACGCGCTGACATAAGCTCTCTCCATACATCACTTTTCTGAATTCGTATTTCCCCATCGTACCCTGCAAAATTCCCTCCCTTAAATCATGGCTAACGTAATTCTGCCATTCCATTCCTGGCATACCAACTGGGTACTCTCCCTCTGGTCTTCCTAAAACAACTTTCCGTGCCCCCATTTCATTCCCTATTCTTGTCACATGCCCTTCCATCATAGTCTACGATATTGTTCTTATTGCATTAAGGTTCCCTTAGTGATCATGGAGGTAATTGTTATATGTTCTCCTCCATTCGACTGTCTGTCCGTCTCTCTTTAGTCCAAAAAAGGGGAGCCATGAATGAACAGAAAATATGGGTATTTTTACCAAAATTGCTAGAATTATTCTCAAATAAAAAAATTCTAATCAAATCACCCGCTGATAACAAATACTCATATTTTCTCTTCTCTTAAAGAAAAAGACCATATTTTGCATCCTTATAACTGGAAGAATCTTCGTTGTCTATTCTTTTTATTGAACTTTTTTAAGATAATGTGGGATGAAAATAGTTCCTGTAATGAATAATACCACTTGTCTTAAGAGTTGAGTCTATGGTTAATTTCTTTCTGCATCTCATATCTTTTTGTTATTATTATTAGGTATATATAATCCGTCGCTTCAAAATGTTCTTAATTTCTTATTAAACATCAATCCCCATTTAATAAAGTATTTATATGTGTGATAGTTTAGTGTTGGTATCTGAATTTATTGTAATAATACGAAATTACGAAAGACTCCGATAATGAAATATTGTCTATAGTCTGACTTGAAGAATAAAGTAAGTCACGAATAAACTCCTACTAGGTTTGGTTGGCTTCGATATTTCAACATGGGGCTTCCCCACATACGATTATCACGTTATAGCATTTGTGCCAATTCATTCAATTTCAAAGTAGGCGGTATTTTTTTAATTGCATTCTCTAACAATTCAAATCCGGACGCGAAATGGCCAATACATTGTACTCAGATTTATTTATTTTATTTTATATTCGAGACCAGCCTCATGGCCTAGGGGCCAGCGTTCTTGACTACAGTTCATGAGGTCCCGACTTTGATTCCCGGTCAGACCATAGGATTTTTTTAAAGGTCTGGAATTTAGGTTAAGTTTGGGTTAAGGACTCTCCTGGCGTTTCATTATCAATTATCACCCATCATATCATCCGGGTAACGTAACTCCGCCTTCCACGTACCCCATCCTAAGAAATTGATTATATTTCCGCCGATGCCAGAGGAGAAAGCCAGAAATGTCATAAAATACAACCTGGTGGCATTGGACAAAAAAAATTAGATTTGATGTTCTTTTACCCCAAATCTAAGACACGGGATACACGGTTTATCTCCCTTCCAAAAGGAAGGAATACTCATGATTTTACGTTCTTAAAAATCCTAACTGATTTTGAACTGCGAATATCGGAATCCCTAAACCTTTTCACCATATTCATTCTGATAATTTGTCATCACCAGTGTCCAGGGGTGGGTATGGAGGCAGGATACAATATCTAAGAGCGAGTGTATTGTATATAATATATGTCTTAAAAATAGTCTGAAATTAGTTACCACGGAGATTTCTCCCCCCCCCCTCCCTTTATATCAAAATAATCATCCAACTTTTCCTGAACATTTGGTGTTTGTCGATAGAATTCATTACAGGTCTGTATATTCTCATTGTATGGTTGCTGAAAAATTTCAGTTTCTTTTTAAGACTTTATTCGCCAAAGTATGGATGTTTGTATTATGACAGGCTACAATATTTAACAGCAAGTATCTTGAATATAGTATTACATAAGTAATGTGTGTCTGGTTGAATTTTGAAGGTTTAATTCACTGGTAGTTTGTTCCAAACGGGCGTTCACTCGATGCGGATCTTTATTTTCAAAATCAGTAACGAGTTCATTAAATACTGAAGTTTGCGCGTTCAAACCCGACCGGACCTATATTGCACGAAAAACCATGACTAAACTTGAGGAATTGGGAGGAATCAAACTCCTGTCACATTCAGCATTATAGCCTAATCCTGATCTGGCACCTTCAGATTGCCATCTGTTTCGATCCATGACCAACTTCGTCCATTTCTTGCGTGAAATTTAAAAAACATTATAACTTGTGGAGGCTAGTCTCAACAAATTAGTCACATCAAAAACCAGAAACTGGTGCTGTTGAGAGATAATAAATGTTGCAAAAAGGTAGCTCAACACCTATACTCTGATGGTATCCACTTTGAAAGAGTAGTTTAGTTTCTAGTCAATAAAAAATTGTTTAAAAAATACATTACTTATAAGACATAATCTATATATGTTTGAAAAATTAACACTTTACTCTGAAACAAGATACCAAAGTCATTGGTATCCTCAAATTTGTATCATAATATTTAATCAAAATAACTTTTATCAGTAATTGTCAAGAAGTAACACTTACTTACTTACTCACTGGCACTATCGAACCCGTAGGTTCATGTCCGCGCGGACATACGCTCTCCATACATCCCTATCCTGAGCTAATACTTTCCAATCATTCCCTGTATAATCTACTTCCCTCAAATCATAGTTAATGTTATTCTCCCACCTCATTCTTGGTCTGCCAACTGGGCGTTTTCCCTCTGGCTTTCCTACAAGAAGCCTCCATGCAAGTCTTTCATTCCCCATACGTGCAACATGTCCTGCCCATCGCAGTCTACGAGACTTAACTGTTCTTATTATATCTGGCTTCCTATAAAGACCATGTAGTTCATTGTTATGTAGTCTTCTCCATTCACCTGTCTGTTCATCTCTCTTTGGTCCAAAAATTTTCCTAAGTACTTTATTCTCAAATACTTGTAATCTCCTTTCTTCCCTTAAAGTAAGAGTCCATGTTTCGCACCCATATAATATAACTGGTAGAATAATAGTTTTATATATTTTCAGTTTAACGTTTTTTTTAAAGGAGTTGGGACAACAAAAGTCTCTGCAATGCATAATAGCAAGCATTTCCAGAATTGAGCCTATGTTTAATTTCTTTGTGCATCTCATTCCTATTTGTGATTATTGTTCCTAGGTATTTGAATTCAGCCACTTCCTCAAAATTTCCCTCATTTGTCATTAGCTGTCCATTTCCATTAAGTAACACTATGAAGTAATAGGCTATACCACTCCTCAAATTAAACCTTCTCACTTGTAAGGGTTCCATAAATCATTATTCCCTCAAGTAGTTTCCGACTGTTGTGTTGCTCTCTGTTTCCCCAAAATCAATATATGGTCACTTTTGGATGGAATATCATAACTGACGAGAAGGCAAAATAACTGAAACAACTTAAAAACCAACATAACTCATACAGTCTTACTAATAAAAATCTCTAATACAGGCTTTCATCAGTTGTTTAATTATACAATATATAAGCCTTATGTAGATCGCGTATAATTTCCTTACTAATAAACGTTGTGCCGGAGCTATATAACAAAACAGCAGTTATACACAATACGTCACATATTCGTCATCATAATGACGTCAGAACAATATTACTCGCAGTTTGTAACAGAAATAAAACATTATCAACTAGTGATTATTGTGTAAGAAATGAATATGGATAAGAATTAATAGAGATTCCCTAATTGAGGAGGTACGGAAAAAATAAGTGTGTTTTAATTTATATACATTTCACTTCACGCAATGTCAAATAAAACGTAGAATTGGTTTCACAGATAATGTGCTGCCATCTAACGTCAAGAATTTCGACCAATTCTTGGAAACTAATAAAAGCTTTCCCCATTACTTATGAATTGTATGCAGTGTTTTAAGATGCGTTAGAAAACGTTCAAAATAGTAGGAAATGTTACCGACAACAAAATATCATTTCAAGCGAAAAAAAAAATCACTATAGTTTGACCGGGAACCGAACCTACGACCTCACGCATCGTAGTCAGAAGCTCTAACCACAAGACTACCAAGTTAACATGCAACATGCTGCAATAATAGTACATCTATACTTAAATACATTTTTATATCGGGGTGTGTGTGTTATGTATTAAAGATGCAAGAAAGTTTTCTTAAAATAATATTATGAAGCATTTAAGCTACATTCAGGTTAAATCTTGTCTACAGCAATTATTGTAGAACATATCCTTTCGTGATTCAATGTTCAATTTTAAAATATTTTTAGTCCTAATCGAGAATGAGTGTAACGAAAGGCATTTTATGATGCCTTTATTTTCCTACCCAGAGCTTTATTAATATTATTTATGCCCTGTGCATCCATCAAACAGTCGTTAAAGTGTTGCATTTTGGGTTAAATTTAAGGAAACTTTCATCAATATCATAAGAAAACAATCAGTTGATCTTGATGTCCGACATTTTGTCTAGTTATAGAATCCTTAAACAAGGCTGGAGGCATGTATAACGATTCCCATGTAAAGTTGTACACCTCTTATACACTGAACAGCTAATACAGTGTTTATTAGTAAGAATTTTCAACTGAGATGTGTATAAACCTTGTACAAAAGTTATATATGGATTATTAGTAAGAGGGGTAGAGTATAAAAATTCAAATACTTCTTCCCGGGAACTTCAAAATCAACTAACTTTACACCATAAAACACATAAACACTCTCCTATACTTCTCTGTACACAATACAAGAATACATAATCAATGTAAAGTGTTCTGCCGAATTATTGCGTAAATTGGAAAAAATAAGAAAGAGAGAGACCACATTGACGCCATCTGCCCAGCACAAAATCCGAAGCACAAAAAGTGCAATGGGTGACTTTATAACACACTTTTTCCGTTCAAATTAAATTATACAAACTTACCCGAGTGATCCAATGTATTGTTTTTGAGGCATAAATTATTTATGTACTTAAACATTTTTTCATAACATCTCTAAGTTATGCTGTTTAATGTATATTTATCGATGTCCTACCTTTTTTATGACAAGTATGTTATTTTTAAATTAATTTACAAACTTTAATTCTATATATTTCCTCTTCTTTCCCTTTATTTTAAAACTTTCTCCCTTTTGACGCATATAAATGGAAGATCAGAACACACACCCAATCCCATTGTGGATATTAAAAATTCCCTGCCCCTCCGGGAATCGAACCCGGGCCGCGGGAGTGGAAGGTAGGGACACTACTGAACACGCCACGGTGACGGACATCATGATCGACAAATGGTGGTCGTTGGTATACATAAAGCAATCCTGTTATTTTGAGAACATTTGGAAAGGGAGAAGCTATGAAACCAGAGTTTAGAGATGAATGGAGGTAACTTGTTGCAAAACACTTATTGTGTATTCAACGCGCCTACTCATTGCGATTGTTTCATGTACCCTTTCCGGTCGTACAACAAACCCGAGTTCCGCTTATATACGCAACATTGCTAGGTGACTGGGTGATTGCGGTCTTGGTTCATACCTTGTGGTCCGGACATATTTATTCTATCTTTCTTCCTTTCTTTTTTCTGTATCTTAGTTTAACCTCTCCATTTGTAGTATTTTACGTGTTCCAGACCTTACAGGCGCACGACTTGTTCGGAGAAGAATTTTAACTCTGGATCACTTGTATTACTCTTACTCGATGGCCCTTGGCCTACCCGCCGGCTGCTGTCCTCACATCCATTTGTCATTTTACAGAGTTGACGATCATCTAGCCAGTAAGGAGCGATATGTGGTTAGCATGTCGAGTCCCAAGGCCGTTATAGCTGGTTTTCTTAACCTGAATCCGCCTTATTGTAGCTACCTAAATTCCTCACGATTCTGGGTGGGTACCGGTCCTATACTGAGTCAAAATTGTGAGTCCTTTCTCACTCACAGAGACGCGCCGTAGCGTGGTGGTTAAGGCACTGCGCTACAAGCCGGGGGGTCGAGGGTTCGAGTCCAGTGGGGGTAAGGATTTGTAAATTGACCCAAACCTTCTGGCGGCACTATGATCCTGGGGTTGACTCAGCCTCTAATAAAAATGAGTACCAGATGCTTGTTCTGGGGTAAAGGCGGCCGTCACGCAGGGCTGACATGAAGTGCCGATTGTCTAGAAAAAGTGGGAGCCTTAATCCCCCACTACCCCAAGGGTCTCCTGAGACCTGCAGTGGGATCATTTTACTGTACTTTTTTTCGCTCAGAATTGAATTGCGACGTTGATGTCCTGAGTTATTAAAGAGCGACGTAAAAAAAAAAAAAATAACTAGCTGGTAATTTATAAGAATAAATAGGCTATTCAAATAAAGTTGAGGCTTGCATGTTCATCCATCCATAGCAATTCTGCCCGAAGGCAGGTCCTTCACTGCAATCATAGCATTTTCATGCTATGCTTGCAGCTTTACTAGGGAATTCTGTGTAGGTGTGGTAGCTTCCCGTTTCTTTCCACACCGGTGAAGGATGATGGCCATATGATTTCGGGGATCGTTTGGGCCTTAAAGTTTTCCTGACATTTGTCTTACAGGTGAGGAAAAACCCCGATAAAAACCTTACCCAGAAAAACTGCCCCGGCCGGAGATCGAACCCGGGCCCGCTGCGTGACAAGGCAGCACGCTACCTCGAGACCACAGCGGTGGACTGCATGTTCATGATCTTTTGTATTTCCTTATATCTAATAACTAGATCTCGCATTTCAGGTTTCATGCCACTCTCCCCCTAAAAATTAAGAAATAGAAATAAATTACATGGGTAGAAGTTCCATTAGGAAGAGATTAATTGTGCCTAAAATACCCATTTTTACCCATCATTGCCTTTTTTTTTATTAAGATTGAAATGAAATTGCCTTTTCTAAATCAACTTAACGTAATTCATCCAATACATCTCCAGAAATTCCCAGAGTTATTTGGTACTTTTTTCCCTAAAAAAAAGAAATAAAGTAGTAATCTCAGAAATAAATTTGGTTATGTATTATTATTATTTTTTTCATTATACAAACAAAAATATGTTTCAAAACTTAATAAAGAGGTTGATAATGCAGAGTGATAGTTTTTGAGAAATATATGGGTTGAAAGTTTTTCGTCTTTATGAACCACCCTATTATTTTAAACTTGTATGTCGGCGAAGGCTAGCTTATCGTGTCTTGGCGAAAGATGATGTTAAAAAGTATTAATCCATAATTAATTCTAGGTTAATATTTCAGAACAACTCTGCAATTGTATAATTGCTTTGATCTTAAACTGTGATAATGGTGAAATGTAGTTTGAAATTATTTTGCCATTTTTTATGAAAGAGGTCTAGTACCGTTTTTTGGCTTATTCACTTACTTTTATAGCCTATTTTAGATCCATAATTTTATATATATATATTTAGTTATTATTTAGTTATTTTATTCGAGGCTTTAAATGCAGATCTACTGATAGCGTACGTAGCTAGTGCAAGACAGATTTAGAGAGGTTGATGCATGCTTGCTACCTTTCCCATGATTCGTTAGGGCGAATGAGTTACGGATATGGCCAGGAACGTGGTCAGTTTATATGACATAAAATAACCAAGCAATGACCTCTTCGCAAAAAAAGATGTGAATAACATCTATGTATGGGTTACGGATATTGTATATCGCACTTCTTTCCGGCATAAAAAGTATTCTTCAGTTGTTCCTCTTCATCGACCGCAGTATCATCCTCAAACTGAAAAAAAAATTATCCTGATATTTTAATTTATCATAAGTAATGCCACGAGTGATTTCCAAATTATCGATAAATTCACGACTCACGAAGTGAGGAGTGAATTTATCTAGAGAATTTGGAAATCATGAGTGGCATTTGTTAGGACTATTTAACGAATAAAATTAAGCTGTTTACTCACAAATCATTATTTAACTATAGTTATTTCAAAATATTTATATATTTCATGTAAACGGCGATGTTTGAAAACAAATGAGAAACGATAGGTACGCTTCTACTGCTTCATTTGTTTATCACTGCAACCAGATCATACTATTTATTGCCAAAGGAACGCAATATTGTAAGGAGGAGCTTTCTTTAATATGGTAATTATAACACTGATAAATATTTGGTGAAACACGACTCTGATTGGTTGTAAAACAGAAATCATTGAAACGTGATTGGTCATTGACTCCCATTTGGGGCATGAGTTAAATAGTCAAGATAATTTGCTTAATATAATTATTTCCCCATATGCAAATTTGTTTTTACTTATATATAATTTTTATCCAGGTGTACTGCTTTCTTAACTAGAACTAAATTAAAACTATACAATAGCAATGTGAAAAACACATTGCTATAATATGTGGGGATGAGACTTGGAGAGGAACAACTGTTTATACAAAAAAATCAAATATATATCTTTTTTTTTTTTGAGAATCTGGGGCCAAATACGATATCAAAGAAATAATTGTAGAAGATAACATGATAAAATGAAATCTGGAATAATATTAATATTGTAAATGAAAATTGACTGGACACATTCTCAGAAGAGAACTATAGTCAGGGTTCCAAAGAGAGCTCTGGAATGGAATCCACAGGGATTACATAGAAAGAGGAAGATAAAAAAAAAATACTTGGCGGCAGCACAATAGTAACAGAAATTGAACAAGGGAAAAACTGGAATGAAGTAAAGAATTTATCAAAAACAGAGTCCAGTGGCGCGCTTTTATAAAGGGCCTAATCTTCCATTAGGAATGCCAGGAACCACTATTAGGTCTGCTGTATGTACAGCTTGGGAAAAATACCATTATGAAGGTCTAGGCGTTTGTGGAAGGATAATATTAGGATTGACCTTAGAGAACTGGATAACGAAGAGACTAACTGGATTCAGTTGCCTGAATATAGGGACCAATGGGGAGGGCCTTAGTGAATACGGCATTGAACTGCCTCGAAACCGAAGTGTTGGTGGGATGAAAAGTATAGAAATAGATATCCAAGTAAACATGTTAATACGGAGGTAGTTCCAGTAATAACATGTAATCGGTGGAATACTTTTGCTATAGAGGAAGTTTGACCCATAAACTGAATCAGCAATTGTAAATGGGCTTAAAACATTTAAACGAATGAGCATACGTACAGCTATTATAGGTGTACTTTATTCGAATGAATTTTAAAGACATTGGGTTTCTAATAGACTTCTTCAATTAGTGTGAATTATCCATTCATTTTGTTCTTTAATGGTCTATAAATCTTCCTTAATGTTTTCCTCTTCCATTATTTTTGAGTTGTACAATTTGTTGAAGTCAATGCTTCACAACCATATTTTACAATACCATTCATTGGTTTCATTATTATATATCTCTAATTATGTATTCTTTAATGCAACGTTTGCTGTTTTTATTACTTTGGATAAAACATGAAAACATGTTTTCTGCTATAATCCTATCTTTTATATCATTTATTAAATAATAAGTAAAGTAAAGTGATCCCACAACAGGCCCAGAGGCCCTTGGTGTAGTAGGAGGTTAAGGCTCCCACTTTTTCTAGACAATCGGCACTTTATGTCAGCCCTGCGTGATAGCCGCCTTTACCCCCAGAACAAGCGTCTGGTACTCAATTTCCGTTAGAGGCTGAGTCGACCCCAGGGCCATAGTGCCGCCAGAGGGTTTGGGTCAGTTTAAAAATCCTGACCCCAACGGGACTTTTATTAAATAATCAATTGTATAAAATTAAACGTCTGTTGAACGTTTCAACAGAACGCCGAAGATTGGTAAAATCGAGACTTGGCAGATATTAATTTTATCAGATACATTTTCTATCATTTTTTTCTATAGTAAACTCAACGGTGATCTGCAAATGTTAAAAAAAATCTATATTTACTGCAGACATTATCTCATGTGACTAACGAGCCCAAATATAGCCATTCCTGGTTATCTATCCAATCGCTTCAATAAACTCTATCTTTGATACACACAATCATAACGGTGCTCTGGTTTTTCCATTATTTCTCACAATACTTTTTCTACTCTTCACATGTCTTGGTTCCAGTTATATTTTCAAATTCCCACCCGCCTGTTTGCCTGACGCAATCACATTAAAAAAATGCAATTAAACTATTTCTTAAATATTATTAATAAACAATGCACTAATAAAAACATAAAATGGAATATATCGTTACCTTCTCTTATTTTATTCGTTCATGTAGTAGTTTGTCCACCGCTGTGGTCTCGAGGTAGCGAGCTGCCTTGTCACGCAGCGGGCCCGGGTTCGATCCCCGGTCGGGGCAGTTTTTCTGGGTGAGGTTTTTATCGGGGTTTTTCCTCACCTGTAAGACAAATGTCAGGAAAACTTTAAGGCCCAACGATCCCCGAAATCATATGGCCGTCATCATCATCATCATCATCCTTCACCGGTGTGGAAAGCAACGGGAAGCTACCACACCTACAATTCCCTAGTAAAGCTGCAGAGCATAGCATGAAAATGCTATGATTGCAGTGAAGGACCTGCCTTCGGGCAGAATTACTATGGATGAATGTAGTAGTTTATGTAACGAACAGTAACTTAACATTTCAATATAATTTAGTCTTCCTGTAAGGTGAGATGTTAAACTATTATGCAGAAGTAATTGTTTTACACCCTGTATGCCTATACTTTGAAATTTAGAATTATAATTGGCGGATGTGAAATATGCAGGAAATGATTGGAAAATATCTCAGGAGAGGGATGTATAGAGAGCTTATGTCCACGCTCTATAAAACCTCAGGGTATGATAGTACCAGTGAGTTAGTTAATTATTAACTTAGCTTTAAGTTAAGGGGGGCACGCCGTAGCGTAGTGGTTAAGGCACTGAGCTACAAGCCGGAGGGTCGAGGGTTCAAGTCCCGTTGGGGTCAGGATTTTTAAACTGACCCAAACCCTCTGGCGGCACTATGGTCCTGGGGTCGACTCAGCCTCTAACGGAAATGATTACCAGACGCTTGTTCTGGGGATAAAGGCGGCCGTCACGCAGGGCTGACAACCTGGCTGACATAAAGTGCTGATTGTCTAGAAAAAGTGGGAGCCCTAACCTCCTACTACCCCAAGGGCCTCCGGGTCTGTTGTGGGATCACTTTACTTTTTTTAAGTTAAGACTTTAATTGATAAATTAAGAATGCTTAAAAATAATAGTCTATGGTGCGCGGTATATTGGACTTACGTAAAAAAAAAACTTTTCGGGACAAGCAAAATAAACTTCAAGGTGAGCTCTATAAAAAGTATGTTCGACAAGCTGCTCTGTGTTTTAGAATATTTTTTTTTTATATTCCAGAACACACAATATCTAGACGAACATCCTTTTTTTTACACGCTTTATATTAGCTTGACCTGTATCTATCTATCTATCTATCTATCTATGTAACGGAATCTTTCAACGCGATTTTCACCCACTTAAAATCATCGGATCGACCTGAAACTTTGTATACTTGTAGAGGACCCGTGACAATACAATAATTTCATATTTATTTAGAGATCACCTTGAAGTATATTTCTCTTGTCCTGAAAGTTTTGTTTCTTGACTTAAGTTCATTATACCGCGCACCATAGAATTCGCTCTCACCATAGCCGAGTGTTTAAGGTCTTGGTGCAGTGCTATTCAACTTGCGCTGGTTTGAGTCCCACGGAAAAAAGGACATTATGCCCACCTAGCACCGTGCGGAATTTGGGTAGTTACAATAAAAGCGGGGTCCAGATTGAGAAAACTAACTATAACGGCTGGAGGAGCGGATACGATGACCACTTCACCCGTATACAGGCTCCACCTCTGTAATTAACTCTACACTACAGCCGCCGGATCTACGGCTCTTAAGTTTAGGTTATACGAGGAGTAAAGAGAGAAATTCGCCCTCTACTGCCAATAAGGGAATAGTTGAGTGGGAGTAGATGTCTGCCACAACCAATCACAGCTTTTGACGCTGCTATAGCTCGCTATTTTAAGGTTTGTAATTGCTGAGATGTTCTCAGCTAACCGCATACATAAAGCGGATCCTCCAACTGAATATCCATATCGGCAACACTGTCGTGAAAACTTCAGGGCCGGAGACTCAGTGGCTGGTGTACAGTGGATGTGAAGCCAGCAGCAAGGAACTTCTAGGCCTCTCACGCCATGGAGTATTTAGTAAAATATAATTAACTCATTCATTTGAAAAAATCAAGTCAGGTTTAATAATCTAATGGGGGCACGCCGTAGCGTAGTGGTTAAGGCACTGAGCTACAAGCCGGAGGGTCGAGGGTTGAAGTCCCGTTGGGGTCAGGATTTTTAAACTGATCCAAACCCTCTGGCGGCACCCACTGGACTACATCTAGACGCAAATTTAACCTGGCAAACACAAGTGAAACACATATGTAAAAAGACTTTCTCCATCTTACATTATCTTAGACGTTTAAAGAATTTTCTCCCAGTTTCGTTAAAACAAATCCTTGAGCAGAATCTTGTGTTACCACACTTCGATTATTGTGACATTATATATAATGATCTAAACTATGACTTGTCGCAGAGACTGCAGCGTGTTCATAATGCTTGCGTTCGATTCATTTTCAATATCCGCCGTTATGACCATATTTCCGAACACTTTAATAACCTCTCTTGGCTCCGTCTTACTGACAGACGTAAATTGCACTCCCTTTCACTACTTTTCAAGCTTCTGAATTCCTACATCCCTACTTACCTGGCGTCCAGATTTGAGAAGTTATCCTCTTACCACAATATTGACACTAGATCACAAGATAGCAGTCTGCTAACAATTCCTCTTCATAGCACTTCCTCCTATTCTACTTCCTTCACAGTAGCCTCTGCCCGCTCCTGGAATCTCCTTCCTCAAGATATCAGGGGTTGCCGCACACTTGGAACCTTTAAGTCACGCTTATACAGTTACCTGTTGTCTAATAATTAATTTTTCTCTATTTATATAATTTTATACTATGTCATTAATCTTTTCCTCGTTTTTTATATATATTGTACATATTATATATTTAATTCGTTAAATTTAAAGTAAATCAAAATACATTATAAATATTAATTGTATTGTATTCATAACTTGTAATCGTTTATATATATATATATATATATATATATATATATATATATATATATATATATATATTGTAATTTAGATTTAAGACTATTTTTTTGTTTGTATTTTTTTTAAACCTGGTTGAGTGGTAGACAAGGCCTTAAGGCCTTAACTCTGCCAGGTAAAATAAAGCTATTATTATTATTATTATTATGGTCCTGGGGTCGACTCAGCCTCTAACGGAAATGAGTACCATACGCTTGTTCTGGGGGTAAAGGCGGCCGTCACGCAGGGCTGACAACCCGGCTGACATAAAGTGCCGATTGTCTCGAAAAAGTGGGAGCCTTAACCTTCTACTACCCCAAGGGCCTCCGGGCCTATTGTGGGATCACTTTACACTTTACTTCTAATAATCATGTTTGAATACCGTTAAGATTAAAATTATTTCAATTGCATTAATTTTTGTACCTTATATAATACAATCCTCCTCAACTATACAATTTTCTGTTATCTTAGTTATATTATTAATATATGAAACGTGTCTTCGAACAACTTTGAATTTTAAAATATAAGGAAGATTATAACAGAAAATAATATAGTTGAGGATGGCTGTATTGTATAAGGTGCAAAAATATTATAGTTGAAACATGTTTAATAAGTTGCCCCTAAAAATGTTATGATAAAATTCCGTTGAGGTGTTAGTCAGAGTGTCCCGCGCCGTAGCCTAGTGGTTAAGGCAAGAAGCCTTGGCGCAGAGCTACGGGACTTGCGCTGGTTCGAGTCCCCATGGGGGAAGACATTTTTCTCATGGAATCTCGGCCAGCATGGGACCGGTGCCAACCCAGCATCGTGAGGCATTTGGGTAGCTACAATACGTAGCGACTTCAGGTTTGGATGACCAGCTATAACGGCTGGGGGACCCGACATGCTGACCACATGTCACCCCTACACTGGCTTATGATCGTCTACCTCTGTGATTAACACATGTGGACGTGAGGCCAGCAGCCGGATGGTAGGCCTAGGACCTTCAAGGCCTGTCGCGCTTGGAGTTTTGGGGAGAGTTAGTCAGAGTATATAAGTAGTAATCCCACTACAGGCCTCAGGAGGCCCTTCGGGTAGTGGGAGATTAAGGCTCCCACTTTCCTGGACAATCGGCACTTGATGTCAACCGGGTTGTCAGCCCTGCGTGACGGCCGTCTTTACCCCCAGAACAAGCGTCTGGTACTCATTTCAGTTGGAGACTGAGTCGACCCCAGGGTCATAGTGCCGCCAGAAGGTCTGGGTCAATTTAAAAATCCTGACCCCACCGGGACTTAAACCCTCGACCTTCCGGTTTGTAGCGCAGTACCTTAACCACTATGCTACGGCGTGGCCCCATAGTCAGAGTATATAAAACTTGCAATATAAAATTATACCTTTTATTCAATACCTTCAACTGTTAAAACGATTAAAACATTGTAGACATTTCGGGACCAGTCCCATCCTCAGCAGAAGGTTGTACTTTACTCTTCAGCTGCTATCCAGACAACCTTCTGGTGAGGATGGGACTGGTCCCGATAGGCCTACAATGTTTTATTCGTTCTAACAGTTGAGACTGAATAAAATATACATAATTTTATATTATAATTTTTATATACTCAAGTTCAATACATTATTAAAGTGATTTTTTGTGCGAAAGCAATCATTGTCAGTAGTAGGCGTGTAGCATTTTATTTAACTACACTTCTTTTAAAATCTCAGGTCATTAGCACAGTGATTCAAACGGGAGAGAAAAGTCCGACATATTAGTTCAGTGTCTTTTTATTTCAGGTTTGATTTATATTTCCTTTGATTAATAGGATTGGTTTAGGGTTCTAAGCAAAGGTCCGCAATGCAAGAAGGCACGTTGAGATTAACATAGTCCCTCCCCCGTGGTTAGCGAGGCAGTAGGTATGTGACCTTGCCCGGACTCGATCCCCGGGTGATTTGCAATTCTCGACATGCCGCACGGAGATCCTCTCTGTTGCGTACTAAACGGCTTGTGAACGGCCTAGTGTCCAGGTTCACACACACCTCTACCCACGTGACCACAGGGTGTATACCAGTGCCATATCCCCACCTCAAAATTGCATTAAAAATCATTTCCTTGCTGTAATTAATTTACCTCTACACAGATGTAACAACATTCAATACTAAACTTGTAGGGATAATAGAAGAGATCAAGGTGTATTACATTCACTTTAGATAACAAGTAATAATTAATAACTCACTGGTATTTCGAACCCGAGGGCTCATGGCCATACGGGCATAAGCTCTTCATACATCCCTATCCTGAGCTAATGTTTACCAGTCATTCCCTGTATAATTCACCTACTTTAAATTATGATTCGAGCTCACCACCGTAGAGCAGTTGGTTAAAATTATACCCTACGACCTGGAAGATCGCAGGATCGAGTGTCGATGCGATCAGGATTTTAAAATTGTTTCAAACGTTCAGGGGATAAAGGCAGGCGTTATGTATGTTTGACATCTCGTGTCGATTGCTAGAAAAAAAAAATGGCATCCTTAACTTCCGCCTATTCCAAGGGCCTCCTAAGGGCTGTAGTAGATCACTTTACCAAATCATGATTAATGTTATTCTCTCGCCTCTTTCTTGCCCTACCTATTGGACACTTTTCCTCTGGATTTCCTGCATTAAGTTTCCGTGCCCCTCATTAATTAATTAATTTCCTTACAGTCTACAAGGCTTAACTATTCTTATTAGATGTTGTTTCCCACCAAACTCATGGAGCTCACTGCTGTAATTTTCTTCCATTTATCTATCTATTTTCCTCTCTGGTCCAAAAAGAGTTCCTAAACACTTTATTTTTAAACACACTTAATATTTTGCAGAGCTTAACAAGAATTAACGTGAAATTAATTTTAATGAGTCCACTGCTATGACCTCGAGGTAGCGTGCTTGCTTATTTTGCAGCGGGCCCGAGTTCAAGTCTCGATCGGGACAAGTTTCCTGGATGAGGTATTTTTCGGGGGTTTTCCTCACCTGTAAAACAAATGTCCGGAAATTTTAAGGCCCAAACGGACGTCAAACATTATATGTCCTCCATATGGGGACGATAAGCCAGCGGTCCTCATGGTACGTTTCGATTGGAGTTAATTGTGCCTATAATTCGGGTATCGTGTTTCACCTTCTATCTTTACTTCATCATTATTCCTTATACAACACACGTTAAAAACAAACACTTAAATGTACATTCATTCTACACTCCTAACTAACTAACTAACTCGCTGGCTTTATCGAACTCGTAGGTTCAATGCCGCGTGGACATAAGCTCTCCGTACATCCATACCCTGAGGTAATGTTTTCCAATCATTTTCTGTATAATCTACTTCTCTCAAATCATAGTTAATGTTATTCTCCCACCTCATTCCCATTCTACACTCCTCTCCATACAAATTTCAAATTATGAATAGAACCTCAATTATTTTGGAATTCGCTAATAAATGTTTATTTTTATTTAAGATAAAGCCATGTGAAGGTTTGGGTTGTATGACATGAGACCAACAACAATGCTAAGCTTCTTAAAAAGTTTGAAGTTTGATAAAGTTGAGTTGGAAGTTGAGTTTATTTGTTAAAAAAGTTGTCCGTAAAGCTTTCAAAACTGAAAGACAAAGTGTGTAGTATGACTTACAGTACACATCGTTTGTAGCCGGTGAAGCAAAGAAAACTCTTAAAAACTTTCCTAAGTCCATCCATACATATAGCAAGTTTTCCTATAGTTTGCTTACTGAAAATCGCATTATTTTCAAGAAGGGAAATTAAACATATAGAACATTTCTCACAATCAAATACGGTATTTTAGGATCTACAAACAAACCAGCCTCATGTTCTTGTGGTCATGAGGTCTCGGATTCGATTCCCGCACGCACGCGCACACACACACACATGGGTATTTTTCCTATGGTCGCACATGGTCTGGAATTTAGGTTAAGTTTAGATTTAAGGACTTCTCTAGCATGTCATTAACATTTCGATGATCAACATCCTTACTATTATATATAAGTTATATATAGTCCACCGCTGTGGTCTCGAGGTAGCGTGATGCCATGTCACGCAGCGGGCCCGGGTTCTATCCCCGGTCGGGGCAGTTTTTCTGGGTGAGGTTTTTCTCGGGGTTTTTCCTCACCTGTAAGACATATGTCAGGAAAACTTTAAGGTCCAAACGGTCCCCGAAATCACATGGCCATCATCACCATCCTTCACCGGTGTGGAAAGCAACGGGAAGCTACCACACCTACAATTCCCTAGTAAAGCTGCAAAGCATAGTATGAAAATGATATGATTGCAGTGAAAGGTCTGCCCTCGGGCAGAATTACTATGGATGGATATATAACTATTTTAGAATTCACGTTATGAGATTAATGTACCATATCCTAAGCCATGGGGTTTGTGAGAACAAAACAGGAATTTGATATTTCGATTGCCTATGCCACCTAATAACAATACTTTTTTATAAAATCGTACTGCTAATGTTCCCGGTCGAATTATACTTCTAATTGTTTCATTAGAGACTATAAAATGAAATCAGAACAGTATGGTTGAAGACCATGGATCATACATTGGGATAATGTAACTCCTCCTTCCAAGACGTCCAAATTTCATAAGTTGATTATAATTCCATAAGTTACAGAAGAAAATGACAGACATGTCATAAAACAACCTGATGGTATTAAAAAAAATAAAAGTATTAAGTTAGGTTCTTTGAATGTATGCTTTAAGTTTCTATACGTCTTTAAAACTTCATATTTGTGAATTTATAAATTTTTGCAAGAGAGAATTGAAAAAAAAAAAAAAAAGAGTCCGTTTGCCAGGAACGGTCATAAGCTAAACGAATTCCTCTGCAAGTGGAAATTATGATCCGATTTTACTGTTGTACGGAATATGTATTTATTTTGTTATACCCCATCAGCTGGAGAAACTGAATTTCTTATGCCAACTTATTTCAATGTGCCGAACTGCAGTGAAAAATTAACCATTAAGTTATTACCTATTGCATAATTTGACATATACATACATAGTGTTCTGTCCAAGAGCAGCGTTATCCACTCTCTCCATAACTCAGCTTTCCTTTTTGTATCCGCATACAAGCCATTTATTTTAATATTATCTATCATTAATGTATTTTTCTGCCTCTAACTTTCTTTCCGTTCTAGGGCATCCGTCAGTAGGCAGTTTCTTCTTAGCGAATGGCCAATCCAATTTTTTTACTCTTCTTTATGAGTTCTTCCTTCACCCACTCTGTCTAGCACATTTTTACTTTTTATTTTGTCTGTCCATTTTATACGTTCCATCCTTCTCCATATCCACATCTCAAAAGCTTCCAGTCGCTTTTCTTCATTCCGTCGTAATGTCTAAGTCTCTGCACCATACAATGCTATACTCCACACAAAGCACTTCACTAACCTCTTCCGTAATTCTTTTGCCAAAGGTTCGCAGAAAATGTTTCTCTTCTTGTTAAAAGCGTCTTTTGCCATTGATATCCTCTGCTTTACTTCTTGATCGTAGTTCATGTTACTACTGATACGATAGTATAACCCAATTAAGTTATTTGAAGCTCTCCACTTGTTCAATGGCCTCATCTTTAATCCTCATTTTTATCTTCCTTGGTTTACTTCCTATAATCATGGCCTTCGTCTTATTTATATTTATCTTCATCCCATAATCCTCGCACTTGTCATTTAGCTCCATCAGCATGTCTCTCAGTGTCATTGCATCTTCTGCTAGCAAAGCCATATCATCAGCAAATCTTATGCACTTAATTCTTCTTCCTCCCATGTTTACCCTCCCGTATTCCTGAAGCAGTTCTTCATTAGGTCTTCCAGGTAGATGTTGGAAAGAGTAGGTGATAGAGAACATCCTTGCCATACCCCCTTCCAATTTCTCTCCCCTCTGACATTCACAATTTTAAATAATATTTCTGACTCATTTTTTCTGTTATAAGATTATGTTTAGTAGTTCAACTTATTACAGGAATCTTCCTAGCAATACATTATTGCCCCAATATTGAAATAGATTAAAAATATTAAATAATTAAAACTAATGCATCTTATTGGATACATTGCAAATTGCTGATTAAATTGTAGTGTATACATAACATTGCGGCAAAACAAATATGGCGGCTGCTGCAGCGAGTTTATAATTTCGGGTTTCAGATAAACCTCCACTTCTAATGGTTGGATTTCTAAAAAAAAAAAGTGTAACCTTTATTGGTGCATTACTTTATAATGATGGTGAGGTTTGGCCTGCTTTTTATACATTAGACCTATGGAATATGAAATTATATATATTTTTCTTTTATGCTTTTTAATCTCCCGGACTGTTTTAGCACATACTCAATTAATAGAAACAAAATGAAATAAATATATTAAGCAAGGGAAACTGATAATATTGCAGGGCACATTATGTAGATCTATTTTATTGAAAAATAACTTTATAAAGAGAAGAAAAAAAACACGTCCCAGTAGGCCTTCCCTGTGAAAAACAGCCTAAGTCAATAAAGAAATGTCCGTATAATTTTAATTTCTAAGAAAACTGTACATTTGTAACTCATAGATCTTAATAAATTTCTATCATATTTCCCTCACGGAAATCATAGTCTACTAAAAATCTGCGCACTTACATTACTTCCGCTGTATTGTTTTTATATAAACAGTATAATATTTACCGAAATAGTATTCTAATCCCTCTACAAATGATAAATTGTAGTCCCTGGTTAGAGGCGTTCTGGAGACTAATGAAAAGGCTGTTGGATTAGGCAGACATAAGTCTTTGGGGTGTAGGGTCGTGATAACGAATAATGAAAATAAGATGTAAATCATTCATTCATAACGTATATCGACACTGACAAGAAAGAACAGGCATGTGCCTTTGCTGCTTAAAAAAATTTAGTCTGCTAAAAACGCGGAAGCAAAATGTTTCTCAGAGTTTTTCCTTGTAATTTCTGATGAAATACTTTGACAGATTTTCAAGGGTAAATCTCTATTCTATTAATATTTTTCTTTAATGCTGAAAAACAGTTCTTCATGTCTCACACCAGATACAAAATATGCTTGAAGTAAAAAAAAAAAAATGTATTCAGCATATTGTATCCCCCAGCCGTTATAGCTGTTTTTTTTTAACTCGGAGCTGCTACTTATTGCAGCTACCCGTATACCTCACGATGCTGGGTGGGCACCGGTTCCATATTGGATGATATTCCGTAAGAAAAAATGTTCCCCCATGGAAACTCGAATCAGTGCAATTCCCGTTGCTCTGCGCCAAGGCATCTTACCTTAATTATACGAAATTTAAAAGTAGACCCTAATTTACTTATTTTATTGTTTAAGACAATGGATGATTAGATTTAATACATAGAATTAGGCCTTTTTAAATTCTAAAACAAAATGTAATTTTAGCTTCTAACATAGCCTCATTTTCATATATACAACACCCTGTATTGTCTTCATACGTTGTTTTTAATGTCTATTTTGAAATTAATACGTAAATTTTATTTCATTCTCATTTTACAAAATAATATTAAACTGTTAAGAACTCAAAGACCGAATATAAATAGATTTAACTGTATGTACGAGTATATCCTCTTATATGCATGGAGATGTGCTCCTCTGCATTCAGTAAACAGGGTATATTTATATAGTGCAGGTTGTTTTTATTTGAAACGCCATGTGAAAAGAACATATTTCTTTTTGTTGCCGGTGACAGAAGTTTTTTGGCTTGCTGCCATCTAAGATAACGTTAAAATATTTTTTGAAATAGTTTGGTTAGTTGGGACTTTACGGCGCCCGTCTTTTCCTGTGCTTTGTATCTTAGCGGTAATACAAGTATACACGTCAATTATAACATTCTCTTAGCTAAAATAAAATAAAATGTAACTCTTCTTACCTTCCTTTCTTGTCTTGACTTCTGTCACTTCGGTTTTCAATCTGTGGAACTACTTCTACATAAGAAGGCAAATAGAATTGTTTATGGTGTAATGAAAGTGGATACAGGTCATTACTTTGCTAATATGAACATTATATGCTTTTTTATTTCATGCTTATTTATTGACGCTTTACATCCATGTAATGCTTTTTACTTGTCTTTTCATAACTTTTTTTTTAAATGATTGAATATCCAGTCACTCATCATTACCTATCTCAGTCTTATAAGATCACTTCCTGACATTGGGCGCATCCTGACTAGAGGATGACTAGAGGGCGGATTTCTGCATATTTGCATGTTTCATTCCTTCAAAGATAAACATATGCATGGAAGAGGAAAATGCGTTTCATGTCATTTGGAATCAATTGGGAAAATTGTATAGTGCATATAAATGCATATTCACGGAATTAGCGCATATTTCACTAATATGTGCATATATTATACTTTTTTTCTCTATTTAATATTAAATTATTAGTTTTAACCCCATAAAATGACAAGTTTCTGCTTTATTGTCATGTTTTTGCAAATGAAGACAATTTTGTTTTCATAGCCAGCATCCCTATTTCGCATTTTCGCACAACAGTGACAATGCCGATCACGGGGTCTGTAGTTTTAAATCTCAACAAGTCAATAAAGCAATCTGGCCTAAACCATTTCCTGAAAGGAAGATTTCGGAAGAGATGAACGTGCTTGCTAATGATGGACAGTCTATTCGTGATAATTTCCTTGTTTTCGTTTTCAACCAGCGATGTTATTTAAAGTTTAAACATCAGCTTTATTGAGACTGTAGGCATACACGACAAACACTCAAAATATACTTTCATGTGTGCAAAATATACTTCATTTCACACAAAGGAAGCCTGTTGAGCACGGTGACAAACAAATCGGGAATAGAAGTTTAAATTATTTTCTCAAATACCATTTTGTGAGTGTTGGTGGACCAAGACAAGTGTTTTCATAAAACAGACAAGATTAATGAGAATGACACTAATAAAATACAATTATTAACTGCAATTAGGAGCGAAAAAAGTAAAAATATTAGAATTGTTGCTTCATAAAAAAATAAAAGGATGTGCAGGAAATAGTGTATTTTCCTATAAGAAGAAAATTTTTGTGCATATTTTTTAATGTTAAGAGCATATTTTCAACTTTTTTGCTGCATACATGCATGCATATAAATCCGCCCTCTAATCAAGACTGTGCCTGGTAATAAAGGATTTTCTATTTATCTATGATGTATGCCTAATAAACTTTAAAACGTGAAAGTTTTATATAGGTACCTTCTATTATGGGAATGACTTAGCATAGTTGGATAAGGCAATACGCTACATGCCAGAAAGTGGTGGGTTCGGGACGCGATTGGATCAAGATTTTTAAACTCGCTTAAAACTTCTGGTGGAATAATACAGCTATTGTCTTAGAAGTAATATTTTTAAAATACATTATTATTTTTATTTTTTCTGACAAGAAATTAAACTACTCTTCAAAATAGAGACCATCAGATTCTATGGTCTTGACGCTCTTGAGTCGTCTTTTAGCGAGATTTATTATCTAGCGATAGTAGTAGTTTTTATACGAAGAATTAGTTGAGAGCCATTTCCACAGCTTCAATTTTTTTTTCTCGAAATTCCACGAAAAAAGATTACTATGGATCGAAGCTCATAGTAATTTGTAAGCGCAAGAACAGGGTTAGACCTATATGCTGGGTATGGTAGCGGTTCAATTACTCCCAATTTTTTGTCATGGTGGTTCGTGCAGTATGGAGTCCGGTCAGATTTGAACCTGCGCGACCCTCAAAATTTAATTTACTCGTTCCAGTTGTTAAGAGTAAAGATCCGCATCGACTGTACGACCGTTTGGAACAAACTCCCAGTCAGTAACACCAAAATTCCACCAGACACATGTTCTGGATGCTGCCTCACATAGGACTGAGAATCAGGCTGACATATTTGCCAATTGCCTAGAAAGATGGGAATCTTAACTTCCTATCACCTCAATGGCTTCTTAAGGCATACACTTTACCTTTTATACATACTACTATATAGTGGGGGGGATGTCGTAGCGTAGTGGTTAAGGCACTGCGCTACACGCCGGAAGGTCGAGGGTTCGAGTCCCAGTGGGATCAGGATTTTTAAACTGACCCAAACCTTCTGGCGGCACTATGACCCTGGGGTCGACTCAGCTTCTAACGGAAATGAGTACCAGACGCTTGTTCTGGGGGTAAAGACAGCAGTCACGCAGGGCTGACAACCCGGCTGACATCAAGTGCCGATTGTCCAAAAAAGTGGGAGCCATAACGTCCTACTACCCCAAGGGTCTCCTGAGGTCTGTAGTGGGATACCTTTACCTTTTACTATTTTGTGTACCCTGCAACATTCTCCAAGTCTGCTAAAAGTTCTGAAGCTTCTAGATATATTAATGAGGGACAGGGTCATAAATGAAACACTTCAAAAAAACATCAGGAATGATCCATCACAGCAAGCTACCAACATGTTGGAAGACTTAGGGACGAAAGATAGACACATAAGCACATATGGTAGGACTCTATATTGCAAAGATCGCTGAAGACCAAGACAAAGATGCGCTGATTTCTTCAAATAATGTGTACCAATTCCGACACTAGCAAACGTAATGTGTGTATCTGTATATTCTTGTTGGTGGAATAAATACATGTGACGTAGTAAGTGGCTTAATATAAAACGGTGTTTGAAATAAGTGAAGCCAATAATAAGCGTTAAGCACGTGGTATGACAGACGTATTTTCAACTTCCGTAATGATACACAATGGGGAACATCCCACAAATCAGCACCCATCTGTCAATTCTCATACCTACTATATGGTGTTCAAAAAGAGTTCACCACAATTCAATATTTTACTTCAAATCATTAGTTGTTGTAACCTTTGTCCACAATGGGGCAATGTATACTGGAACATCGATTACACTGTTCTGCATGGATTTTTTTTAAATAAATGAGCGTTTCTGAATCACAATTTCACACTGATTGCAAAAATGAAATCCGTTTTCGCATACCACGTCAGAATTCTTTACAATTCAAAATTTTATGTTTTGAATATTTTTCGTAATGTACAGCCTTTAAAAAAATGATGGCGCAACTCTTGATGATGTGAAGTTAAAAAGAGTTTTGAAGAGCGATTCACACCAGTACGTTGTTACATATTCTGACTCGTTTGAGTATAAAGCGGACGGCGTCTCTCTTCATGTAGCATTCGTATCGATCGATTTAGTGGAACAGTCGGTAGGATGCTCGTTTTCCGACGACGCGGGCCCATGTTCGATTCTGGTCAGGTATATATTTTTTAATTATTATTTAATAACATCCTTAATTTTCATAATGCCTACATGTTACCAGGCTTCGTTATATAAATAAATGTGTGTGTGTATATATATATATATATATATATATATATATATATATATATATATATATGGAAATGTTCCCGGTCGGGATGGTTCCTGAGTGAGAATTTTGGGTTTTTCCTCACCTGTAAGATAAATGTCAGGAAGCTTAAGTCCCAACGGTCCCCGAAAATCATCCGGCCATCATCATCCTTATAATTATCATCATTCTTCACCGGTGTGGAAAGAAACGAGAAGCTACCACAACTACAGTTCCCTAGTAAAGCTGCAAAGCATAGCATGAACATGTTATGATTACAGTGAAAGACCTGCCCTCAGGGGGCAGAATTACTATGAAAATAAATAAATTAAAGGAAACAGCTCATATATATATATATATATATATATATAGAGAGAGAGAGAGAGAGAGAGAGAGAGAGAGGAAATGAATAACGATTGTAACATCTCATTACTTTGTTTACAAAACACATGGCATAATAAAATTATTTATTTCCATTACTAATACAAAATGCGTCTGATTAATTTAAATCAGTATCTAATTTCATTATATACATAAGTCCTGTAGTACTGCATCGCTTCATACAGACAATTTCAAGGAAAGATGATTGTGGCTAGTGGAGGGAGCTTCTGTTCCCCGTGCATGAGGTCGCATGTTCGATCCTGCTGTCATCCTCCTTTTTTTTTTCTCGCCCTTACTTCAATTAATTTTCTTTCTTTTGTTTCATTTCTTTTGCTTTGTTTTATTTTCAGTATTTACCGCACTACTTATTTACACGAAATTGTTTTCCATTGCACGACACACAACGAAATAGAACGGATTTATTACTCATTCAAAGTATCTCTGCAAGCGGAAGAATCAGGAAGCTCTGTTTGTTGGTACACGTGACGTCATATAAGGCAGTGTACACTGTCAGCGTCCCACGTCCCATTCCCCTTTGCAGTCATAGCTAGCAGTGTCACGTGGTCTATTCCTGCAAACACGACTGCAGTGCCCTCCGTCAACAACTGCGCTTACTCCTTAAACGGGTAATAGTTTCTCACATAGTTGTATACTTGTGAACTAAATAACTGATCTCTGATCATGCACAGTGGCTTCGTTCTGAGACTTGAAAATTATCTGTGTGCCATCAATTATTTCAAAAGTTGTACGTACTGTAGTAATATTACAGTGTGCTTATCATTTGTTAGAAAGACCCAACAGTTTATAATTTCAACTTTATCACTTAAAATGTGAAATACTATATTATTATGTTTATATTTGAAATTACGTTTATATTTATTAAAATCTACTAACTATATCCGCCCTAGGTCTATACAAAATGTTGTGATTGTGTAAGTGATCCAAATCTGTTTTGCTATATATGTGGGTCATATACGTTAGTAAAACAAAGACTATAACTGTTTTAAGTTAGAAGACCAGGATAAATCATGGTGCCCTCACAAAGTGTGTCGTAGGGGCTCTAGTATAATATAAATATTAATGTATTCTTCGTCTCTTTTATTCGTTAAATTTAATAAATCAAACACACACACACATATATATATATTTATTTGTTTATTTATTGCAGATCTACTTCCAAATCATTTGGTACGTTACTAAAATATGTTACTTAGTTCCAAGATTAATTATTATTGTAAATTTGTATTTCTATTTTAAGTGGTAGGGGTTAACTCTACCAGGTACGTAAAGTTATTATTATTATTATTATTATTATTATATAAATATTAATTTATTCTTCGTCTATTTTATTCGTTAAATTTAATAAATCAACATATATATATATATATATATATAGCGATTCCACGAAAATGTCATACCGAGGTGAAAATTTTGAATCTGACGCAGGAATAAATCTGTTGATGTAATATATATCTGTAAATATCAAATTTTATAATTCTATAAGAAAATGTTTCAAATGTGCATTATTTTAATCTAATAATAGCGGTAGAACTTGTCATATTCCAAACCTGAAAAAATACGCAAAATTTTACCAATTTCTTGTTTAATGATTTGGTCGTAAGAATTCGTTTTATTTCACAAAATCTTTTGTTAAACCATACTTTGGTTCTCCTTGGTCGTATATTAAACAATATTAATTGGATTCTAATATTCTATATACCTTAAATGTGTCCTATAGTTGTTAACTGTAAGTTATGGTCAGTCAGTCACAGAAAACGGATAACAAATACTGTACACAACATAATAATTGATGGATTAAAATTTCCTCTTGGATTCTACGTTATCGGTACACAATTAACAAAAAAGTATAGATGACATTTTCTTGTAAAGTCATTATTTTTCCCGCTGGAGTCCCGTGACTGACTGACTTTTTGTCCCCTCACTTATATTGCTAATACGCATAACGCAGTCAGTTGCTTGCTGGACTCCGCTGTGTATTAACATAAACATATATATATATATATATATTGCAGATCTACTTCCAAATCATTTGGTACATTACTTAAATATGTTACTTGGTTCTAAGATTAATTATTATTGTAAATTTGTATTTCTATTTTAAGTGGTTGGGATTAACTCTACCAGGTACATAAAGTTATTATTATTATTATTATTATTACTATTATTATTATTATTATTATTATTATTATTATTATTATATGTGTATATACCCCATATGCCCCGCATGGGGACGCGGGCACTCATATAGTTACGTTTATTTACCTACATATATCAACGAGGCTATTATTATTATTATTATTATTATTATTATTATTATTATTATTGTCAAGGTCAACAAATAATGTGTTCCGCGTTTATAGTCGAATAGTGTAATACATCATGATTTGGCGTAGATCTACGGGACAAGCGCTGATCAGAATTCCCATGGAAAGAAATGTATAATGGAATTTCGACCAGTTTTAAATGTTCTTTCTCAAATCAATATATGTTCCTGTTAAGTTGAACGATAAAAACTCTGTAAATAGTAGAACCTTCTTTTTTTTATATAACACCTTGTATAAAAGGAATAGAACGAATCTCAAAATGTAGAATTGCAGTTTGTGTTTACATGGGATCATGGACTTCACAACCTGATCAATAAAGAAAACAACCGCTCGGTAACCTCGATGATTGGACGAATCAAACAAGACAAGCATCACGAGTTGCCTGCCCTGAGCTTTCTCACCTAGCATCGTGATGAATTTAGATAGACACAAAAATTCGCATCTCCAGGTTAAAAAAACTGCTATTACAGCTGGAGAACCGACATGCTTACCATGTCACCCATTACTGACTAGATGATCGGCAAGTTCTATAAATTGCACACATTGATGTAAGACCGGAATCTGCTAGTAGGCCAGTGTCTTTCTAGACTTTTCACGCCATAGAGTTTAATTTAGGAATTTTTTAAAATTTTATTATGTTGAGAGTCATTGTTCCTGGAATGGGTAATAATTGAAATGGTTTAATTTTTTTAAAGAATTATTGGTGAAAATGTCACTAGAAAGATCTAGGAATGTGGTAGAATAGTATTAGGATGGGTTTTAAGGAACTTGATATCAGATATATAATTTGGATTCAGTTTCTTATGGATAGAGACCAACGAAGGGGTTTAGAGATTTTTTTTTACTCCAAGCGCGACAGGCCTAGAAGGCCCTTGGCCTACCAGCCGGCTGCTGGCCTCACATCCACATGTGTTAATCACAGAGGTAGACGATCATCTAGTCAGTGTAGTAGGGGTGACATGTAGTCAGCATATCGGTTTCCCCAGCCGTTATAGCTGGTCTTCTCAACCTGGAGTCGCTAATTATTATAGCTACCCAATTGCCTCACTATGCTGGGTGAGCTCCGGTCCCATACTGGCCGAAATTCCATGAGAAAATTTCTTCCTCCACGGGGATTCGAACCAGCGCAAGTTCCGTAGCTCTGTGCCAAGGCTTCTTGCCTTGGGTTTAGAGAATGCGACATTGAATTTGCCAGTTATACAAGACAATGGCAGTGCCTATTATTACTTATGGATCCGAAACATAGACAGTGACAACACAACAATCTGCCAGGATACAAGCTGCTGAAATGAGATTCCTCAGACCAATAGCAGGATATCAAAGAACAAACAAAAAACATAACACAGAAATAAGACAACTAACAAGAACAAACTGGAAAGAACACTTGGCATGGATGACTGAGAATATAATACCAAAAGCAGCATACAACTATTCACCACGAGGAAGAAGAAGTTTGGGAAGACCAAGGAAAAGATGGAAAGAGCA
This sequence comes from Diploptera punctata, assembly GCA_030220185.1. NCBI lineage: Eukaryota > Metazoa > Arthropoda > Insecta > Blattodea > Blaberidae > Diploptera > Diploptera punctata. The sequence continues at coordinate 1,519,290 of JASPKZ010009795.1, forward strand.
GCAATATGGAGCCGGAACAGGCTAGTAAATAAGCCTAAACCGTGCAGAAGAAGAATTTGCCTGTTTCATAATCCAAAGAGTTATTTATTTAGTTAGTCGGTCATGGAAACAATAAAAAGACGCACAACCTTGATCTTGGATGTGATTTTGTTCTTGCAATTGACCGAGGGGAGCTGTAGTAGAGATGAGCGTAACAACACACGTGCAGACTGGCCAGGTGGACTCACCACGTGTGCATATAGCATTAAAAGACTTACCGACTCACGTCATTTCGTTACAGTAACAAACTCAACACACGATTCAAATGGTCCCTCCAATGTTTTTCTTACATTACGTTACTCGTAAAATGCCCTTTAAATGTCGCACTCAAATTAAAATAAATCCCGAGAAATAATTTAATATTACCAAGCGAGTTCTTTGAAAACCTAGTGTTTGAGGCTCGCATTCCAGAGGTCCCGAATTCAAATCCCGTTGTCTATACCAAACTGATGGAGATAATTTTCCTAGTGTTTCTCAGTCGTCAAGATAAATGCTTATTGGAGTTTCATTAATATAAACAACTTCATCATATTCACCATTTTATATAAGTAAAAATAAAATCGTTAACTGTGATCTCGAGGTAGCGTGCTGCCTTGTCACGCAGCGGGCCCGGATCCGATCCCCGGTCGGGGCAGTTTTTCTGGGTGAGGTTTTTATCGGGGTTTTTCCTCACCTGTAAGACAAATGCCAGGAAAACTTTAAGGCCCAAACGGTCCCCAAAATCATATGGCCATCATCATCATTCTTCACCGGTGTGGAAAGCAACGGGTAGCTACCACACCTACAATTCCCTAGTAAAGCTGCAAGCATAGCATGTAAATGCTATGATTGCAGTTAAGGACCTGCCTTCGGGCAGAATTACTATGGATGGAAGCTTAATAAACACCATTATATAATAAGAAAATGCTTCCCTCGATGTTTTAATTGGTTCTGGATCTCTCTCTCTCTCTCTCTCTCTCTCTCTCTCTCTCTCTCTCTCTCTCTATATATATATATATATATATATATATATATATATGTATATCTATCTATCTGTCTATCTATCTCTCCTGGAGTTCAAATTCGTAATTGCTTTTTCTCAAACGTTAATAATACTATAGATGTAACCAGTTTTTATCTTAATACATTTATTTATTAGACTTATTTTGCAGTGCTTTCAATTTTAAAATGTAAAACCATCCATCGCAGAACAAAATTATCTTATATAAAACAGTAATTCCTAGATGAATATTTATTGGTACATTATATACAAAATGTTGAATATAGTTGTTATGCAGTTAATATTTTGATTGTGTTGGAATTTAAGATATCAGTTAATTTGGATTTAAATAACGATAGTGATTAACACCCGTATCTTGATTGAGAAAGGATTTAAATAACGATAGTGATTAACACCCGTATCTTGATTGAGAAAGGAGTTCCTTGCTCTAGTCACAGATATTGTGTAAGATTTTAAGACATGTCCTGCGCTGTGGAATAAACATTAAAGGAGCATTTTGTATTTTTGTTCCTTCTTTTAAGATCTCCTTGTAAGCCCATGTTTCCCTTAACAGAGAATTAGGCGCTCTCCCCCTACAGGGAAGAATTTGAACCATACTAATTTAGTTACACTTGTTTTCGTATAGATGTCATTTGAGTGGTCCGTGGTCAGCGTTCCGCCTCATACTGACATCTAGGAAACCAAGGAAGTACTAGGACGGGAAAATTAGGTACATTTTGCTTAGAGGCCTTTTCATTCTAGCTTAAGGATCTTTTACAAGCCTGAAAATTTTCAGGCACGGGACCCACGGCTTAAAGTCCCTCCCGAAGGACTCGCTCCTTGGATTTTTCCATCCTAAAAAAAATACATCGACCCCGACCGGGTTTGAACCCGCGACCCTCGGGACCAGAGGCAAGGAGCATAACCACTAGTCCACCGCGGCCGATAGATACAAGATAAAAACTTTATTTCTTCAGAAATCAGTGAAATATTAATTACAGATTTGAAATAAGCGCGAAAAACTGATCCTGAAACATTAAAAATATAGGGATACACATCTCCCTTCTTATAAAGTGTAATATATTTGTTTACATTAGGACCAAACTAAGGTGAGGCATAGAGTAAAATTTAGGCTGTAGGTAGGATCTGGGACTTTCATAGTACGAGCTCCATGCATAACAGTGTAAGCCAACTCGTTCATTGAATACGGTAATGGTAGGTAGATACAACATAAGAGGAGTAAATTAGTTTGTTATATTAATGAAGTGCAGAGATTTTGAGAGAGATCCGGACAGCTGTTGGCCCACTTGATTGAATGAGTTGTCAGGTGAGCGGGTGGACTGATGGACTAATTAGCCAGGCAGATGCTCCTGTGTACATCGCCAGCTGAAATCTGGAAATGGTGCCACGGGACAGATGCCTGTCTGCTACTTCATAAATCCCTGATTGTCCCTTTAAACGTAATAGCTGCCCTAGTTTCACTAATTCCAATATCAGTTGTCAGATTTTTAAATCAAAATCATGTTCACTACTGATGAAATTCATGAGATTCTTTTGAGGTAAGCCCATTAGTAACAATTTAACATTCTAATATTATATCATTTAATACTTGTACCGTTCAGTTTCCTCCTCGATTAGTGAAAACATTCTAAAACACTGTAGGCCTTAGTATCATATTAAAAATAAAAACATTGCATGACTTTTAAAAATGCAGAAGGTAAATCCATTTACGCTAAACACATTATTCAAGCGGACTATCATGTAAAAGTTGAATATGGATTAATAATAAATAATTCCAAAACAAAATACTTATAATGTACAACGAAAAATGAAAAAAAATAAGTAATCAGAGCAGCAATGATACAAATATAGAAGAAGTAAAATCAATAATACAAATATAGAAGAAGTAAAATCACATAGAAAAGAAACTATTTTGAAGTTTTACAAAGTATTGGCAGTTCCATCTCTTGTCTATGGATGTGAAACCTGGACATTAACAAAGGCAGATAGTAAACAAATAGAGACTGCTGAAATGAAGATGTTGAGAGCAATAGCAGGATACCAAAGGACCGATAAAAAGAAAAACGAAGATATAAGAACAGAACTTAATATATTTAATCTCTGTGAAATAATAAAATATCAAAATGCTTATCTTCAGCAGGTATTACGAATAAATGAACAGCGCATACCAAGAAGAATGTATAATTATAAACCATTGCCTGTCCTATTTGTCTTTCTTTAGTCCTAAAATTTTCCTAATAACGGAACTATCAACTATTGCATGCCGAAACCTACCTTGAAATTTCTCCCAGAGAAGTGTTGTGATGTACCAAGGCTGTGTACAAAAAAAACTGCTTTTTTAACTACAAGGCACAGAAATCTAAGCCAGAATCCAGCAATGACAACGCACTGTACGGAGCAGATGAACTCCCTGCTGAGTAAGAGCGGAGTGGAGTGTGGTGGGACGCGGCGCGGACGGCAGGTAGTGTGAGGATTATCCAATTGGCAGTTGCATTACTTCCCTATAGTTTAAATGAGAGATTTGGCGCTGGGTTTTAGTGTCTTGCAGTTAAAAAGATATAGACCTATACTCGTATTTTTGATAACGGTCTTGGTAGGCCTACATCACAACGCTGCTCCAGAAGAAATTTCAAGGTAGGTTTCGGCTTGTAATGGTTGACAGTTCCCTTGTAAGAACTTCATCGTCATCATCATCCAGGGATTAAGCCTGTTGGCTCGTTCCGGTTTCATGAAAGCTAGAATTGTTAAAATTGTTCATCTTCTGTGTGGGGTCCAAAATTTCTCCTTCCGCGCGGTTTATAATTTAGCAATCATTTTGGAAATCTTCCTTCTGGTATTCTATCAATGTGTTCTTTCCAGTCAGTTCTTAATTATTCGGTCTGTAAGTTTGAAAATATTTAGTTCCTTTCTTATATCTTCATTTCTTTTTTTATCCAGCAGAGTATATCCTGCTATATATTTTTTAAAAATCGCATCTCAGCTGCTTCCAATCTTTGTTCTTGTCTTTTAGTGATCGTCCAACATTCTGATCCAGACATCAATACAGGAACAGCCATTACTTTATAAAAATTAATTTTTGTTTCTTTTCTTGTGTTTTTAAGGGTTGTTTTAATAGTGCCACACATTAGATTAAATTTATTTATTTTGTCATTAATATCTTCAATTTTAACATATGATAAATAGATGCTTTGTAAGAACTTTATTCTCAAATACATGTAATAGCCTATTTTATCCTATCTTAAAATAAGAATCCAGGTTACGAGTTCCATATAACTGGAAAATTGACAATAGTTTCACTTTTTTAAAAATAAGTTGCGATTACAAGAGTCCCTGTAATCCCTAATAGCATGCGTTTCCAGCCAGAGTTGAACCAATATTTCATTTCTCTCTGCATCACATTTCTATTTGTAATTACTGTTCCTAGGTATTTGAACTCGGCCAGTTCAAAATTTCCCCCTTTGTCCGATCACTCTTTTTTGGCCTGAGAGGGAGAGAGATGTATTGAAGGGCTACGCGTGCCGCCACTAGCATGCTATGGGCGGCACCCATAATCTTCATTCCATCTCCCTCGCTCACAAAGCAAAACGCCTATAACATCCATTTTCATTGTATAATGTATTTCTATATATGATGTATTTCTTTATTGATATTTACTTCCAATCGGCCGCGGTGGACTAGTGGTTATGCTCCTTACCTCTGCTCCCGAAGGTCGCGGGTTCAAACCCGGCCGGGGTCGATGGATTTTTTAGGACGGAAAAATCCAAGGAGCAAGTCCTCCGGGAGGGACTTTAAGCCGTGGGTCCCGAGTCTGAAGATTTTCAGGCTCGCAAAAGATTCCTAAGCCTGAATGAAAGGCCTCTAAGCAAAATTTACCGAATTTTCTCGTCCTAGTGCTACTTTGGTTTCCTAGATGTCAGTATGAGGCGGAACGCAGACCACGGACCACTCAAAATTACATCTATACGAAAAAAGTGTAACTAAATTAGTATGGTTCAAATTCTTCCCTATAGGGGGAGAGCGCCTAAATTTCTGTTAACGGAAAACATGGGCTTACAAGAAGAATATTTTCTTCCAGCTCCAAATATTATAACATGAGAGAGAATTTTACACCTGTCTCGGTATATGAACCTGAGTTCTCTAGCTTTACGCGCTGGCACTCTACAATTTAGCTACTTTGCCACAGCTCCAGGACTAATCACAACTTTCTCTCTTTTTAATCTCCGGATGCTCCGGAATTAGTTTTTTTTTTTTTCGCGCAAGACTTTGGGTTACAGAGAACTCGCCTTACAATCTTAGTTTTCCATATCTTGTTCATAATTAGCTGATGTTATAGTGGAACTCCATCACGATTTCTCGCAATAATATTGTAAAAAAAAAGTTTCACTGATTACCCGAGACTCGGGAATTAAAGAGAGAGAGAATTTGATGCGCTAGCATGTAAATCTGGAGATCTTCTGTTCAAATCCCGGCTCCGATTTAATGTTTTCTCTCTAGTTACGCAAACAGTGAGCTATAGACCGTATCATTTCATTTCCTTAAGATATTATTTCTATATTGAATTGTAATTATGGTCAAGTTACTGATATTATATATATATTTCCTGTATTGACGTATGGATCGGAATGTTGGACTATCACTAAAAGACAAGAACAAAGGTTGGAAGCGCTGAGATGAGATTTTTAAGAAATGTAGTAGGATGTACTCTAGTGGATAAGAAAAGAAATGAAGACGTAAGAAAGGAACTAAATATTTTCAAATTTACAGACCGAATAATTAATTATAGGAACGCCAGGAAAGAACATGTTGATAGAATGCCAGAAGAAAGATTTCCAAAATTATTGGTAAATTATAAACTACACGGAAGGAGAAATGTTGGACGCCCACACAGAAGATGGTCTGAACAATTGTAATAATTCTAGCTTTCATGTAACCGTAACGAGCCAACAGGCTTAATCCCTGGATGATGATATACTGTTCTTTCAACTTATCCGAAATAGCGACCTTCGGACATTTTACAGCGAGTCTATGAATATGTAACGTGAAGGGAAAGTTGTGATGGAATTGATGAGATATTTAACCAGGTGTGTGTCCAGTCTGGGAGATGCGGGCAGCAATGCGGGTGGAAGACCCACGCCTGGACAGATGTAAACGTTTTATACTGTCTACATGTGGGCTATGTTTCTATATAATTTATCCAGCTTCCAACCACTTCTTTCCTTAAACACTTCCTTTTAACACAGACGAAAAAATAAAAGATATATTCACATTAGGGACTATTATTATTAGCTATCATTGTCAGTCGCGGCGGTGGTCTAGTGATTAATGTTCGTTGCCTCTAGTTCCGAGAATCGCGAGTTCAGACTCGACCGATGTCTATGGAAAAATCCTCCGTGAGGGACTTTAAGCCGTGGGTCCCGAGTCTCAAGACTTTCAGGCTCGTAAAAGAACTACAAACCTGAATAAAAATGTCTCTGTGCATAATTTAAGGGGACCCGGAGCGTCCTATACTTATAATGTTAAATGTAAGGAACATTTTCTCCTGAACTATTAATCCTATCAAGTTGAAATTTTTACAGTGGATTAGGTTCATATATTTAGAGTCTTCTATCATAAGGTTTTATATAGATATGCGTTGATATCAAAAATAAAAAAAAAGTCTACAAATATTTTCTTTCAGGCGTTGATATCAAAAATAAAAAAAAAAGTCTACAAATATTTTCTTTCGGTTTTTTTACACTGTATTTTGCAACGTAAATTATTTAATTACTGAGCTATCACAACATCAATATGACAAAAATTGTATATGAGCACTATATTGAAGCCCTGAAAATTTCAGGTCTCTAGCTTTAATTGTTTAGAAGAAAATGTTCTTTATGTGTTGAAAAAATGAATGCTAACTATGGGAGAGACTTGACGGCTCACGCCCACATTTTAAAGGGACGGGGAATATTTAAAACAAATAATAAACACTCTTAGAAACAAGATACAGGCAAGATAATTATACCATATTAAAGATGAATCTTTCTAGTATTTTAATTGATAAAAAAATGAAAATGCATTTTTTCATCACATCTGGCCTTCCGGGTTCCCTTAACCAACCTTCATCCAAGTAATACCTTAGCTGCATTTTAGATATCCCATCGAGGCGAAGTGCTAACCACATTACTGGTTGACATCTGGGAGTAAATAAGCGAATATAAATTAGCTTAATTGATGAACTCCCGCTAGGGAGCACCCGTGTCCCCACGCGGAACGTATTGGGTATATTCATACATTATTATCGACTATCAAAATGTGTTTTGGAATGGAAACCTGAGGGAAGACGAGGCAGAGGAAGACCTGAAACCTCCTGGAGTCAGGGAATATATTTATACAGTGGAGGAAATTGGTATAAAGGCACTAACTTTTAGTAGTAAAAAACCTGAAATATTTATGCAAATACCGTATGTGTGTCATAGATTACATATAATTATCTTGGACATAATTTCATACAGGTCTCCACATTTTGTATTTATTACATACGTAAATATTACGTAAAAACTAAGAAAACGCTTTCCTAAGGGTGGAAATCTGTATAAAGGCAGGTCAACTTCTGGCTCTTACAGAGACATAAATGTAAACATAACACTGCAGTTACATGGAGACGACGTGTCTGTGAGCATCGTTCATCAGTTACAAGTCAGTAGTACGTACAATGCCACGTGGAAAGCCTCTATCAAATGAAGAGAAATCAAGAGTTAGTGCCTTCAAGTGCCTTCCAATCGACAAATAGCTACGAAATTGGGACTTCAAGATGTGTCATTGATAATTGTGTCAAAACTGGGCTCACAATATGGAAAAAAAAAACGGGAAATATGGACGGAGAAGAAAATTGTCTGGGCGCACTAAACGTCTCATTTTACGTAAAGCAAAAGGTAAGAGTATGTTTTCTTCTCAAATCCAGGCTGATTTGAAGTTGCCAGTAACAGCCAGACGAGTAAGACAAATTCTGTCAGAAGACAAGAACCTAAAATTAAAAAATAACACCCCCGAAACAATGCACATAATAAAGTTAGAATGACTTTCGCTGAAGAACACATGTCCTGGACCTCAGAATGGAATAAAGTAATATTCAGTGACGAGAAGAAGTTTAATCTGGACGGGCCTGCTGGCTTTCAGTATTACTGGCACGACCTCCGTACTGAAGAGCAAGTTAGAATGAGTAGACACTTGGGTGGTGGAGGCGTTATAATTTGGGCAGCATTCTGCTTTAAAGGAAGATCAAAAATAGCATGGATACGCATCAAGATGAATTCTGAGTCCTACACTGAGGAGCTTTTGGAGTCCGAATTGATACGAATGTATGAGGAATTTGGCGAAGATCGAATTTTTCAGCAAGATAATGCTTCCATTCACGTGTCTGCCAAATCAAAGGAGTGGTTCAGGAAGAAAGAAATACCACTTTTGACGTGGCCAGTCAGAAGTCCTGATTTAAACCCGATTGAGAACTTATGGGGGATCCTGGCAAGGTGTGTGTATCGCAATGGACGGCAATTTCGTACAGTGACTGAGCAGAAAAAAATGTTATTCGGGAAGAGTGGGCTTCAATCTCAGTGGAAGAAATAAACACCCTCATCAAGTCAATGCCAAGGAGAATCTTCCAAGTAATTAAGAACAATGGAGGTTCAACTAAATTTTAGAACTTTGTTGTAAACTTTGCGCTCAGTCTTTTTGGTTTAATCTGTGAAATACACAAAGTGCCTTTATACTAATTTCCATCCATATGTGAGAATGGTTTCAGTCTTCATGTACTTTTTTGGGCGGAAATGGGATAATTAATTTTGACATTATTTGTGTGTGTTTTATACTCAATCACTTCCTAAGTTAAGATAGAAAAATGCCAAAGAAAGAGTAAATAAACTTATGTTCACTCTTATAACAAGTGCCTTTATACCAATTTCCTCCATTGTACATGAAGGAGAAACATCTACAACCAGGGGATTGGATGGGCCGACAAAATTGGCTATTAGGAATCGGACGATGTCAAAGACATCAATCGATGATGTATTATTATTATTATTATTATTATTATTATTATTATTATTATTATTATTATTATTATTATTATTATTGAAATTGGTACCGTTTAACAATATTAAAATATATATGTAGTCAATATGCCCAATTTCACCAATTAATGTTTTAAAATGGTCAACAAGTTTCTACAGCCAAGCTGTCATTCTCAAGACCAGATATTGAGAATGACAGCTTGGCTGTAGAAACTTGTTGACCATTTTAAAACATTAATTGGTGAAATGGGCATATTGACTACATATATATTTTAATATTATATCACCAAGAAGATCACTTGTGTATTAAATACGTTAACAATACTCTTAACATTTCGTACAATTAGCGTCATGATTGAAAAGTATGCATGAGAAGTCTGTCAAATTTTTTCATATGCTTGCCACTTATTACTGAGAATTACTTACTTACTTACTTACTCACTGGCACTATCGAACCCGTAGGTTTATGGCCGCGCGGACATAAGCTCTCCATACATCCCTATCCTGACCTAATGCTTTCCAATCATTCCCTGTATAATCTACTTGAACTTGAAAATTAAAATAAATAACCCACATCAGTCTTAAACTGAAAGTATCATCAAAATAACTATAAGTCCATATTTATCAATTTTATGTATCATATAGGCCTATTATGGTTAAGTGTTATAAATTTCGTGGGGGAAAAAATCGCTGATGTAAGTATATGATGGAAACGCGAATAAACTTGTTGGGATATGTTGTTAGCACCGGATGTGTCAACATAGGGCTTAGATAGTAATTTTGCTTTACATGCCAAGATTCGTAGACTTGTAATTTGCGCTACAATAGCCTAGGTTTTCTATAAGTACATTTTTTCTTGACTCGGTGTATTGTATTATTTTCTAAAGAATAGGCTATGTTATTTTTTGTTCATTGTATTTTATTTTGTTGCCTGAAAGAACATGGCCACTGCTGTTGTAGTATTACATTTAAAATGGTTTTATGGCATAATTTATTTACTTTAGTGACACGTGATACAGTGGAGTGCACGTGTTCACACAGACACTCTTCACATCTCGCCTTGCTATTGGTTCATGGTCACGTGGTTCCCATTATTTGACATCAGTCTTCTCTAAAGTAGGCTATATACAACTATAATGATAATAGTAACAATGTAGTCCCGCGAAGTAGTCGACTGATGTAAGTCATCATGCCTTGGTGCAGAGCTACGGAACATGGACTGGTTCGAGTCCCCATGAGGAAGACATTTTTTCATGGAATTTTGGCCTTTGTGGTACCGGTACTTCGATAGCTACAATGAGTAGGGGATCAAGGTTGAGGAAATAAGGTAGAAGGATTAATAAACCCGACCACGTATTATCCCTATACTGGCTAGATGATCGATCGTCCACTCTTTAAATTATACATGTGGATGTGAGGCTAGCAGCTGGGATTAGGCCAAGGGTATTTTATAGCACCATGGAGTTTAATAATAATAATAATAATGTAACGGTGCTCAGTGACTGGCTCAAGTGGTAGCGTGTGAGATGGTTGAAATCCTGGCACCGACCAACATGAGCTTTTTTTTCTCTGATTTTTCTCAGTTAAGGTAAATGCCGGTTGAAATTTCAGTGCCAGAATTCATTTTATCGTACTTACCATTTCATAATAATTTTTAAAAAAATATTGCATAAATTACATGACACTCAATATCCTATGGATGATTCTGATGACAATATGGTGTTCAGGGGATATTTAGGCCCCAAAATATTCTGATATTTGTCTTATAAGTGAATAAAAGAGGAGAATGGCAAGAAATAGACTTCCAAAATTGGCATTCCAATATACCCCAACTGGACATAGGGACCAAGGAAGACCAAAACATCGGTGGAAAGATCAAGACCATCTTCGCTAGGTTTACCGTATAGGCCACATGGCCTAAAACGAATTTGTCCATGATGATGAAGTGAATAAAAGCCCTAGAAAAAACCACCCAGAAAACTTATCTCGACCGAGGATCGAACTCGGGTCCACTCCGTCTTCGTTAACGACGTAACTATTAGACCACTAGATTAGCTTAATATTACCCAATGATAATAATAATAATACTTTATTTATTCTGGCAGAGTGAAGGCCATAAGGCCCTCTCTTCCACTCAACCAGCACAAATACAAATAAATATTCGACAAATATAGATATACACTATACTAATTATAAACAGTTAAAGATACAATAAATGTAGCAATGTAAATGTCATGTACAAACAACATTTTATAGGGTAATAACAATAATGATACGATAATAATAATAATAATAATATAAATATGATACATTATACGGGAAACACCAATTATATATATATATCTTACACTGGATAATAATGAAGTCGAGTTTAGAGCAAATATAAATTTAGATTTCTTTTAAAAGATGCCAATGTCCGGCAGCCCCTTATTTCTTGTGGTAGGGAATTCCAGTTGCGAGAAGTGGAGATGGTATATGACATGGAGTGATGTGATGTCCTATGTTGCGGTATATTAAGTAAGAGACTATGTTGTGATCTTGTGTTTAAGTTATGGTTTGAGGATATATACTGGAAACGGGATGATAAATAATTAGGAATCGAGGCATGTAGGATCTTAAATAGGAGAATTAGACAGTGCGATTTTCTTCTCTCTTTTAGATGTAGCCATGACAATTCGTGGAATAATGGAGAAATGTGATCGTATTTTCGAACATTAAATATGAATCTGATACACATATTATGGACACGCTGCAGTTTGTCCGACAATCCGTCACTTATGTCAGTTAGTAGAACGATAATTATTTACAATAGAGAAAGAAGAAAATATTAAATAATACACAAAATAAACATACAGTTTCGTAAGTAGCGTGTTGAAGGATATTGGTTCTATTGAGCTTATTGTCCGTTTTAAAGTTTCATCGATGTTTCTAAATGTCTCATATGTTCACTCGAGTTAAATTTGTTCAGTTCTGTTTACTTACATGTTGAGGATATATTTCAGTAGATGAGGGGACTTTAGAATGCGATGATATGTTTGTGTATCGATTGGAACCCTGCATTGTGATACTCGATACCCGCAGGAAGTGGTCCATATCCGGACTTATCCATCCCTCTCCTGATTTCGTGCTTAAGTCTCCAGATGTAACCCCACTTCATCTCTCCTCTTAAAAGTTGCTATTTTTTTTAACCGTACCGTTATATTGTCTTACTCAATGGGGTAAATATTTTTTTTCATTGTCTCTCCTTTTAAGAGTTATTTATTAACCATACCAATGTATTGTTTTACTCATTGGTGTAAATATACCATTCATATTTCTTCATTTTCTTTTCATGTCATAGCAATAAAAATACTTTTACTTCTAGAAAAAATCCAACCCTCTCTTCCTTTGCCCTACCAATTATATTTTACTGTTTGGTTGGTACTTTCAAATTGCCTTAGGAATCATGGTTCTGGACATACGGTCCACATGTTGGCGCCAGCTCTGAGGTATTTATGATTGGAATTTTCATGATGTGATACTTCGTGCGACAAGTCTGAGAGTACTTTATATATGTGTTCTATGTGAGTTATAAAACATAGAACATATTTTGATCATATTCAACATAGCCTATTTTTAAATAACTGATCACTAGGGACCGGATTTTCATGCATTTGCGTATGTTTTTCCCAGGTCTTAAATATACGAGAATAGGTCTGTGCTTATAAATTATCTATACACATCATCACATTTTGAGTTTGTTAAACTTTTTTTTAAGTTACATATAATTTCATGTTAATAATATAGTGCAGCATATTTATATATTTTGATTTTTTATGTTTATTCTTCTCCAAACACACTTCTTGTAAAGAAAATTAACACAGAGAAAAGTTATTGCGTGAGAGTAATTCAGGAGACAACTAACTGTGGAAAACTTAAAACATAATTATAGTTATGTGCTAACCGCAACAGAAAGCAAGATTTAGACAATAATATATTCGATAACACTGAGCAACAAAAAATAAACTTTTTTTTTTGTCTCAGAAAGAAAAACATTGTAATTCTGATAGTATTTTTTCTCCTGAATTCAAATATGATATGGTTTTTCTCCATCACGCAAGGTTTCCGAGAGACATACATTTATAATTTCAAACACTTTAATATTTTCTACATTCGTAACTACACAATATTCGAACATTCGGACTCACCTAGAAAGTAAGAAATGACGATTTTCTGCTATATTTCGCCTGTGGATCATCCCTCTTGATGGTCCAACAATAATCGGCCAGCATATTAGAATTCCATTTGCCATAATATATCTTTTCCATAGCTGAAATCTCCTGATGAAAGTGTGCCCGTTTTATTTTACAATGTACAAATGGACGAAAAAAAGTTTATTAAAAAAATAATTATTTAAATCCATTAATTGAAATTGAAATAAAAGAAACTGTGGATGATGGACAAAATTCCGAATACATATTTGAAAACACGATAAAAAACTGCATTAAGTATAACTATTGGTACTCATGAGACAAAAATCATGTTGAACAGTGTAATTTTGCCGAACTATCTGTACACATTTTATTTTGTCACGCAGCGAGGCCGAGTTCAAGTCACAGTCGGGACAACTTTTTTGGATGGAGGGGTTCCTCACGTGTAAGACAAGTGTCAGGAAACTTTAAGGTCCAAACGGTCACCGAGCATCATGTGGCCATTATAATCATATAATCATCATTCATATTCGCCTTAGATTAAATTTAGTGTTTAGGACTCTCCTGGCGCACCGCTATCACACACCATCGCCAATCATTTCATAGGTGCAGGCGCTCCAACCTGAGGAGTGGTTTACAATTACGCGAATGCCATGAGAGAACACTATAAATGTCGATATGACAATCTGGAACATTGAATAAAAATATATTAAATAATGAAAATATTTTGACACCAAAACATCGATAAACTGTAAGTTAATAGTACGAAAAAACGTTTCGGAATGGTGTTAACTATGCTTAGTAGTATCCCATTAAAAAAAGAACAGGAATGTCATCCCGCCCACCTCAAGCAATGTATGTATAGGTCGCGCAAGGGATTTTGAACAATGTCCTTGACCGTAAATCCAATGGCAGAGCCTATCCAGACTGCTGATCTGTGAATTCCCTGTCTGCCACGTGAACAAACAAAACAGTTCCTATATACAGTCCATAGAGAATTATAGTGAGACGCGGATGTGTTGATTTTAGATTTAAAACCGTAGACTTTAATTATAATATTTTGTACATTTGCTGCCTGAAGTCTTAAAATTATAATGCAATGTGAATGTGTATTTAGGTAATTACTTAACAGTTGTGATTTTTTTATTTACACAATGTCTCCTAACTAACTAACTCACTGACACTATCAAACCCGTAGATTCATGGTCGCGCGGACATAAGCTCTCCATATATCCCTATCCTGAGCCAATGTTTTCCAATCATCCCCTGTATAATCTACTTCCCTCAAATCATAGTTAATGTTATTCTCCCACCTCATTCTTGGTCTACCAACTGGCGTTTTCCCTCTGGTTTTCCTACAAAAAGCTTCCATGCACGTCTTTCATTTCCCATTCGTGCCACATGTCCTGCCCATCGCAGTCTACGATAAAGATTACCTATATTAATTAATCTTTGTAGTGAGATTTTAAAAATGTTTAGCAGTGACTGTACTTGAGGGAGTTAGCAATGACGTGTGGTCATACTTCCTATTGGCTGAGACCTACATCTGGTTAGTACAGGACTCGCATCTAAGCTCCCATTACAAATTTCATTGTTCAGGAACTATTGCTAGGGTTATACTCTGCTCTCTGTATTTCATTTATCCCTCGTGACACTACAGGAAGTAATATAATTACTGTAAGTGTACAGTGCGTATGAAGAGCACTTAAGCGGCAGGCTATGGCCGATCAGCGTTATCTGATACTGTAGTGGCATGAGATGAGGAACGTGCTCTGCTCACTCATCTGTTCAAGTGTCTGCGTATGTTCAGATATCATTATGTTGATTTTTTTGTGTGGGTGTGATTGATACAATTATTACGGTAATTAAAATTAACATGCATATTTAGCGAATCCTGATAACATTAATTAAGTTTTAAGATACAAATGAAAATATTAAAAATGTACCTATTGGCATGTGCCGTCGTACCCAACCTTATTAAAATGATGCATTAAAAATATTATTTGGAGTCCTTTCGGAAGTTAACTTCATCATCAGCAGGATGCGTATGCTCTACTATTAGATATATTGTAGACGTTGATGGTCTCGATACGTCTCTAGTAGCAACTGAATGATTTTACTATCTCGTATAGTGGTTTGTTCGTTTGGGGTGTGTTTTCATTCAGTAAAAAGGTGTTGATTTCTTTGATCTGCCAGGATACAAGCTGCTGAAATGAGATTCCTCAGACCAATAGTAGGATATCAAAGAACAGACAAAAAACATAATACAAAAATAAGACAACTAAAAATAGAGGAATTAAACTCAACAATAGAGAAATACAGAACAAACTGGAAAGAACACTTGGCAAGGATGACTGAGAATAGAATACCAAAAGCAGCATACAACTATTCACCATGATGAAGAAGAAGTTTGGGAAGACCAAGGAAAAAGATGGAAAGAGCAGCAATTTGGAGCCGGAACAGGCTAGTAAATAAGCCTTAAACCGTGAAGAAGAAGGAGAGGAAGAAGAAGATTTCTTTCATGATTCAAGGTCTTCTAGTACATTTATTTTCGCTGGAAGTCTTTCTCTGTGTACTATCGATAGGGTGTTTTCTATTGTATCCATTCGCTGATCAGCGTTGATTATGTGTTTTGCGTTACTTGACTTCCCACCCGCGTACATGAAATCTCTAAGATGTTCCTTGTATCTTATATTAAAGTTTCTAATTGTCATGCCTATATAAAACTTATTGCAATCTTTACATGTTATTATATTTATTATGCTCCTCTATGCCATTATGTACTATGTTGTTTCATTTGTAATATAATTTAAATAAAGTATTTTAATAAATTTGAGGACGACGGCACCTGCCAACAGGTGCATTTTTATCTTATTACTATTCATCTCAACGGAATTTGATATGAATTGTGTTAGTATTCATTAAATTTGTTAGTTTTTTCTATAAACTCCAAATTATTTAGCTGTTTGTTTCCTGTGTTTATCCCAACATGGTCACGCCATAATATCTTGCTTAATATTTACCAAAATAGGATATCTCGTTATCCCACATAATATGTATATCGCAATTTAATCTCTTACTGGTATAATAGGAAATCAGGGTCTGGCAGACTTTAGAATTATATAAAAGTAATATTCATTTATAATTGCTTTAAATTTGATTTAATTATTATCTTGACGGTTATCTGTATATTAACTAACTAACTTACTGGCACTGTCGAACCCGTAGGTTCATGGCCGCGCGGATATAAGCTCTCCATACATACCTATTCTGAGCCAATGTTTTTCAATCATCACCTGTATAATCTACTTCCCTCAAATCATAGTTAATGCTATTCTCCCATCTCATTCTTAGTGTACCAACTGGGCGTTTTCCATCTGGTTTTCCTACAAGAAGCACGTCTTTCATTCCCCCATTCGTGCCATATGCCCTGGCCATCGCAGTCTACGAGACTTAACTGTTCTCATTATATCTGGCTTCCTATAAAGATCATATAATTCACTGTTATGCAGTCTTCTCTAATCACCTGTCTGTTCATCTCTCTTGGGTCCAAAAATTTTCCTAAGACCTTTATTCTCAAATACTCGTAATCTCCTTTCCTCCCTCAAAGTAAGAGACCATGTTTCGCATCCATATAATATAACTGGTACAATAATAGTTTTATATATTTTGAGTTTATCGTTTTTTGAAAGGAGTTGCGAAGTCAAGAGTCTCTGCAATGCATAATAGCACGCATTTCCAGAATTGAGCCTATGTTTAATTTCCTTGTGCATCTCATTCCTGTTTGTGATTATTGTTCCTAGGTATTTGAATTCAGCCACTTCCTCAAAATTTCCCTCATTTGTCATTAACTGTCCATTTCCATTATATAATGTATTGCTATGTGTGGCCATATATTTAGTTTTATTGATATTTACTTCCAGTCCCAATTTCTTAGTGTTAGTAGTGTGCACGTGTTGTCCTTTAGTATCTCCTCGCTATCGACCAATAGTACTACATCATCAACATAAACTAACAACTTATTAATACCATTGAGTTGTAGGCCTTCTTCATCCTCTAAATATTTGATGGCATGCTCTAGTACTATCTATATATTATGTGCATGAATTAATATTTTATAATTCTTGTAAGAGTAAGGCTGAAAGAGCAGGAATATGTATACATTTAAATTTTGCTTTTATGCTAAGAAAACTGGAATGGAGTTGCTATGATCCTTTACTTTTATTTAATTTGTATTTGTGTTTGTGGAATGTTGCAGGTAATATTTTACGATAGCGACTGGAACCCCACAGTGGATCAGCAAGCCATGGACCGGGCACACAGACTGGGACAAACCAAACAAGTGACGGTATACAGGCTGATATGTAAGGGCAGTATTGAAGAACGTATCCTGCAGAGAGCCAGGGAGAAGAGCGAGGTGGGTAATACAAGGTGTAGAGTTGCAGGAAGTGTATCAATGTTACGATTGTCATTTTAATCTTATGGGTGGTCGTCCCCACACGTGTCACTGTCCACGTGCTCATATATTGTAAACATATACATTTCTTGTCATATCCGGAGCGAAGCTAGAGGGCTAAACTTTAATATTTGAAAAATTAAATTTCATAATACTTATCATGTTAACAGGGTTGAAAACGAAGCTTTACGAATGAGTCGAGATATATTGAATCGGGACAGTACTAGGGTAATGATATAAATTACTGAGTTTTTTATTGTGAAACTTCCTTCAGTCTAATTCTCAATCCTTATGTGACAGAATATTCACCTTAAGATCGCATTTTAGAGTAAATTTAACTTATATTGATCCCGTAATTTAAAATTCATGTTTCACATCCATATATATGAAGGGCTTAAAGCAGTAACATGATAAGCCACATTCTGTTAAGAAAAGTCATTTGTTACCATGATAGCAAATAAATGTATTGAAATATCCATAAAATCATTTGTAAATGCGCCAGCGTAGGGTTAAAACATACAAACACCCAATGTATTAACAACAATACTGCCCAATTAGTATCTATAATTTTTTGAAACATTAAAATCCTTATACCTCACAAAGAACAATATGTGGCTTATCATGTTATTGCCCTAAGCACTTCATATATATACACACAATAATACTGGTACTTGTCAAATATCCGATTGAGGGTCTTTCCACTTTTCAGCGGTTGCCCTTTTACCAGCCGGCTGCTGACCCTTCACATCCACATGTATTAATCACAGAGGTAGATGATCAACAGCCAGTGTAGGGGTGACATGTGGTTAGCATGTCGAGTCCCCCAGCCGTTATAGCTGGTTCCTCAACCTGGAGCCGCTACTTATTGTAGCTACCCAATTGCCTCACGATGCTGGGTGGGCACCGGTCCCATACTGGCCGAAATACCATGAGAAAATTTCTTCCCCCATGGAGACTCGAACCAGCGCAAGTCCCGTAGCTCTGCGCCAAGGCTTCCTACCTTAACCGCTCGGCTACGGCGCGGGACTACTTGTCAAATATAATAATAATAATAATAATAATAATAATAATAATTACGTATTTATTAGGTCACAAAGAAATTAAATCATCTCTACTTCTCTAAAAAAAATCATTAAACCGAAAATATATAAAACTGTTATTCTCACAGTTATATTATATGGGTGCAAAACATGTATATTAGTTATTTTTTGTTTCTTAAGTAAATAGATTGGATGAAGATTTGAAGATAATGTTTTCATTGTTACGACCTCATAGCTAATTTGCCAAAAGGCGGTTTGCTAAAAAAAATCCATGTTGTATTAATGGAAAGATTAAATGTGTTTTTTTCAGATTCAACGTATGGTAATCAGTGGCGGTAACTTCAAGCCTGACACCCTAAAACCCAAAGAGGTTGTTTCTCTACTCCTGGACGACGAGGAGATCGAGAAGAAATGTAAGTGTTCCTATATTGCAGCTTATATCTTACTGAGTGTTAAATATTTTTTAGTCTATTTCTGATTTTATTTTTATTTACATGATCAAGCTAAGCAAACCATCAAGTCTTCATTGAAACTAAATTTAATATTTTCATTCCATCTCTAAGTTTATACACATTTCGCGTTTTTTTTTTTTTTACATTTTCTTGCAGATCGCCAACGCCAGGCAGAAAGACGGACACAAGAAGAATCACGGGCTGACGTTTATCGGGAGAGGGACAGAGAAAGAAAACGAAAACAGTATTTGGGCATCGTCAAAGTAAGTGTTATTTCCTTTACAATGACTGGTTCATGATTTGTTGTGTTTGTGTGTACTTGGTAGTCTTCTTTCTTCCTTTCTTTCTTATTAGGCATTACACCTGATAACACTGAGCAACAGAAAATAAACTTTTTTTTTGTCTCAGAAAGAAAAATATGCGATTCTGGTAGTATTTTTTCTCCTGAATTCAAATATGATATCGGTTTTTCTCCATCGCGCAAGGTTTCCGAGATACAGGCATTTATAATTTCAAACACTTTAATATTTTCTACATTCGTAACTACACAATATTTGAACATTCGGACTCACCTAGAAAGTAACAAATGACTATTTTCTGCTATATTTCGCCTGTGGAGCATCCCTCTTGATGGTCCAGCAATAATCGGCCAGCATATTAAGATTCCATTTGCCTTAATATATCTTTCCCATAGCTGAAATCTCCTGATGAAAGTGTTCCCTGTTTTAATTTACAATGACAAAAGGACGAAAAAACATTTATTAAAAAAATAATTATTTAAATCCATTAATTGAAATAAAAAAAACTGTGGGTGATGGAGAAATTCCGAACACATATTTGAAAACACGATAAAAACTGCAATAAGTACAACTACTGGTACTCATGTGTCAAAAATCATGAAAATCATGTTGACTAGTGTAATAAATGTACCAGTACAAATAGAATTCTGGATCCATATTTGGAATTGGGAATAAAATATGTCATCTGATACCGTAAATGAAATTAAGATCCGAAGATTGTAATGATTGGAACATGTCATTACTAAGGAATAGGACTGCGTTGATATATATATATATATATATATATATATTACATTTAAAACCGAAATATATCTACAGTGACGTAACAGCCCATTGTTGGGCCTTAGCCTCTCATTTGTTAGGAGTTACTAGACCAAGTTAATTTAGTTATGCTTATTTCCCTGAAGATGTCATGAATGTTATGCGGTCAACATACCGACCCAATGAGACGTCTAGAAGGCAACTAATATATTACTAGGATGAAGGAGGTCAGAAAATGTCGTTTGGAGGCCTGTTTTATTCAGGCTTAAGGATCTTTTACGAACCTGAAAATCTTCAGACTCTGGACCCTCCCGGAGGATTTTTACTGCTTGGATGTTTCCATCCTAAAAGATCCATCGACTCCGGCTGAGTTTGAACCTGCGACCCTCGAGACCAGAGGCAAGGAACACAGCTACTAGTCTATCGCGGCCGACATTTAAAACCGGAAGATCGGCGTAATGTGGGAGGGCAGAAATTGAGATGGTTGGATGATGTCGAGGCAGATATAATAGTTTAAATCTAATTTTAAATCATATAGGAATAAAATGTCATTTTCATTAGGCCCCACCCAGGTTTGCCATCTGTAACAGCCCTCATAATTATTTCCTTGTACAGTATTATTAATGAGCTCGTAAATTTACGACACGTAAAACAATTCTTGCCTGAAATAAGATACCTCGAGAAATATTTTTGCTCTTTCACTATCAGATTTATATTATGATCCTAATTGAGTTAAAAATTCCGTTAAATAATTCCGCAGATCCACCGCTGTGGTCTCGAGGCGCTGCCTTGTCACGCAGCGGGCCCAGTTCGAGTCTCGGTCAGGACAAGTTTCCTGGGTGAGCTTTTCTTCGGAGTTGATTCGCAACTGTAAGACAAATATCAGGAAAATTTAAGGCTTAAACGGTCCCCGAATATCATATGGCCATCATAATCATCATCATTCATAGTTGAATGCAGGCTTTCAACGGCCGGTATTCATAATGTTGAGTGATTCCGGGCTTTGTGGCCGTGGTTCATTACTGGTGTTCCTACCAGACGTTTCTCTCTCAGCTACGGAGGGCATATTCAGTAGCGAGTCTTCTAAGAGTTGTTTCCTGGTCGGAGGCTCGAGCAAGAAAACAACACCTAGAAGTACTCGCCACAGCTGAGAGAAACGTCTGATAGGAACACCAGTAATGGACCACGGCCACAAAGACTGGAACCACTTTACATTATCATCATTCATATTTGCCTTGGATTAAGTTTAGGATTAAGGACTCTCCTGGCGCTCCACTGTCACCATTATCATCATCAATTATCACACCATCGGGGCACCGTAACTCCGCTTTCCAGGCGCCCTAAATACAGAAATGGGTTACAATTGCATCAGTGACAGGGGAGAATACTAGAAAAGTCGAAAAATCACAACCTGGGGCATTAAATAAAACAAAATAATTCTGATTATGATGATCTTGTAGAAGATTTCCGGGCTGTTGGCCGTGGTCTTGAGGCTTGTAGTTCCCCGACGTTTCGCCAGAGACTGCGTCCGGCATCCTCAAGGATCCTTGAGGATGCCGGACGCAGTCTCTGGCGAAACGTCGGGGAACTACAAGCCTCAATACCACGGCCAACATCCCGGAACTCTTCTACAAGATCATAGTAACTCCAGCCGTGAAAGCCTAAGTCAATATATATAATTCTGACTGTCTCTGCTTCCGTCCAAGCATCAAGTTATTAAGTTATGGATACTGCCAAGAGTAAATATAGAAAATTACCAACCACCAATGTAAAATTAAAATTGTTTTGATGAAGATAATTATGATTTTGGTAAAAAGAAATACAAAACCTAAAGATCATAAACAGGGGGCACTATATGTTAGCTGAGACCCATATACGGTAGATAATCAACTAAAAATTTTAATTCCAGTAGGTACTGCAATAATTATAGTAGCTGATGTAAAATATGCTCGAGTATCAACATCTATTCCTACTGTGTTATAGAATGGACCTTACTGATGAGTATATATTACAATGTTGTGCTTATCTTACAAATGAACATTTTTGTTCCTTAAAGGCCAATTACCATTATGTATATTTATAAGCAATGGGACTTGCCCTTTCATTACATTGTTTATATTGTACAATGGTGTGATGTTGAAAAGTATATATAGAAGGTGACGTCAACGGGTCCCTGAAGAACCCACGAAGCAGATCGGAGAAACTCTATCTTTTACAAGCATCACATTTCTATGTTGTGCAGGGCCATATAGTTCCTGGACACCACAGCATTTCGTGCTAACCTGAAAAATATATAATTTCCATTTTTGACGATCGTAATCTTTTCTCTTCTACATATCATTGTTTATTTATGTAATTCTAAACGTATATAAAATATATGTGTGTGTGTTTTGTGTGTGGTTCCGCGTCGTAACTGAGGGTTTTTGGTATTATATCATGGTGCAAAACTACAGGCCTTACACTGGTTCTAGTCCTCCTGTGGAAGACATTTTTCATGGTATTTCAGTCAGTTTGGGACCGCTGCCTGTCCAGCATCGTGAGGAATTTGGGTAGCTACAATAAATAGCGACTAGAGATTGAAAAAAAAAACAGCTATAAAGGCTGGAGAACCCGATATGCTTATATGCTTACCACATGCCACCTCATTCTGGGACCGGTACCTGCCCAACAAAGTGATAAATTTAGGTAGCTACAATAAGTAGCGGATACAGGTTGAGAAAACCACCTATAACGATTGGAGAACCCGACGTGCTGACCACATATCACCCCATACTGGGACGGTACCTGTCCAAAATCGTGAGGAATTTTGATAGTTGCAATTAATAGCGGATACATGTTGAGAAAACCACCTATAACGATTGGGGAACGAGACATGCCGACCTCATGTCACCCCTTGACTGCTGTATGATCGTCCACCTCCGTAATTAAATCTTGGATGTGAGGCTAGCAGTTGGATGGTACACCAAGGGTCTTCTAGGCCTGTCGCCCCGTGAAGTATATATATATATATATATATATATATATATGTGACTTAAATATTATATGGTGCATACTTTGCGAATCATTAAAACAACAGTAGTGTTCCATTCATTAACCGTCTCGAAGGACGCGTTGCTAGCCCGCACGACTGCCCCGACTGGAATCTCAGGTTCGAAACCTGGCGGTTCCGGAGTGGTGTTGATGATGGCCCACATCGGGATTTTTTGGGTTTCTTCTCGGGGTTCTCCCGTTTCCCGAATTTCATCTCACGAACACACACTATTCCTCTTCCTGCCTCCGTCATGTCATTTCACATCATCTCGTGTCACCCTAAACATAGTCTGGTTTAGCAAACCATAAATATTTAAAATATGTGGTTTTGATCTAATGGGACACACTTCATGTACTTCCTCATGACTCCTAGTGTGTATGTCAGCTAGGTCAGAATAGGGTTAAAGGGAAGTTTGTAGCACCTCTCGAGATCTTGGGCACAGTCCAAATAAATGACGGTGTGAATCATGTGTATGAATGCTTGTTATGTGTCGAACCAGAAACACCATAACAGATTACACATCACCGTATAATACATTTTATCCCATTCATTCTATTAAATAAATGTGACTAAAAAAATAAAATTGCCCTGTTAGTCTTAAAACTCGAACCCGTCTCTAGTAATAGATTCCAATCTCATTCATTATGTTAACATCGGCGTACACTTTTAATATTTTCATTGACGCTAGCTGCCAAGCCGCCAATAACACTGAGCAACAAAAAAGAAACTTTTATTTTTGTCTCAGAAAGAAAAAATATGTGATTCTGATAGTATTTTTTCTCCTGAATTCAAATATGATATCGGGTTTTCTCTATTACGCAAGGTTTCCGAGAGACAGGAATTTATAATTTGAAACACTTTAATATTTTCTACATTCGTAACTACACGATATTCGAACATTTGGACTCACCTAGAAAGTAAGAAATGCCGATTTTCTGCTATATTTCGCCCGTGGAGCATCCCTCTTCATGGTCCAATAATAATCGGTCAGCATATTAGGATTCCATTTGCCTTGATATCTCTTTTCCATAGCTGAAATCTCCTGATGAAAGTGTTCCCCGTTTTATTTTACAATGGACAAATGGACGAAAAAAGTTTATTAAAAAATAATTATTTAAATCCATTAATTGAAATTGAAATAAAAAAAAACTGTGGATGATGGAGAAATTCCGAATACATATTTGAAAACACGATATAAAAAAGCATTAAGTACAACTATTGGTACTCATGAGACAAAAATCATGTTGGAATGTGAAGTTATTTAACTAATTGTTGTTGGGGATCATGAGGCTCCTCCTCGTATATCGCCTCACTATGATGGTTGTCCGTTTATATAAAAGCGGATGCCGTGGGACAATGCTTGACAATGATTAACATGCGGAATTATTAAGTTATAGTGGTGGTATAGTGGATGTATTTAATTATGTATAACAGTTGCCGGGAAACAAAGAGAGCTGCTGGACAACCATCATAGTGAGGCTACAATACAGTTTCTTTAAAAATACAATTAATGCCGATTGTTGATTGTGAGCAATAACAAAGGTAGACCGCACAAGTTTGTCAAGCCAAATGTTATCGTAATGATTGGGGAAATAATATCAGATACTGGGACACTAGGGGGGCACACCGTAGCATATGGCACTGCGCTACAAGCCGGAAGGTTGAGGGTTCGAGTCCCAGTGGGGTCAGGATTTTTAAACTGACCCAAACCATCAGGCGACACTATAGTCCTGAGTCGAATCAGACTCTAACGGAAATGAGTACCAGACTCTTGTTCTGGAGTAAAGGCGGCCGTCACGCAGGGCTGACAACCCGGCTGACATCAAGTGCCGATTGTTCAGAAAAGTGGGAGCCTTAACCTCCTCCTACTGCAAGGGCCTCCTGAGGCCTGTAGTTGGATACGTTTATCTTTAGTGGATCTATAGATCATAAGTCACTTCCCATGAAACCTAGAAAAAGTTCTTTTAATTATGTAACATAGGCCTGTCAAACTTTGAAGATAAATAAATCCATGACTACACTGGAAAGAACACTTGGCAAGGATGACTGAGAATAGAATACCAAAAGTAGCATACAACTATTCACCACGAGGAAGAAGAAGTTTGGGAAGACCAAGGAAAAGATGGAAAGAGCAGCAATTTGGAGCCGGAACAGGCTAGTAAATGAGCCTAAACCACGAAGAAGAAGAAGAAGACTAAACTATTTCCTTTACTGTTTAAAACTTGTAAAGTATAGCCCTTTCCATGGGGAATCTAATGGTATTTTCAACTCCATTTCGACAAAAAGAAGTTACTTCACGGGCACTTTTCGTAGATCCCTCAATTGAGACTACGAATTTTAACTTGCTGTTCGCAATAAGTGACGTCCTCAAATTTTCATTATTCGAAATATTTAATCGAATTTAAAATAGCGAACTTTACAACTAGAAACGGGGACATTACTTCTACACCACCAAAATCAATAATTTAGATATCTTTGGTCAGTCGTGATCGACTAGTGGTTATTATCGCCTCACTATGATGGTTGTCCAGTGGCTTTTTTTGTTTCCCCGCAACTGTTATATAGGCTATAATTAAATGCTATAATTAAATTAAATTAAATACTAGCATCTTATTTATTTTTAACCCTTATTGCAGTAGTTAAAATTATTAATATTTTTAAAGGATTGAAGTTATGAGTATTCAGACTTCATAAAAGTAGAATTTGATTCATACATAATTCCACAAAACGAAAGAGAAGTAATGAATTTTCGATTATTGCCGATTACCGCTACGTGAATAGTGAATATTAATCATTGTCAAGCATTGTCGCGGCACCCGCTTTTATATAAACGGTCAACCATCATAGTGAGGCGATAATACTCTCTGGAAGTAATGTAGTATTTTTATTCAACATTGTCCTTTAACAGTCATTAAAGTCACATTTCAAACTGGACGTGAAAGTACCAATGGATTTTGCTCAGAGGCCTATTATTTCAAATTTGAACTTTTTTACATTCCCTAAATCTAGAACACGTGATCCGTTGTTTTACTTCCCTTCCGAAGGAAGGGTTGTTGTAGATTTTTACCCCGTTTGCCTGTTGAGTTAAAGAGGTCTCATGATCTACTATTGTAAAAATATATTATTACTATTATTATTATTATTGTTATTATTATTATTATTATTATTATTATTATTATTATTATTAACTGTCATCATTATCACCCATAAAATTCTTGGACCTTGCCGGATTTAAGTCAGCAAACCGCGGAATAATGTACATTTACCGCTCATCTCTGGTTCCGAGGTTCGCGGATCAGTGGATTTTACCATTTGTAAAAATTCGTTTGCATAATATTGTCTCATATCGTCGCTTAAGAAACAATACCGCGTAACTAACAAAATACAAATTTTACACGAGAAACAAAAAACTTTATTTTTCTCCTTAGTACCTATAGATTGAAACCATTGTATCTATAATTTTAGTGAGGTCATGGTACAAAATTTCATCCTAATCTATGCTTGAACTGAGCGCACTTCTTCAGTGATACTCCTGGCGCGACAGGCCTACAAGGCCCTTAGCCTACCAACCGGCTGCTGGCCTCACATCCACATGTGTCAATCACAGAGGTAGATGATAATCAGCCAGTGTAGGGGTGACATGTGGTCAGCATGTCGAGTCCCCCAGCCGTTATAGCTGGTTTTCTCAACCTGGAGCCGCTACTTATTGTAGCTACCCAAATGCATCACGATGCTGGGTGGGCACCGGTCCAATACTGGCCGAAATACCATGAGAAAATTTCTTCCCCCATGGAGACTCGAACCAGCGCAAGTCCCGTAGCTCTGCGCCAAGGCTTCCTGCCTTAACCATTCAGCTACGGCGCGGGACACTTCTTCAGTGATGCTAACAGTATAAAAATGTCAATTTCACCAAAAGTGTCAGTTACGCGGTATTGTTTCTTAAGCGACGATAGGTAATTTTGTATTTAAACATTTTATTTGGAATTTTTTATGACATGAAATTAAACTACTCTTCCAAGTAGAGGCCATCTTATAGCGAGGTTATTATCTACCAACGGTACCTGTGTCCGTGCTCTATTAAATACTAAGAAACTGGGGCTGGAAGTCAATATAAAAGTAACTAATGGTCACATATAGAGGTATATTATTAAATGGGATTGGTCACTTAACAAATGGGGGATTTTTGATTATGATAGAATTCAAATACCTGGGAACAAAAATTACAAACTGGAATGAGGTACAGAAAGAAATTAAACACAAGCTCAACACTGGAAACCCATGCTGTTATGCATTACATGTACTCTAGTCATCTCAACTTCTCTAAAAAAAAAAGTAAACTAAAATTATATAGAACGATTAATTTTCCAGTTATATTATAAATGGATGTGAAACATGGTATTTTTTACATATACCGGTACTTGTAATCCTTTTCCTCTAAGGGAGGAGAACAGATTACGAGTATTTGAGAATAAAGTTCTTAGGAAAATTTTTGAACCAAAGAACGGACAAGTGAATGGAGAAGATTCCTAACAGTTAGCTAGCCTATATAATCTTTGTAGGAAACCAGATATAATAAGAACAGTTAAGTCTCGTAGACTGCGTTGGGAAGGACATGTAGCACGAGGGGGGAATGAAAGAGGTGCAAGGGAAATCACTGAAGGAAAACCAGAGGGAAAGCTCTCGGTGGGTAGGGCAAGAATGAGGTGGGAGAATGACATTAACCATGATTTGAGGGAGGTAAATTATTTATATATAATAATATAATTATTATATAAAAGATTATTGGAAAACATTTCATAAGGATACGGATGTATGGAGAGCTTATGTCTGCGCTGGTATGAACTCCGGGTTCGATTATACATTGAATTGCTTAGTTATATATACTAGTAACCTTCTAATGGAATTTCAGTTATAGATCAGCTCTTCACAATTTTTTGTTTGGTCAGTAGAAAAATTCTATGTAAATAAAAGTCTTGTTTAAAAACAATTCCGGGATGGTGTTTCACTTGTGGTTCAGAAGTAAAGGGATAGTTTCAAAAAGAACCGGAGGGTCATCTCCTTGCTTCCCATTATTAGTACCGTCTTAGCTCAAACCCTGCTTGATGGGCTAAGCAGTCCGATAATGGATTAGATTTGAAGAAATATAAAGAGTGTTAGAGATGATGTGGTTGTGCAAGTCATGGGTTGTGGTGTATGGGCTGTGAATTCCACAGAGTGTAGGCAAGACATGGTGAGTGATTCTTCTTGGAACACAAGCTCAGGGTTACCGGCCACGCGAGACGTCAGCACGGATCTTGTCCCCAACAGGCGGAACCGCATCTGCCTCTTGCGAACGTGTGCCTTCTTCCCAAATCCTTTTTCCCACACCACTTTGTTCTCAAAATTCTATTTCTGCAATCTCTCTACCTCCATGATGTAACTTGTGTCTACACACTCAAGAATAAGAAGTTAAATGTTTACGAATTACCGCCAAATTTAAATTATCGAAGTCATTTATAGGACAATTTACGACAAACGGTGTCCAGCAGTCGAGAAAATCTTGAAACCCGGGAATAAGTCGGGAATTTGAAAGCAACTGGGAAAACCGAGAAATAGACGTGAATTCGTAAAGCGACATGCATCTATCTTATATTCTAATGCTATGGTTGATGTTGGTGAACCTGAACATTTAAAATACCAAAATTGTTCGTTCTTTCGGTGAGAAGTGCTTATTGAAGTTATAAGGAAGCAGAGTTAGATCGAAAAAATAAATTGTCCGAAAAAGAAAAAGTCGAAAGTTGAAAAAAGAAATGCTGAGAGTTTTATAAAAGAACTGAAAAAAAAAACCTTTACAAAATGAAGTAGGAAAAGAAATTATCATTGTCTTTCACTGCAATCGTAGCATTTTCATGCTATGCTTTGCAGCTTTACTAGGAAATTATAGTGATGATAGTGATAAGGTCAGATGATTTGCGGGGACCGTTGGGCCCTAAGCTTCCTGAACATTTGTCTTACAGGTGAGGAAAAGCCCCGAAAGAAACCTCACCCAGGAACGTTGTCCCGACCGGGGATCGAACCCGGGCCCGCTGCGTGTCAAGGCAGCATGCTACCTCGAGACCACAGCGGTGGATACATTGAAACTAGTTTTACGAAATTAGCTTTTCTATAATTAATTCAATTTAGCACTAAAACATCGAGAATTATTCTTCTAAGCCATGAAAAAAAACCGGAAATAGTCGGAATTTTATTATTTGTAATTTACAGGACACCCTGCGACCGGAACATAGCGATGGGAGTGAATTGTCCAAAGAGACGAAAAATATCGTGCCATTTTAAAAGACTGCTAAATTTTAATGAATGATTTTTTAAAATAAATAACATTAATAAAACGTTAATTCTTATTTCGTATAATTGATAATTATTTAATTGAATTTACTGTGTAACAATACAATTCCCTTCTATAGTTTAGATAGTTTAGGCCCTACAAGTTAGAAACTTCTGCGGGTCAGGTTCGACAATTTTCGAACAATTACGTAACAATTTCATTTTAACAATATTTCCTATTTTCGTTACTTTATGCGTTGTATCAGAAGATTGTACAATTTTTATTTATTATTTTTGCAAAAACTTTTTTCTTTGTTTACGCATTGCTAATGAAAATTTCTTGTGCAGTTATTTTCAATTTTTTTTTAGCAGTTACATTCAAATATTGGTTTTTATTGAAATTGCTAATGTTATGGTCTTGGGATATATTTCAAATTTTAATTTGAAGACAGTTAATTACTTCTTCCTATGGGCCCTGTTGTATTTATGGTTAGCATTCCCGCCCTGATTCCGAAGTTCGCGTGTTTAAACCCAGCCGAGATAATTCGTTTTTAAAGGGCGTAGTAATCCTGAGAATTACTTCCTTGGAATGGGAAATGAAGTCCTGGGTCCCGTGTCGTATATTTAGGCACGTAACGTTAGCATAAGTTTGAAATAACATTCTCAGAAAAATTTATCGGTACGTTCATGTCCAGATTTCAATTGTGAAGCTGATGACCTGAGCTGTTAAAGAACGAAGATAAATTAAATAACAACATAACACATTTATGGCATATAAAAATGGTCTCAAGCTAGAAATAAGAGGACTGTTAAAATTTCTCATCTAAGAAAAAAACGCAGTTAAATAAAATATTACATACAGATTTGAGCATAAGCTCAGACGAAATAAAATTTATTTTCATAATGATAGCGTGCTGCCTTGTCACGCAGCGGACCCGGGTTTGATCCCCGGTCGGGGCAGTTTTTCTGGGTGAGGTTTTTATCGGGGTTTTTCGTCATCTGTAAGACAAATGTCAGGAAAACTTTAAGGCCCAAACGGTCCCCGAAATCATATGGCCATCGTCATTATCATCCTTTCATCGGTGTGGAAAGCAACGGGAAGCTACCACACCTATAATTCCCTAGTAAAGCTGCAAAGCATAGCATGAAAATGCTATGATGCAGTGAAGGACCTGCCTTCGGGCAGAATTACTATGGATGAATTCATAATGATCTTCCTTGTATTAAAACCAACTCCTTTAGCATATTTAACAATTTCTTATTGTATGTTACTAACGTATACTCTTACAAGGGAAGTCAAACATTGCATCCCGAAACCTACCTTGAACTTTCTCCTAGAGAAGCGTTATAATATACCAAGGTCGTGTCCAAATATATATACCTTTTTAATTGCAAGGCACAGAATTCGAAGCCAGAATCCAGCAATGGCAACCCACTGTACGGAGCAGATGGGCTCCCTGCTTGAGTAAGATCGGAGTGAAGCGAGGCGGGACGTGGTGCGGACAGCAGGTAGTGAGGGTTGTCCAATCTAACATTTCAGGTATTGTATTACTTCCCTATAGTTTAAATCAGAGATTTGGCCCTAAAGTTTGCTGCCTTGCAGTTAAAAACGGCATAATATTTTTTTTGGCACGACCATCTCAACGCTTCTGGAAGAAATTTCAAGATAAGTTTCGACATGCAATGGTTGACAGTTTCATTGTTAGAAAGGACAGTGTAGAAAAATCTATTGTTTCTCTTTCATGTAGAACAATGCATTGTAATTTCAGAGCGAGCCTAAGAGAGTGCGAATCGAAGAAGGTCATGAAGACTCAGTGTTGAGCGTGGACTCTGCTCCTCCGAGCCCAAGTCAGAGTGAGGTAAGACATTCACTAGCCTCTCATCTGTTGTGCGTTATCTCGTATTGCTTCAATATATTTATTTCACGTTGTCTCTTTTCTAGATCTCGCAAGGAAGCGGCGCACCACATGACGAGACGAGCAACGAAGGCCTCGTCGTGGACGTGGACAGCCCTGGCACCCCTCAATGTGAGTATCGTTATTCTATTTTTCCCCTTCTTATGTCACTTGTCTCGTATAACTTCTAAGTTCGTTGCACTTTGGTCTAATGTTTTCCGGTTAGACATATTTTTAAGCGATTTAAGTGATTTTAAATATTTTTATTGTGATATTTCATTAAGGGGACCGACTGGTTGAAATGTTAAAAAATTGGCAAAAATGCATTTTTTTTTTTTTTTGCTTTTTAATAACTCTGATTCTTTAGGAGCATTTTCATGTAAAAAAAATATTGTAGGAGCAAAATCGAGTCCGTGACATAAGGGTTTAAATACCCTTCCACATATGGTCAGCTTTATTACTTACATTTTAATATGCATTTCTTTCTGTTTCCATTTTTTGACATTTTCCAAAACTTAAAATCCTCCTTAAGATGCAATTTCTATGTTATCAAAGTGAAATTTTGCAGTTAGACTCCCCAATATATGCTAATTGAAATTTGCTATGTAATTACTAGTCTAAGGCACATGTGTTCTTTTAAATTGAGATGAAAAAAATATTGAGAGTGATAAGAAAGGTTTTTTTTTTCATAAAATGAAAAATAAGCTGTATCTTCCCTTTATGAATATTTTTGCATAGTAAATGTGTTTGGTGCAATCATAAAGATTCTGAAACTCATATTTCATCAGAAAATATTTAAAAATGCATCATAAGCAGCATTTTTTAGAAAATGTTAAAAATATAGTTTTAAAAAATCATAATTCTGAAACTATTCTACTTATAAGCACCAAACTTCACAGAAACCCTTCTATAAGTACATAATGAATGTGATAAAAATTTCAAAACAATCAGATGAAAACTAAAAAAAAAATTGGAATTCACCAGTCGGTCCCCTTAATGTGTTTACATACATATTTTAAGTCTGCCGCGGTGAACTAATGGTTGTTTTTGTTCTGGTCCTGAGGGTTGCGGGTTCAAACCAGGCCGGATCGATGGATTGTTTTAGGATGAAAAAATCCAAGGAGCAAGTCCTCCGGGAGGGACTTTAAGCCGTAGGTTCCGAGTCTGAAGATTTTCAGGCTCATAAAAGATCTTTAAGCATGAGTAAAGAAATACCTTATTAGTCTACTAGATGTCTAATTGTGTCGGTATGTTGACCGCATACCATTCATGACATCTTTAGGGAAATAAGTATAACTAAATTAACTTCGTCCAGTAACTCCTACCAAAGGAGAGGTAAGGCCCAAGATTGGACTGTTATTCATAGTTAAATATGGTATGCCATTGTAGATAGATAGATAGACATTCTTTATTTAAATAAGTCCTAGATTGCAATAGGCATGATTGGGGAATTATTGAGGGACCAAAAAACTTCTTGAAGGAAATCTAGAGGCCCAGTAGGTAGTCCAAAAGTGAGGCAGAAGAATAACAAGAATCATAATTTGAGAGGGAGATGATTTATTTATACTGGGAATATCAAAACATATTAGCTCAAGATAAGGATGTGTGGAAAGCTTATTTTCTCCGGCCATGAACCTCCGAGTTCGATATGTGCCAGTTAGTGAATTGATTATTTTATGGTAAAATAATATTATCAACACAACTGGATGAACCACTGATGATATCCTCTAGAATCCCAAAAGCAGTGATTCTCTTCGAACTCCAGGGGAGGAGATCTCGGACATTCCAAAAAGTGATGGAAGGAAATTTCCTCCGTTATGAGTTCGTAATACGTCATTTGGCCTAACACTTGTATACATGATAAAGATGATTATTGTTATTTAATAGTAGAGAAGACGGAATTGTTGAAGAAGCACTTAGACTACCAATAGGTTTCTCCGCCTGGCAGCGTTGTCTAATTAAGACCTCACAACATTCCACTGTACATTTGTTCTCTGCGTTAATAAACCCGAGATAATATTGATTGTCGGGGATATGTTCTAGAGAAATGGCACAGTTTTATCTTCGTAATAGTGAAAGTCCCATGTTTTAAGTGCTGTAGTTACCTTTTAAAAATAAAAAATGGCTTTTTCGAAAGGCGTTTTGCATGTTATACAATAAGAGAGTGGTTATATAAAGAAACTGACGTATAAATTTGCTCAATCCATCAAGCGGGGGTCCTTTGCCGCATCCCGCATTTTGATTGCCGCTTCTCTCTGTCATTCCATTCATCATCATCATCATCATCACTCCAGGGATTAGGCAATTGCCCGTTCCGACTTCATATTGCATCAGCCCAACGTCTTCTAGGTCTTCCAACATCATGGAAATCAGCCGGATTGTCATTCCATTCAACCTCTCTAATTGTCCTATCGACCATAGCCATTCTAATTCCTTCTGTTCCCTATTTTTTTACTATCTTCCTCTTCCAACCTTTTCACACGACCATACCATTGTGCTTATTTTTCATCCTCTCGGGGCTTGTAAAATTCCTTCTAGTTTGTTATTAAATTACTGTATTTGACATATTTTTCAATTTAGAGATCCCATATGCTCTCCTTAGGAAGTCTATTTCCATTGTCTCAATTACTCTCACTATATATCTCATTACTATATCCCTTTTTTTCCCCTAGTAATTCTGCCCGAGGGCATTAGCATTTTCATGCTATGCTTTGCAGCTAGGGTATTATAGGTGTGGTAGCTTCCCGTTACGTATGGGGAATGAAAGGCTTGCATGGAAGCTTCTTGTAGGAAAGCCAGAGGGAAAACGGCCAGTTGGTAGACCAAGAATGAGGTGGGAGAATAACATTAACTATGATTTGAGGGAAGTAGATTATACAGGGAATGATTGGAAAGCATTAGCTCAGGATAGGGATGTATGGAGAGCTTAGTGCCAGTAAGTAAGTAAGTAAGGTAGCTTCCCGTTACTTTCCACACCGGTGAAGGTTGATGATAATGATAAAGATGATGATGATGATGGCCGGATGATTTTCGGGAACCGTTGGGCCTTAAGCTTCCTGACATTTGTCTTACAGGTGAGGAAAAACCCCGAGAAAACCTCACCCAGGGGCCTGTCCCGACCGGGAATCGAGCCCGGGCCCGCTGCGTGACAAGGCAGCACGCTTCCTCGAGATCACAGCGGTGGACCATTACTATATATAACTAATATATCTAATTACTCATCACTATATATCCTCATCTACATATATATATCTGTTTGCTATAAAATAAAATTTTATTTCGAAATAGCTAAGCGTGTATATTATAGTATGCCCTTATTAGTAAAAAAAAAAGTGTGTGATCCAGAGTTTAAAAAAATTCTTCTCCTGACAGGTCGTGTTTCAATAAGGCCCATGTGACGTAGGGTATGTAAAAGTACCTGTAAAGGTAAAGTGATACCTCTATAGGCCATAGGAGGCCCTTGGGATAGTAGGAGGTTAAGGCTCCCCCCATTCTAGATAATCTGCACAAGATGTCATCTGATTTATCAGCCTTCCATGACGGCCACCTTTGCCCCTAGAACACTATTCGTTAGAGGCTGAATTAGATCTAAATCCATGGTATCTCGTTAGGTTTAGGTCAGTTTAAAATTCCTGACTACACCGTGATTTGAACCCCCGACTTTCTGACTAGTAGCGTATTGCCTTCTCTACGGAATCCCCCACCTATAAAGGAAGAGATTAAACTAAGGTAAAGAAGAATAGAGATTTTATTGTGTCTGTTTATAAATTAATTTTCTTGATATTCCTTGATTACAATTTGAATTTTGGAAGTTTGTGTATGTTGCGCGGTTAGTGAGGTATTTGAAATTTTGGAAATACATAAAAATCCTTAGTCCGGGGAAACGGAGAAAGAGAATATCCCACGGTCCGTGGACAAGGTCAGTTTGCCGTTCAATCACACACAGGTTGGTTTCATGGTCTGCAAACACAGACAAACTAAATGTAAATCACCTTTACAATGTCGCCAATCTGAAAACCAGCATAGCGCCATTTCCATGCTATAGTCTCCTCAGTTTAACTTTGTTTTCTGGGTTCTAAAAATAACAGAAAGAATGTTCTCTCAGCCTAAATTTGGTTCCTAGATTTTAAAAATGTCGACGAAGTTTTCTTCAAATCTCATTTCGGTCTCTACATTCGCCGCACATTTGGCACCTTTAAGTCACGCTTATACAGTTAACCTGTTGTCTAATAATTCATTTCTCTTTATATTTAATTAATGTTGGGAAGTAAACATTATGAGGTATAATCATTAAAATTCATCGGAGAACATATTGTTTAAACAACTCACCTCATAGGATTCATGCTTCCATGATATCGCGATATCATGGAAGCATGAATCCTATGAGGTGAGTTGTTTAAACAATATGTTCTCCGATGAATTTTAATAATTTCTCTTTATTTATTTAAATTTATACTATGTCATTAATAATTTTTTTCTCGTTTTTTATATCTTGTACATATTATATATTTAATTCGTTAAATTTAGAGTAAATCGAAATACATTATAAATATTGATTGTATTGTATTTATAAGATGTAATTGTTTATGTATATTGTAACTTTGATGTAAGACTATTTTTTGTTTGTATTTTTTAAAACCTGGTTGAGTGGCAGACAAGGCCTTAAGGCCTTAACTCTGCCAGGTAAAATAAAGCTATTATTATTATTATTATTATTATTATTATTATTACATTTTAAAGACAACGGAGGGGGTAAAAAAGTCTCATCTTGCTTTGTCTCAGTATTTTAAAGATGACGTAAAATTATATCCTGGATCATTCAGTTTAACTTTCTCTCTATATTTCAAAGACAGCGCAAAATATTTATTTATACTCCCCTAGCTTAAATGATGAAATTGAAAAATCGGCAATTGCAGCTCATAGTTTGCTAGAGAAATGCAAAATTGGGAGAGAAACTAAACTTTTAAATCACTAAGAGAAGCCTTTGGAATTAATAATTCGGGAAAATATATAGCTTCAGAAGAACAAATATAGAACCATGCATTTTGAAGTTTCCGGCGAGCAAAATTTAATTTCCAAATTCAGATGATAGTTCGGAAGTTGCTGGTAACGGCAAAATTTCAACAGTTTGAATTTGACTGAAAACGAAGGAAAATTGCCTTTGAAACCGGTATCGTGAAAACAAGGAAATTTATGAAGTGAGATGCAAAAAAAACATTTTATCCAACTTCTTTATAAATTGAAAATTACCTCGTAGTGTAACTTGCCAATGTAATTTGATTAAATACTCCCCTAAACCTAACTTCATCCTTGTATTTTAAAGATATTGCAAAAATTTACTTTATTCCACTCAGTTTGTCTTTCTCTCTATATTTCAATGACAGCAGAAAATATTTAGCTACACTCCCCTAAACCTAACACTATCCCTGTATTTTAAATATATCATAAAAGTTTACTTTATTCCACTCAGTTTAACTTTGTCTTTATATTTCAAAAGTGGCAGAAAATATGTTCTATACTTCCCTAAAAATAACTTTGTCCTTGTAATTTAAAGATAACTTAAAAATTTACTCTAGCACACTCAGTTTAATTTTGTCTCTAAATTTCAAAGATAAAAAAAATTATTCCCTAAGGCTGTATCCCTGTATGTTTAATATAGTGTGAAAATACGATAGTCTACTCGTTTTAATTTAGTCTCTATATTTCAAAGGTAGCAGAAAATATTTTGCAAAGATAGCAGAATATATTTTGCTATAGGGCCTACTCCTCTAAGCCGTAGCTTTGTCCCAGAATTTTAAAGATGGCGTAAAAATGTATCCTACTCCGCTCATTTTAACTCTCTATATTTCAAAGACAGCAGAAAATATTTAGCTATTCCCCCCTAAACCTAACTTTTCCCCTGTATTTTAAAGATGGGGTAAAATTTTACCCTAATCCACCCATTTTAACTTTATATTTTTAAGATAGCAGAAAATATTTTTCTGTAAGACTTATGCACTACTCTAAACCGAACTTTGCCCTTGTATTTTAAAGATAACGTAAATAATGTATTCTAATTAACTCAATTTAATTTTGTCTGTATAAAACTAAATATATGGTCACACGTACAAATTCATTATATAATGGAAATGGACAGCTAAGGACAAATGAGGGAAATTTTGAGGAGGTGGCTGAATTCAAATACCTAGGAACAATAATCACAAATAGGAATGAGATGCACAAAGAAATTAAACATAGGCTCAATTCTGGAAATGCCTGCTATTATGCATTGCAGAGACTCTTGATGTCCCAACTCCTTTCACAAAACGATAAACTGAAAATATATAAAACTATTATTCTACCAGTTATATTATATGGGTGCGAAACATGGACTCTTACTTTAAGGGAGGAA
Source organism: Diploptera punctata (assembly GCA_030220185.1). Taxonomy (NCBI): domain Eukaryota; kingdom Metazoa; phylum Arthropoda; class Insecta; order Blattodea; family Blaberidae; genus Diploptera; species Diploptera punctata. The sequence goes on from JASPKZ010009795.1 coordinate 1,557,196, forward strand.
AGGAGATTACAAGTATTTGAGAATAAAGTACTTAGGAAAATTTTTGGACCAAATAGAGATGAACAGACAGGTGAGTGGAGAAGACTACATAACAATGAACTACATGGTCTTTATAGAAAGGCAGATATAATAAGAACAGTTAAGTCTCGTAGACTGCGATGGGCAGGACATGTCGCACGTATGGGGAATGAAAGACTTGCATGGAAGCTTCTTGTAGGAAAGCCAGAGGGAAAACGCCCAGTTGGTAGACCAAGAATGAGGTGGGATAATAACATTAACTATGATTTGAGGGAAGTAGATTATACAGGGAATGATTGGAAAGCATTAGCTCAGGATAGGGATGTATGGAGAGCTTATGTCCGCGCGGCCATGAACCTACGGGTTCGATAGTGCCAGTGAGTAAGTAAGTATATTTCGGAGATAATAAAAACATTTTGTTATAGTTCCCTATTGCTTTGTCCCTGATTTTGAATATAGCGTAAAAATACTCCAGTCCATTCACTTTAACTTTATCTCTTATTTCAAATGTAGCAGAAAATATTTTGCTATATTATATTATATTATTGCTGTGAGTAATTAAAACTTCATTATAGTAATTTGATTTTTTATTATATAATAAGTTGCTTAGTTAAATTGCTTATACCATATGAGAGTGTTTGTGTGTTCATTTTGTGTGTAGGCTACATATTAATTGTAGGCCTACAAGTCGCACTACAATGATTGATATGCCTGTAAATAGTTGCATGGATGAGATAGAAAATATTTTATGTTTTTATGTACGAGTATAGATGAATACGGATACTTACATACACGCGCGCACACAATATAGATATATTCACACACATGTCGTTAGCGGTGGGCTAGTTGTTATGTTCCTTGCCTCTAGTTCCGAGGGACGTGGATTCAAACCCGCCAGATATCGATGGAATTTTAGGATGAAAAAATCCAAGAAACTAGTCCTCCAGGAGGGACTTTAAACCGTGGGTCCGAGTCTGAATATTTTCAGGATCGTAAAAGAACAGCAAGCCTGAATAAAGAGACATCTGTGCAAAATCTACAGAGCATTATATATCCACGAATATCTTAGTTGCCAACTAGGTGTCTCACTGAGACATATGCCGACCCAAATCACTCGCTGACATCTGGGGGTAAATAAGCATTACTAAATCAGTTTTGTTGAACACTCCCATTATGGAGTGGAAACCATGGGAGATATATATATATATATATATATATATATATATATATACACACTCCCATAATTGAGTGGAAACCATGGGATTATATATATATATATATATATATATAATAAATATATTTTTGACATTTGGCAATGAAGGCAAATATGATATGAAAAGAAAAATGAATGTTTGAGTCGGGATTTGAACTCGAGTCTCTAAAGTTCATTTTTATTTTCATATCATATATATATATATATATATATATATATATATCCATCCATCCATAGTAATTATGCCCGAGGGCAGGTCTTTCACTGCAATCATAGCACTTTCATGCTATGCTTTGCAGCTTTACTAGGGAATTGTAGGTGTGGTAGCTTCCCGTTGCTTTCCACACCGGTGAAGGAGGATGATGATGATGATGGCCACATGATTTCGGGGACCGTTTGGGGCTTAAAGTTTTCCTGACATTTGTCTTACAGGTGAGGAAAAACCCCGATAAAACCTCACCCAGAAAAACTGCCCCGACCGGGGATCGAACCCGGGCCCGCTGCGTGACAAGGCACGAGACCACAGCGGTGGACTATATATATATATATATATATATATATATATATATATATATATACACACATACACACTTAGTTTTCTTTTTTAATCGTGGAACAGAAATAAACGTGAATGATCAAACAGGTCCGTGCTGTTAGGCCTATTGTAAATGTATTTTTTAAACCTTAAAATCAAATTTCACTACCACAACTACAAAATTAATTTGCCCTTATTCTGTAAAGATAGAAGAAATGACTGTAGCCCACTCACTTTGTTCCTATATTTTAAAGGCAGTGGAAACATTTCAACCTCACTTTGGTCGCTGACATAACTTTGATTCTTAGATTTTAAAGATGGAGACATTTTACTTCAGTTCTCTCATCTTAAACTTCGGCTCTATATGTGAAAGCTGAACTATTTGAATTTCATGTTTATTTTTGTCAAACTAAATCTGGGAGTAATATTTTAATTGTGATATTTCCCACAAAAATGTCTACAAGTATGTTCTATTTAGTATTGGATTTGTATGATTAATTTTTTCTATATTATTTTTGCATTTATATCAAATGGCGGCCCTTAGTTTTGAACGTTTGTTCCTCAGATAGCAGAAAGTTTCTATAATTCCTCAGTTTGTTTGGTTCCTTGATTTTTAAAGATATCAGAAAAAAAATCCCTTCAGACTGACTATATTTGTACCTAAATTTTAAAGCTAGCGATGGAAAAAAATACTAGTCCTCTCAGCCCATGTTTGGTCACATTTGGTTCCAATTTGTTACCGCCTCACAGAGTTTAAAGAGGCATGCCGCAGCGTAGTTGGTTAAGGCAATATGCTTAAACCGAAATGTTCATAATTCTAGACCCGATGTGTCAAGATTTTTAAATAGACCTAAACATTTTGGCACTATCATGGTTCTGGAGTCAACTCAGCCTTTAAATGGAATGAGTATGTTATGTTCTGGGCGTAAATGCGGCCGTACTGACATCTTGTTCCGATTTATCAGAAACGTGAAGCCTTGATATCCTACTATTCCAAAAGGGCTTCCAAAGCCCTCTAATGGAATCACTTTACCTTCTTCTTCTTCTTCACGGTTTAGGCTTATTTACTAACCTGTTCCGGCTCCAAATTGCTGCTCTTTCCATCTTTTCCTTGGTGATGACCAAGACTTCTTCTTCCTCGTGGTGAATAGTTGTATGCTGCTTTTGGTATTCTATCCTCAGTTATCCTTGCCAAGTGTTCTTTCCAGTTTGTTCTGTATTTCTCTACTGTTGTGTTTAATTCCTCTACTTTTAGTTTTTGCCTTATTTCTGCATTATGTTTTTTGTCTGTTCTTTGAAATCCCGCTATTGGTCTGAGGAATCTCATTTCAGCAGCTTGTATTCCGGCCGATTGTTGTCACTGTCCATGTTTCGGATCCATAAGTAATAATAGGCACTGCCATTGTCTTGTATAATTTCATTATAGAGTTTTTCCTGGCTTTGTTTTTCAAAGTTCTTTTTAGTGTTCCTGTTTTATAATATGAAATTTCGCAACCTAGGAAGTTATATCTTACTACTTGTTCTATTGGTTTATTAATTACAAATCTATCTGTTCTGGTGAGTGAGTTGTATAACTCCAATCTAAATTTTGTACGTCACATTCTTAGCGGCATGTCTATTAAAAAAATACTATCAGAGGAAAATGTTTGTCATTCTACGTAAGTTTGAATTACGCATTGATGGATTCCGCCTGAAACTGCGGACGAGACTAGCCCGCCGTATGATTACGTTGGAGAGGTTGCTCATCTCACACGGCGCTGCCTTGTATTTGCTTCTGTGGAAGTAAGGAGTCTCGAACTCATGTCGTTTGGGATTGACATTATGCCTTAGCCAACTTGACTACAAGTTAATACTTCACAGGCTATTTTTGTAATATGTTCTATGATCTCTTTCTATATTACTTCATCTATTTTTTTACACGCTTTATATTAGCTTGACCTGTATCTATCTATGTAACGGAATCTTTCAACGCGATTTTCACCCACTTAAAATCATTAGATCGACTTGAAACTTTGTATACTTGTAAAAGACCCTTGACAATACAATAATTTCATATTTTGTTTTTAAAATCATGGCCAGAGTCATTAGAAAATCAAAAAAGTGTCTTTGTATCTATGTAACGGAATTTTTGAACACAATTTTCATCCACTTAGAAACATTGGATCGACTTGAAACTTTGTATACGTGTAGAGGACCCGTGTCAATACAATAATTTCATATTTATTTTCTAAAATCCGACCAGAATCATCAGAAAATCAAAAAAAAGTGTCTTTGTATCTATTTAATGGAATCTTTGAACACGATTTTCACCCACTTAGAAACATTGGATCGACTTGAAACGTTGTATACTTTTGAAAGACCCGTGACAATACAGGGCAAGTCAAAATGTTGTGCAGGTTTTCAGAAATTTATTATGTGAAATGTAATGAACATATAATATTGTGAGACATATTGTATGAAAGGTAAACTCTCAAAGTTTTTTTTTAAATATTCACAGATGTTCTATGTGAGCGCCTTTTGTTACACGACAGATGTCAAGCCGATATTCAATCTCCTGCCAAACTTTCTGTAGCAGTCCGCGGTCGATATCAGCAATGGCTGCTGTGATGCGGGCACGCAGTTCATGCAGTGTTGTTGGAAGTGGTGGTACGTAAACATGATCCTTTACAAGACCCCACATGAAGAAATCACACGGGGTTAGATCTGGTGAACGAGGTGGCCAATGAATGAGTTGTTGATCACCCTGAGATGCACGGCCTATCCAGCGTTGTGGTAAAGCCGTATTCAAATGGTTTCGAACACTGCCATGGTAATGTGGAGGGGCACCATCCAACTGCAGAATGAAATCTGGACTATCCGCTTCAAGCTGCGGAAGGAGCCATTGTTGTAGCATATCAAGGAAAACATGTCCGTTTCACAGTACGTTCATGAAAGAAAAAGGGCCCATAAACCTTTGCATGGGAAATGGCACACAAAAGACATTCACTTTCGGAGAATCGCGTTGATGTTCCAGAGTTGCATGGGGGTTACCAGTTCCCCAAATCCTTACATTATGTCTATTCACTTTTCCTGAAAGGTGGAAAGTCGCTTCATCACTGTAAACTACCCTCTCATGGAACTCATTCTCTTCCATTAATGCGAGAAAATCAACACAGAAGGACGCTCGCAAAGCATAATCGGCGGGTTTTAAGGCTTGAACCAGTTGCAAGTGGTAGGGTTTCATCTGTAAACGTTTCCGGAGAATCCGCCATACAGTTTTTTGTGGTAGTTGAAGTTCTGTCGCTCCCCGGTAGGTGGATTTCTGTGGACTCCGCACGAAGCATGTGCGAACGCGTTCGACTGTCTCTTCACTCGTCGACGGACGGCCAGTCGATTTTCGTTTACAGATACAGCCTGAATCCCTAAATTGTGTGTACCACTTACGAATGGATCTCCCATCCGGCGGGTCTTTATCGTATCTGGTACGGAAATGTCGTTGAACACTAGTCACAGAGTTGTTTACATGGTAATCAAGCACACAGAAAGACTTCTGATCCCCAGTCAACGCCATTTTCCTTTACTGCTATGCTGTTGACATCTTGCGGGTGAACGCGGAACTTTAGAAGTGGACAACTAAACTTTGAGAGTTTACCTTTCATACAATATGTCTCACGATATTATATGTTCATTACATTTCACATAATAAATTTCTGAAAACCTGCACAACATTTTGACTTGCCCTGTATAATAATTTCATATTTTGTTTCTAAAATCCTGGCCAGAATCATCAGAAAATGAAAATAATTAATACTGGTATAATAGGTTGCGGACTTGTCGACTTTTTTAGTCAATCGTTGTAAGAGCTCAGTTAGTAGAGCGGTGAACTCTAGTGGTATATAATTTCGGTAATCCATAGGTCGCTGGTTCAAATCCGGATGGGAGGTTTTTTAGAAGAGTATTACTTTTAGCTCATACTACAATAGTATCGAATTTAAAGATATTTACATTTTTATCTTATTCTGTAAAATATTAAAACTAAAAAATAAATAATAGTTTTAAAAAACTAAAACAACACGCTTTTTTTAGAAAACCGAACTAAAAAAATGAAAAAAATAATTTTTCGCTTGGGATAAATAATTTTACCATCAAAAGCGTGGGGTGTTTTTTTATGATTTTTACATTTTCTTCTTAGAGACTTTACTTTTACCAATATCTGTTTATTATCAAATATATTAATTGATAAAGAGCACCTCACGCTTTTGATGGTAACATTATTTATCCCAAGCTTGTTGGAAATTAAAATTATTTTTCATTTTTTTAGTTCGGTTTTCTAATAAAGCGTGTTGTTTTAGTTTTTTAAAACTATTATTATTATTTTTTTTTCGCGGTAAGCTTAAGTCACATCATTCCCGAGGTTTGATTCCTGCTCGGACCTAATTTTGCGACTGTACTTTTTTAAATACCTTGGTCGGGTTTTTAAAACGCATTGATTTATTTGAAACGAAATGAAAACGCAAGATGATTTAATAATATTACAACCAGATTTGTATCTTATCGAAAAATACCAAAAGTTTTGATTATTGCAACCAGATTTGTATCTTATCGAAAAATACCAAAGGTTTTGGTGGTTCCGTGGCGCAAGAATTAAGTCACTCGACCTCCACCTCTAGGTCGTGAGTTCGACCATCGATCACTTATTATGTAGTTCGTAGTAGACGAATCAGACCCCGAGCAGTTTTCTCTAGATTTCCCCCGTTTTTCCGTACGAAAAACGTCATTCCACCACTTCTCAACATTAATGTCATCCATTTAATTTAATTTCATATTTCCGTGTGTTGGTGCAACAGAGCTGCTCAGCCGGCATCATAGAGCTTCAATAATAGGGGCTTATTTACAAGAGCTTCAATGATATAGGGATTATCTCATCTTATCCCATCCCTTGACATTGCATTACGCCTGATACAAGTTGACAGTTTGCATTTTACCATGTATTTTCTTCTTCGTTTTATAAATTCGAGGTGTAACTTACAAGTAAACTAATCATTAATCTTTGGACAATTTTATTTCTTTCTACAAAGTAACGATCAAAATGTATTCATCCTAAATTTACTTACAGGCTTATTTTGTTTATTTAATTAAATAAAATTAAAACTTAAAAATTGTATGTGATTTTCATATTTCATTATTTTGTTTATATTATCTTTCTCTAAATGCTCTTGGTGTCTCCTTTCTTTGAGGTATTCTATAAATTTAACAGAAGTTTGAGAGTTATAACTAGACATATTTTCATTTATATCACTGCAAGATATCAACAATCACAGCCAAATAAACACAAATCGGCTGTTTTGTACGGTATGTCATATTTTTCAGCTCCGATAAGACGAAAAGTTTTAGAGTAGTGGGAGGCTGAATATTTAGCATTGAATTGGCTTAAGCAGTAGCGTTTAAGACTCGTATTCGGGAGGCCCCGTGTTCAAATCCCGGGCCTAGCAATCTGGCTGATGTTTCTTCTTGGCTTTCCTCGATCGTTAAAATAAATCCTGGATTGGAGTTTCTTTATCAGGACCGATTCCATCATATTCGCAATTTTATAGCATCATAAGAATATATAATAAATATAAATTAACTCACTCATTCGCTGAAACTATCGTACCCGTAGGTTCAAGTCCGCATGGGCATAAGCTCTCCATATAACCCTACCTTGAGCTAATGTTTTCGAATCTATAATTTACTTCCCCCAAATAATGATTGACGTTATTCTCTCACCCCATTCTTGGTCTACCTACCGATTTTTTCATACCCATCTTTCATTCCCATTCGTGCATACGTCCTGCCCATCACACTTTAGGGTACTTAACCGTTCTTATTACATCTTATTACATCTGGTTTCCCATAAAGATCGTGCAGCTCACTGCTATGTACCTTGTCCATTCGCCTGCCTGTTCATCCCCTTTTGATCAATTTATTTTTCTAAAAACTTTATTCTCAAATATTCCTAATCTCTGCTGCTCCCTTAAAGCAAGAGTCCACGTTTCACTTCCATATAATATAAATTGGAGAATAACACTTTTATGTATTTTCAGTATAATTTTTCTAGGGATATTGGGATGACATTTTTAGACGCTATATGACATTTGTTAAAATTGTCTTATACATATAAAGATTTATCCTGCGTTGTAGAAACCATCCATTAATTAGATAAATAGTTCAAAATCATTACTAATAAAGAGAAACATGAACTGGAATAATCATCCAGTGCTTGCATTGCTATAATTCCAATGTTATTCTTTTAACGTGGTTATACTATCTTTCACTTCATCTTGTAATTCATCCAACTTTAAATTTTCTCGTGCTTCGGTATTCTGTAATCTATCTCTTCTAGTTTTACCAAACAGGTTTCCTAAAAATTCTGAGGTTTGGATGTCATTAGAAAGGATTATCGGCTTGCTAGCCTTGACGCAATTTCACCCGTGCTTCTGTTCGCGTCTTCAGAGTTTTTAATGGGTCTTCTCATTACCGTAACGGTTACCAGCGACAAAATGTCTCCATCATATCGTTGCCATCTCACACAATGTAGGGGCCGAACTTTGAGAGATATGTAGAATCTGCGTCACCCATGTTGTTAGAACGCAAAGCATTGCCAGGAATTCGACTTACCAGTTATTAGACCTATATTTTCCAAAGCTGTGTAATTAAGAAAGTAAAACATTATTATTTATCGTGTTCTCGAAGGATTTTTATAAGAATGACTAAATACTCATCTTAACCATTTATTTTTTTATAAGAATGACTAAGTACTGATCTTAACCAATGATTATCTTGTTTTTTATATTAAGATTTCTACACTTACCAGATACGAACATATAATTTTAGTATGATGAGTTGTTCAATAAATAAACCAATATAATTCTATTTTCATAATTATGGCCAGTAATGGGACCGGTGCCCACCGAGCATCGTGAGGCATTTGGGTAGCTACAACAAGTAGCGACTCCAGGTTGAGAATACCAGCTATAACTGCTGGGGGATCCGACATGCTGACCACATGTCACCCCTACACTGCCTAGATGATCGTCTACCTCTGTGATTAACACATGTGGATGTGAGGCCAGCAGCCGGCTGGTCAGCCAAGGGCCTTCTAGGCCTGTCGCGCTTGGAGTTTTTTTTTATGTTTTTGTAGCAGAGAATCTTCTCTTTCACTGATCGTTAGTGGAATGAATGAAGGGAAAAGTTCTCTATCTTCCCGTTTGGAACGTAGTACAGATAACGTTTCAGGCACGAATTAAAAATTTATGGAAGTAAAAAAGCGATTTTTCAAAACGTTATTTAAATTTACAAAAGAAAAATTACTTTTATAACAATCAGTGACGATTTAGTTCTTAGTTACTAGACATAAAAACGTATACTTTATATTCTAACAAAACACATAATACGCTATCAAAACGTAAATTACGCTTTAATGATGGTTGATATATATTAACAACAATGTATGTTGATTTATCGTGTCTTTTCCCCCCTCCAAAACCCACATTACTCTTTCTCCGACCATATCATTAAATATATAGAATATACAACAAGTACCAGAATACTCTGAATGTAAATAAAATATTGTAGTCAGCACGTTTGAAAATTAAGTTTAATACCTCGCTGTTCTTAGAATACTCCCTTCGGTCGTAGCATCTCGTTACTAAACGTCTGCTTTTATAACTAGTTGTCTAAATAATTAGTATACATTTCCTAATAAAAATAATGAAAGTTAGTGAACACTCTATTTATATGTAGGGTGAAAACTATGAAAAGAAAACAGGATTGTACCTTGAATAGTTAGAAAATTGTATTGATATCTTGGTGTTCAACATTCATACGTACGTAGCATGTGTGTCTGGATTATTTCACCATTATGTGGCAGGAAGTGCACATTGAATACGGAGCTAGGTAATTATGTATAAGTCAGTTCCATATCTCATAACTAAACCAACATCTTGCACAAGCTATTTTTATCATTGCTACCCTTAAAACAGGGGTTGTAAATAGTCTGCTCCCCATCTAAACAATTTTATAAGTGTGTAATATGACATAAAAAACATCTGTTTCAATAATTCATACCTCAGTTTGAAGTGTCATAAATCTAGCAAGTTATTTGTATTGTCGTTCATTTTTTATTTGAAGGGCGTCAGGAATCTACAGAAAAAATAGACGGTTCTCTTAAACGATAGTGGCTTATATCCAGTAATCCTACCGACAACTTCCAATATATGTACATAGCCTGTACATGCATACATAAATATATGAATTCATAAATATATATATATATATATATATATATATATATCTTAGGAAGTGTATTTGCAGAGTATAAGAGTGGCATTGATTAAAAATTACAAAAATATAATAAAATGAATGGGGTAATACGAAGACATTTTGGTAAACAGATGAGGACAGAGACAAAACTAAGATTACATAACATCACATCAAAAGCTGCTCTAAAATACGGAAGTGAAATTTGGATTTTAAATAAAAGAAACTCTCATAAACTTCAAGTAAGCCAAATGCGCTTCTTACGATCATTGTTAGGAGTTAATAGACTGGATCACCAAAGGAACACTACTATCAGAGAAAAACTTGGAGTAACAAGTTTAAATGAAGATATACAAAGATACCAACAAGAATGGAAAAATCATCTGAGAAGAATGGCAAGAAATAGACTTCCAAAATTGGCATTCCAATATACCCCTACTGGACATAGGGACCAAGGAAGACCAAAACATCGGTGGAAAGATCAAGACCACCTTCGCTAGGTTTACCGTACAGGCCACATGACCTAAAACGAATTTGTTCATGATTTTATATATATATATATATATATATATATATATATATACACGTTCATACATACATACATTTAGGAAGTTTGTCCAAACACTAACACTGTAAAATTGATTTTGTATGCCCCATTTCGACATTTCTGGTGTTCTCTCCTGGCATTGGCTTAATTGTAACCCACTTCGGAAGTTGGGGCGCCTAGAAGACGGAGTTACGTTACCCCGATTATATGATGGGTGATAAATGATAATGTAGCGCCAGGAGAGTTCTTAACCTAAATTCTAGACCATGGGCAACCACAGGAATAATTCCCTTTGAGAAAAAATTCTGACGGTTTGACCGAAAATCGAACCCGAGACCTCATGAACAGTAAGTAGTCAGTAACGCTGGCCACTAGCCCACTAGGCTGTGGTAGCCTAACAGTAGTCAGTGATGTAACACGCTAAAATCAAGCATGTAATATTACTTTGTAGTGGTGCATGCTGAAGAATCAATAAAAAATCATGCATACATTACAATACAATACCATATATACGCACAGTTCGTCTCTAATTCCGAAACCTATTCGAACACGGTCGGATCGATACATTTTTTAATGCGTAAAAATTCTGAGCATTACTTTCCTTTTATTTATTTCATTTCATTTCATTTCATAGTAAAGTCATAGGTCCCGTGACATAGATTTACAGCACGTAAAAGAATCTCAAGCCTGAAATAAGAAGCCCCATACCAGAAATTGTTGATATTTAACATCAAAATACAAATAGATATTATCTCAGCTATTATATTTAATGATTAAATAACATAAAACTATTAAAGTATTATTAATTAAATAAAAATAAAACTTAGTTTTATTTTATTTTCATATTTATTAAGATATATTCAGTGACAGCCGTTTCGATACACTGTACCTTCTTCAGACATGTTGAATGTCATAATTTTACATGTCTGAAGAAGGTACAGTGTATCGAAACAGCTGTCACTGAATATATCTTAATAAATATGAAAATCAAATAAAACCAAATTTTATTTTTATTTAGCTAATAAATATGGATTTTCATCAAGTAAACACCAACTCAACTGATTAATTAACGTTTTATACGATTTTCACATTCATTTTAATACAAATTTATTACAGCTGTTTCAGTACTTTGTATCTTCTTCAGACGAATACTATTCCGATTGAGGGTCTTTCCAGTTTTCAGCGGTTGCCCTTTTAGCAGCCGGCTGCTGGCCATTCACATCCACATGTGTCAATCACAGAGGTAGATGATCAATAGCCAGTGTAGGGGTGACATGTGGTTAGCATGTCGAGTTCCCCAGCCGTTATAGCTGGTTCCTCAACCTGGAGCCGCTACTTATTGTAGCTACCCAATTGCCTCACGATGCTGGGTGCGCACCGTTCCCATACTGGCCGAAATACCATGAGAAAATTTCTTCCCCCATGGAGACTCGAACCAGCGCAAGTCCCGTAGCTCTGCGTCAAGGCTTCCTACCTTAACCGCTCGGCTACGGCGCGGGACACGAATACTATTCGTATAAAACTTTAAGTTTTATTTTATTTAATCACTAAACATAATGGATTTTCATCAAGTAAACACCAAATCAATGTATTACTTAATATGAGCTGTAATAGAGAATCATTAAATGAAGTACTGTACCGCCTCCCATTTAACCTACGTCCACTAGTCAGAAAGGAGTAGAAGAGATGGGCGCCTCAGAAATTGGGTAGATTTCTTCGAAACCGAATCGACTCACTGTGCCTTATCCTTGAAGTCAATTATGTTCATCATCAACAATCACGGATTAAGCTTATGTGGCTTGTTCCGGTCTCATAGATTCTTTCATTCAAAAGTTGGATCCATCTCTTCTTCGGTCTACCAACATTCCTGCGTCCTTTTGGTTTGTATTTAAGTATAATTTTGGGAATGCGATCATCTTCCATTCTTTGAACATATTCTTTCCATTTTTTTCTAGATTATTTTATTCTATCTAAGAGTTTAAAGATATTTAGCTCATTTCTAATATCTTCACTTCTTCTCTTATCTAGAAGTTTGCAACCAGCCACACTTCTCAGAAATCTCATTTCAGCTGCTTCACTACCATACATAGTACAAGGGGACTTGGCACTACTTTATATAATTTTACAGTTTTGTGTTCATCTTTGACTGGTTGTTTGTAAAATATCCTTTTGATTTGTTCCACATCTCTAATTAGGAATTATTAAGTTTGTTAAATAGATCTTCATTTTTAAAATAAGATACATTTCATAACCCAGGTATTTAAAATGGTTCACTTGTTCAATGGGTTTCCCCTCAGAATTATTTTAGCTCTTACGGTATCTGATCCCTTAAAAGCTGGGATTATGTTTATTATCTTAATTATTGATCACCTTTTTATTTTTTTGCTATATCAAAAAAAAATTGATTTAAGCTTGGCAGTAGTGAGAAGTCAGAACCGGTATACATTAAATGGAACCGTATTCGAGTACTAAGAATTATAGCGGGACAGAAATGTCCTCCTTCAGCGCAGTCTATCTTGTTACGTCTGTTGTCATAAGTTACTTCTTTCGCCGCGTTTACTATATGATGCGATATTGGCAATATATGGCATAACTTAGTACACTATTGCATGGAGGACTGGCTGCTTGTAGACGAGAATATATGTAGGGTATAATGTTTGCAAAATATGAAACATGTGTCGGTCTATTTTTAGGATTGGTTTTAAAAAATATATCTAAGCCAGCCGCGTTCCCTTATTAAGCAATGTCACGTTTTTTTTAAAAAGGAGGGATCCTTCGTCAACTCACAGTACATCCGGTGCAGGACCGTAAGTTCCGGATTACATTAATACAGTCAGCGTGTTTCACTTCAGTAGCTGGAGTATTCGTCATCCAATTCAACGTATGGATTATTCAATTTTGCATTCAGTGGTGACATTTTGTCAGTCATATTTTTTTTATTTGAAAAATCGCATTAGACTCTATGGTTTATGTACAAAATTGTATATTTATAAAGCCTCTATATTTGTATACTGAACGGCAAGTGTGCCGGTTGACCATTCCTAACGTACCGTCACAGGGGCGGATGAACGAAATGGATGAGTTTGGAGAAATGGTGGAATTACATTTGTGACAGGTGAAAAACGGGAGAAACCCCGAGAAAAATCTGCCAAAACACAGTTTCATCCATCACGAAACCCACATGGAGTGACCTAGTCTCGATCTCGAGACCCCAGCGCAGCTATGAGAAGCGAGTGCCCAACAGCTTGCGCCACATTATTACATATAATATTAAGATAATTTATGTTAATTAGTTTAGTTTTCACCCAGCGAATGAAAGTGAAGATAGGAGAAGAAATGTCAAAGGGAAGAGCAATTGGAAAGGGGGTACGGCAAGGATGTCCTCTATCACCTACTCTTTTCAACATCTACCTGGAAGACCTAATGAAGAACTGCTTCAACAATACGGGAGGCGTAAACATGGCAGGAAGAAGAATAAAGTGCATTAGATTTGCTGATGATATGGCTTTGCTAGCAGAAGATGTAATGACACTGAGGAACATGCTCATGGAGCTGAATGTTAAGTGCGAGGATTATGGGATGAAGATAAATATATAATAAGACGAAGGCCATGATTATAGGAAAGAAACCAAGGAAGATAAACATGAGGATTAAAGATGAGGCCATTGAGCAAGTGGAGAGCTTCAAATACTTGGGTTGTACTATCAGTAGTAACATGAACTGCGGTCAAGAAGTAAAGCAGAGGATAGCAATGGCAAAAGAAGCTTTCAACAAGAAGAGAAGCATTTTCTGCGGACCTTTGGCAAAATTCCGTAAATTACGGAAGAGACTAGTGAAGTGCTTTGTGTGGAGTGTAGCATTGTATGGTGCAGAGACTTGGACATTACGACGGAATGAGGAAAAGCGACTGGAAGCTTTTGAGATGTGGATATGGAGAAGAATGGAACGTATAAAATGGACAGACAAAGTAAGAAATAAAGATGTGCTAGACAGAGTGGGCGAAAGAAGAACAATGCTGGAACTCATAAAGAAGAGGAAAATAAATTGGATTGGCCACTGGCTAAGAAGAAACTGCCTGCTGAAGGATGCCCCTAGAAGGAATGGTCAACGGAAAGAAAGTTAGAGGCAGAAAAAAGACATCAGATGATAGACAATATTAAAATAAATGGTTTGTATGCAGATACAAAAAAGAAAGCTGAGTTAAGGAAAGAGTGGAGAATGCTGAGTTTGCAGTGAAAGACCTGCTCTTGAGCAGAACACTATGAATGAATGAAAGTTTAATTTTATTAATTTGTATGTTAGTTGGAGTGATTTTTTTTTTACTTTATTAAAACTTGTGTTAGAATAACTTTAATAACTTTACTAAAACTTAAGGTATTTAGATTATATTCATATTCAGAAAGGATTAGGTAATATGCCTTATGGTAAGCCTATGCTGTGTAATATTCAAATAATATACTAGTATAATTTAAATAAAATATTTACTATTAATTGAAATTTAAAAGGAAACTGGATTTGAATATTATGAAACGCGCTATAATATATTTTTTATTCTATAAAGCATATTGTATTCAGGACGGGCGTTTCGAATGGAAAATGACATGTGCTCACTTTGAAGCCCGAACTGTTTTAAAAGCCGCCCTTTCACCCCTCTCTCTCGGTAATTAGCGTTATGTCCCATCTGCTCCAGTATCGGGGGTTGGGGTAGTTGGCTTACAGGAGATTTAGAAAACGGATTCGTCGAGCCTGAAAATTGCATCATTTCGGGTGTTGATTATTGCATTCCATCTGCTCTGTTTTATATTGCTCAGGGTTTCCCATTCCACTTCCTTTTTTTAACATTTCTTTACAACCTGGACGTCTTCTGCTGTCAACAACTCGGCCACTTTTTATGTTCACTGATCACAGTTTTGAATAAACTATAAAAAAGGTAAACCCTCTATAAAGTGTAGGCATAATGCAAGCTCGAGAGATGAGATGATGTCGCTATTATTGAAGGCCTGTCGTACCATCACAGGGACAGACGAAGTTAAATACATGACTTTAAAAAAATACCGTACTTTTAAATACATATAAATATGACTAATTAATTGACACTATGTAACCCGGTGGCCCTTAGGCGCGGACATGCTCTCTCCATACGTCCCTAACCTGAACTGTTTTCCAACCATTCTCCCCCTCAAATCGTGGTTAATGTTATTCTCCCACCTGATCCTTGGTCTAGCTACTGGGTGATTTCCCTATCGTTTTCCTACAAGAAGTTTCCACGTCCCTCTATCATTCCTGCCCATCGCTATCTAGATACTTCTCTGGTCTTATGTATATTGTTTCCTATAAAGGTCATGTAGCTCACTGTCTAGTAGTCTTCTCCATTCACCTGTCTATCCATCCCTCTTTAGTCCAAAGATTGTTGTAAGCATTTTATTCTCAAATACTCGTATTTTTTCTACTCGCTTAAAGAGACCATATTTCACATCCTTATAACTGGAAAAAATTTATATAATTTTAGTTTAACTTTTTTTAAAGTGAATTTGGGATGACAAGAACCCCTCTAATGCATAATATGTGTTTCCAGAGTTGAGCCTATGTTTCATTTATTTCTGCATTTTATTCCTGTTTGTAATTATTATTTCTAGATATTTGAAATTAAATCCTTCAAAATGTGCCTTATTTCTCACTGACTGTTCATTTCCATTATATAATGCATTCTATTATGTGACCATATATTTAATTTTATCAATATTTACTTCCAGCCCCAGTTTATACACAAATTTTAATGTATTAAATAATTAATGAATTTAAAATGAAAAGCGACTCTAATTTAAAGAATAGAGAAATTCTATCAATGTTTGCTTAAAAGAGATTATTGACCTGCAGTTCCGGATTTAATTTGGTGGTAAATTCCAATAATGGGGAAGTGAGTTAAGGGAAAACGTCAGAAAAACTCTGGAAAAACTTGTCTGGGCTCTGATTCTTTGGCCATGAACCCTCACATGAGGTGTTCGAGGCTATATATCGATACCTAGAGGTGGAGAGCGAATTCCTAACCTCTCGCACTACTGAGCCTCATAATACGAAATTATTTTATAATACAGAGTAGAATTGTAAATTAGTCTAAGGTTAACATTTTTTAAGTCGAGGATTTCCTAGGTTTCAGATTAAAAATAAATTTAAAAATACTTTTTTTTTTTGTATTATAAATACTCTGAGCTACTAACGCAGTAAGCAATATCGAATCCGTACCCTAAGCTAATATTTTTCAATCATTCCCCGTATAAGATAAAAAATTTAAAAAATTAAAAATGTACCTGTTGGCAGGTGCCGTCGTCCTCAACTTTCTTTAAAATAATGTATTTAAAATATTATTGCTCGGAGGCCTTTCGGAAGTTAACTTCCATCATCGTCAGGATGCGCTACTAGTTGTTGTATTTAAGACGCTGTAAACGTTGATGATCTTGTTGCGTCGCCAGTAGAGTCAGTTGCTGCTGGCGACGCATCATGACCATCAACGTCCATAGCGTCTTAAATACAACAACTAGTAGCGCATACTCATCCTGCTGACGATGGAAGTTAACTTCCGAAAGGCCACCAAATAATAGGGGCACGCCGTAGCCTAGTGGTTAAGGCACTGCGCTACAAGCCGGAAGGTCGAGATAGTAAACAAATAGAGGCTGCTGAAATGAAGATGTTGAGAGCAATAGCAGGATACCGATAAAAAGAAAAACGAAGATATAAGAACAGAACTTAATATATTTAATCTCTGTGAAAGAATAAAATATTATCAAACTGCTTATCTTCAGCACGTATTACGAATGAATGAACAGCGCATACCAAGAAGAATGTATAATTATAAACCAAAAGGGAGAAGAATGTTGGGAAGGCCATTGAAGAGATGGAAGGACCAATTCGACCTATAATGAGATCGGAACAGGCCATTGGGCTTAATCCTTGTTGTTGATGATGATGACGTTCTCAGAGAAGTTGGGACTACAAAGAATCCCTGTAATGCATAATAACATGCATTTTCAGAATTGAGTCTATATTTAATTTCCTTGTGCATCTCATTGCTTTTCGTTATTATTGTTCCTAGATATCATCCCATATTTAAATATGAGATGCGTGAAAATTGAATTATAATAGTATAATAAATAAATAAATGTAAGACTTCTAGTATCCTGGAATCCAAAATATCTTCTTTGCTGTATGTTATAAAAATTTGTCAATGTTTGGAAACGAATATAATTTCAATATCAGATCGAAATGACATTCGTTATGAAATTTCAAATATTTTATAAAATATGGCTGTGGTTATACAGTTCTTTTGAGTAGAAGTTTGCATAAAAGAGAGAACAAGTTTGGGCTTGAAACTTAAAGAATTTGGCGGTATCTTAGTCCATTTAGAGGAATCTGTTTACCCCTGTTCTTGCGCTGGCAATTATTTTGTATTTTATGCGAATGTTGGGAACATGAGCAAATTAGAGCTGTAAAAACAAGGTGCCACCATTATTACAACATAAAATTTGGTTGCCTCGTTATATGCATATTAACAACAGAGTTAAGCTAAATTTGATTACAATTAAGCAATTTAACGCATAGGGTAAATTTACTGACAAGTCTCCCTGCATACTTGAAAAACGAGATAAATCCAAATCGTATTAACAAGCAATAATGAAATATCTAATTCTATAATCAATAAATTATATTTTAACTAACACTTTAACTTATAAAATTTTACTCTTCTAATGAGTTACCCTCTGAGACTCGTATTTAGGAGTTCAAATCCGGGACGTACTACTTTTTTTTTCTGTTTTTCGTATACAATTCTATCTTTCAAACAATGAAATTCATTCTCGGTCATTGGTAGTTTAAAATATTCTATTTCTACTTTTTTATCTTCTTCTTCTTCTTCTTCTTCTTCTTCTTCTTCTTCTTGTAAGCCTTTTCTTCAGTCAAGGAGACTTAGATGCTCTCCACCTACAGGGGAGAAATTCAACCATATTAATTTAGTTACACATATTTTTCGGATAGAAATCATTGAGAGGTCCGGGGTCAGCGTTCCGCCTCATAGTGACATCTAGGAAATCAAGGTAGTACTAGGATGGGAAAATTCGGTAAATTTTGCTTAGAGGCATTTTTATTCAGCCTTAAGGATCTTTTACGAGCCTGAAAATCTTCAGACTCGGGGCCCACGGCATAAAGTTCCTCCCTGAGGATTTGCTCCTTGGATTTTTCCACCCTAAAAAAATCCATCGACCCCGGACGGATTTGAACTCGCAACTCTCGGGACCAGAGGCAATGAGCATAACCACTATTCCACCGCAGCCGATATTTTTTCTTTTATTCTTTAATTTGCACTAAATCCATACATATTGTAGGCATACTAAATAAACTTTTCGTTTTACTTTTAACTTATCAGATTAATTACTGTAAATTTTATCTAACCTCTGTCAGATAAAATAAATTATTATTATACCTCTGTCAGATATATAATAATAATAATAATAATAATAATAATTATTATTATTATTATTATTATTATTATTATTATTATAGTCACCAAAGCAAATATACTTTGAAGATATTTGTTAAATATATGGTGCATATTTTGTTACAGCGTTCCCGTTACCATTCTCGAATAATATGTTGGTTACGGGAAGACCCAGACCGACTGGTCGAGGTGCGAAGAGAGGACGTCCTCGGGGATCTAGAAGAGGGATTCTCACGACTCGCGGGAGGGGAATCACGGTCAACCTCACCAACAGCGATCTTGGACTTGGTAAGTAATAAACTATATAGAAATGTACGGAGTGATAAAAAAAAAGGTTGTTCTGAACATTTGAGAGACGAAAGAGCAGACCGATATTATAGACTTTCGTATATACAAAAATGCATGTACAGACTTAAAAACGGAATTTGCCAATCTCCTGGAGGGGTTATATTTATAATTTGACATTTCCAAATATGACATGAAAAGAAAAAATAACGATTTAAATCCGGGACATCTAACTGCATACGTTAGTCCGATGCAATCTTTGCTATCCAGGTTCCCAGCGCAAACATTAATTTTCCTTTCCTTATATACAATACTCTTTATCATAAGAGGCAGCGAGACATCGCTCGCAGTGTCATCTTAAGGCTTATAAAATAAGAAAGCATTTCTAATGACTATTTAACTCATGCCCCAAATGGGAGTCAATGACCAATCACGTTTCAATGATTTCTGTATTACAACCAATCAGAGTCGTGTTTCACCAAATATTTATCAGTGTTATGATTACCATATTAAAGAAAGCTCCTCCTTACAATATTGCGTTCCTTTGGCAATAAATAGTATGATCTGGTTGCAGTGATAAACAAAAGAAGCAGTAGAAGCGTACCTATCGTTTCTCATTTGTTTTCAAACATCGCCGTTTACATTAAATATATAAATATTTTAAAATAACTATAGTTAAATAATGATTTGTGAGTAAACAGCTTAATTTTATTCGTTAAATAGTCCTAACAAATGCCACTCTTGATTTCCAAATTCTCTAGATAAATTCACTCCTCACTTCGTGAGTCGTGAATTTATCGATAATTTGGAAATCACTCGTGGCATTACTTATGATAATATTTTACTTTGTATACTTTTTTATTTCAACATGTTTTATCTTTAAAATTCATCGGAGAACATATTGTTTAAACAACTCACCTCATAGGATTCATGCTTCCATGATATCGCGATTTCAAACATAATCATGTTCATCGTCAGCCATAACTCCGACGATGAACATGATTATGTTTGAAATCGCGATATCATGGAAGCATGAATCCTATGAGGTGAGTTGTTTAAACAATATGTTCTCCGATGAATTTTAATGATTATACCTCATAATGTTTACTTCCCAACATTAATTAAATATAAAAAAAATATGTTTTATCTTCTTCACTTCCTGGTTTAGGCAAGAGTTGCCTGTTCCGTTTTATATAATATAATATTGATCTGGCCGATTGTTATGTAACTTTATATATATATATATATATATATATATATATATATATATATATATCCATCCATAGTAATTCTGCCCGAAGGTAGGTCCTTCACTGCAATCATAGCATTTTCATGCTATGCTTGCAGCTTTACTAGAGAATTGTAGGTGTGGTAGCTTCCCGTTGTTTTCCACACCCGTGAAAGATAATGATGATGATGATGATAATGATAAGGATGATGGCCTTTAGAAAAGAAATGGGAATATAATGGTACTGTACATCAACTATATGTAGACTTCAAAAAAGCATATGATTCAATTAAGAGGGAGAAGTTATATAGTATCCTGCTGGAGTTCGGAATTCCTAAAAAGTTAGTTAGACTTATACGAATGTGTCTAAATGGCTCAACGAGTAGGGTGCGTGTAGGCAAACAGTTTTCAGACACTTTTGAAATCCAGAATGGGTTGAAGCAAGGAGATGCACTATCTCCTCTACTATTTAATTTTGTACTAGAGCATGCCATTAAATCTTTACAGAATGAGGAAGGCTTACAACTCAATGGTATTAATAAGCTGTTAGTTTATGCTGATGATGTAGTACTACTGGCCGATAGCGAGGAGATACTAAAGGCCAACACGCACACACTATTGAGTAACACTAAGAAATTAGGACTGGAAGTAAATATCAGTAAAACTAAATATATGGTCACACGTAGAAATACATTATATAATGGAAATGGACAGCTAATGACAAATGAGGGAAATTTTGAGGAATTGGCTGAATTCAAATACCTAGGAACAATAATCACAAATAGGAATGAGATGCACAAAGAAATTAAACATAGGCTCAATTCTGGAAATGCATGCTATTATGCATTGCAGAGACTTTTGATGTCCCAGCTCCTTTCAAAAAACGTTAAGCTAAAAATATATAAAACTATTATTCTACCAGTTATATTATATGGGTGCGAAACATGGACTCTTACTTTAAGGGAGGAAAGAAGGAGATTACGAGTATTTGAGAATAAAGTTCTTAGGAAAATTTTTGGACCAAAGAGAGGTGAACAGACAGGTGAATGGAGAAGACTACATAACAATGAACTACATGGTCTTTATAGAAAGCCAGATATAATAAGAACAGTTAAGTCCCGTAGACTGCGATGGGCAGGACATGTTGCGCGTATGGGGAATGAAAGACGTGCATGGAAACTTCTTGTAGGAAAGCCAGAAGGAAAACGCCCAGTTGGTAGACCAAGAATGAGGTGGGAGAACAACATTAACTATGATTTGAGGGAAGTAGATTATACAGGGAATGATTGGAAAGCATTAGCTCAGGATAGGGATGTTTGGAGAGCTTATGTCCGTGCGGCCATGAACCTACGGGTTCGATAGTGCCAGTGAGTAAGTAAGTAAGTATGATGGCCGTAAGATTTGGGGGACCGTTTGGGCCTTAAAATTTTCCCGACATTTGTCTTACAGGTGAGGAAAAACCCCGATAAAGCCTCACCCAGAAAAATTGCCCCGCAGCGTGACAAGGCATCATGCTACCTTGAGACCACAACGGTGGACACTCATATATTTCTTCTTCTTCCAATGGCGCTACAGCCTATAGCGGGCCTGGGCCTTCTTGATGCGAGACCTCCAATCTTCTCTATCCAATGCTCTCGTTGCCAGTTCTTACAGTTCAGGATTTGATGACAATCTTCCTTCACTGAGTCCTAGGTTTTCCCACTGGCCGCTTCCCAAACGTTTCCTCCGTCATCACTATATATATATATATATATATATATATATATATATATTCTAGCATAAACTAACTCTGGAACGCCTGGAGCAATTTCAACCAAAACTCGGTACACATATATAACTTGCAATCTGGAAAATAAAGTGTGTTCGGTAAGATACTTTAGGAGGGGTGAGGGGAATAACAAGTAAAAAAATCGAAAACGATCGTTATTTGCGTCGTAACAATAATTTTCTGGATTGCTAACCCTATTGGTGACATCCAGATGGCATTAAAGTCTAAGTTTGACCTCTAGCGCCTCTAAGGATGTGAGAATGGGTAAAAAATAAAATATCAAAGGTGACCGAGAATAGTTTTCGACATTGGTGATGTTCCGATGTAATTTTATCCCACGTCCTAGGTGGGTGAGAGGAGATAACATCTAAAAATAATCGAAAACATCTAATATTAGTGTCGAATCTTAGTTTCGCACTTACTCAGTTGAATAGACACTCTGTGTCGTTTAAGCCCAAGTTTGATTCGTAGCACCCCTGAAGCGTGAGAAGGGGTGAAGAATGAAATGTTTAAAATATCCGAGAATATTGTCGAATACGTAGTTTTCTAAGCTGATTCTAATTTATGTATTGATCTAACGGCTAACCGATTATGTAAATTATAGGCACAATAAATTAACTGAAATGAATTGATGGTCGGTTTATAAAACATTTTAAAATAATTATATAGTAAAGGTGCGCGACATATTGCTCGCAGAGATGCTGTAGAATGAGGTATGGGACATGTGATGACAGATGAAGTATTTCTCGGAACGATCTACTTCTTCCGGCTTCAGGATGCGGAAGCTACTGTCTGCGACCCTGAATTTCCTCTTCCTTGCAATATATTCCATGTGTTCAGTAGGCTATAGTCCATTTTTTTATCAAACTCCTTTGTGATGATATACTGATTTTTTTCTTTCTTTTTTTATATTAGAATACGAGATAATTCCCCTTACAGAAGTTTTTCTTCAACTATAATAAAAAACTCCAGAGAGGTCTAGAAGGCCTTTCGCCTACGATCCGCCTGCAGGTTTCACATCCACATGTGGAGATCGCCGAAGTGGACTATAATCCAGCCAGTATAGAGTCAGAATGTCGAGTCCTTAGCCTGCCAGCTGGTTGCTGGTTTCACATCCACATGTGGTAATCGCCTAGTTGGACTTTTATCAAACCAGTTTAGGGGTGACATATTATGTCAGAATGTCGATCCTCTAGCCATTATAGCTTTTTTTTTTTTTCAACATAGAGCCGCATTACTGGCTGGTCACAGTCCCATACTGGCCGAAATTCCTTGAGAAAAAATTTCCCCCGGGGGGACTCGAACCTACATAAGTCGTAGTTTTGCACCAAGGCATCAGTCATATCATATCCCTTGATTACGGCGCAAATCCTTCAACTATAGTATCCTCCTTAATTAACTATAGGAACATAGGGCATCCACAAAGTGTCTCTGGCAAGTCCTTTTTTTTTTTTTTTTCTCATGCTGTATTTTTACTTCTTTCCAATTTATCCCTTTCTTTGGAATTTCGTCCTGCACGATACTTCTCCTTGCTTGTTTTGCCCTTCCTCATTTTTCCCAGAAGAATCCATTGTAACACTTTTCCAACATAAACTAACTAACTCACTGGCACTATCGAACCCGTAGGTTCATGGCCGCGCGAACATAAGCTCTCCATATATCCCTATCCTGAGATATTTTCCAATCTTTCCCTGTATAATCATCTTCCCTCAAATCATGATTAATGTTATTCGTCACCTCCTTCATGGTCTACCAACTGGGCGTTTTCCCTCTGGTTGTCCTACAAGAAGCTTTCATATACATCTTTCATTCCCTATTCGTGCCACATGTCCAGCCCATCGCAGCCCAAGAGACTTAACCGCCCTTATAATACTCGTATAATACTTCCTCGTATAAGACTTGAAAGCATAATAATAGTCCCTTCGATTGGTTGCCGGCCAAAGGAACACTTTGGCTAGACCAGTATTGACCTATGGTAGTGAAGCATGGACACTAAGAAAACAACATGAAAGCAGAATAACGGCTTGTGAAATGAGATTCATGCGCAGAACAGCGGGTTACACCAGATGGGATCGGAAAAGGAACACCGATATCTTAAAAGAATTGAAGACTACGCCAATTTTGGAATATATTAAACAGTACCAACTAAATTGGAAACACCATCTTGAAAGAATGAGTTCAAATCGGATCCCCAAAGCTGTTTATAGTTATATACCAGGAGGACGAGGATCACTGGGCCGTCCTATGAAGCGCTGGAGGGAGAATTTTCTATAGGATCGTAACAGGCCTTGGCCTAATACTTGGAAGGAAGAAGAAGAAGATAATACTTCCTATAAAGACTAATCAGTTCACCGCTATGCACTCTTCTCCATTCACCTGTCCGTTTATCTCTCTTTGATCCAAACATTTTCCTAAGAACTTTATTCTCAAATTCTCGTATTCTCCTTTCCTCCCTTAAAGTAAGAGTCCAAGTTTCGCATCCACATAATATAACGGGGTAAAATAACTATTTTATATATATATTTTTTTAGTTTAACGTTTTTTAAAAGAGTATTTTTCTAACGTTATCCTTCATTAATGATATCCCTATTCAGTTCAGTTTTCGTATTTTTATTTTTCCCCTCTAGTACTTTATATTATTTCTGACATTTGACCAAGTACAATAATAATGCTTTACAAAACATTTAATTTTCCATACCTCGAGTGACTTCTTGTTAATCCTGATCTTTCCACGGAATTTTTTAACATTTTGAATACAAGTTGTGATTGGTCTTCCACATTATTTTCTCCCTTCTGTCACTCTTTGTTGAATTAGTATTTTTTTATATTTTAAATGATATAATGAAATGGGTCTTTGTGTTGAAAATCCAAGCCAGCATTTACCTTGATCTCAATCAGGTTGGTCGGCACTGGGCATTGTGCTCAGGACTTCACGAATTCGAATCTCAAACGCTAGTTTGTGAGTCTAATCGCTCGGTGAAATTGTATTCTATCCGACTGACTACATGCTTCTCACATTTACATACCTACCCAGTATTTTAGTTAGTTGGGTGTAAAAGAACATGCATACAAGTATTTTGTTCAAAGTCCACTTCTTTCAGGCTTTAATTTCTTTTGCATTCATAAATCTACGACACGGAAACCCATGACTGTATTTACATTTCAAATGATTATAGCTTTATTTAAAGTTAATCGATCCCCCCAGCTTTCCGCGAAACTGGCGGATTCACAGACCCAAGAAAACGCAATTTAATAGTTGAAAAAAGAGGGGAAAACAAGTAAATATAGTAAACAAACCAGCAAATTGCAGAAAATAAGTCACGTTGCTTCTTGAGGACCAAAGTTAAATAAAATGGTAATCTCTCCTGATGAGCTGGTGTTTGTATCCTCTGATCTGGTTCCAAGGTTTGCAAAATCAAACCTGGACTTTTTTTTTTATCGTAAGGTAACTAAAGTTGTGAGTCCCATGCCATAGAATCTCAAGTCTGAAAAAGGAAACAGCAAATGTTGTTTTTCTTTCTAGATTTGAATTGTGACTCCAGTGACCTTATTTATTAAAGAGCGGCGTTAAATAAAATAACTAAACTTACTGGCACCATCGAATCGAGCCCTTAGGTTCATGGCCGCGCGGACATAAGCTCTCCAGATCTCTATCCTGAACTAATGTTTTACAGTCATCACCTGTATAATATACTTCCTTCAAATCATGGTTAATGAAATTCTTGCACCTCATTCTTGGCCTAACTATTGAGCGCTTTTCCTTTGGTTTTCCTACAAGTAAAGTAAAGTGATCCCACAACAGGCCTCAGGAGACCCTTGGGGTAGTAGGAGGTTAAGGCTCCCACTTTTTCTAGACAATCGGCACTTGATGTCAGCCCTGCGTGACGGCCGCCTTTACCCCCAGAACAAGCGTCTGGTACTCATTTCCGTTAGAGGCTGAGTCGACCCCAGGGCCATAGTGCCGCCAGAGGGTTTGGGTTAGTTTAAAAATCCTGACCCCAACGGGACTTGAACCCTCGACCCTCCGGCTTGTAGCTCAGTGCCTTAACCATTACGCTACGGCGTGCCCCTTTCCTACAAGTAGGAAACTTAATTGAAATATACCCTGAATTAAACTTGAGCTATCCACCTGAAGTATTTCTATTTGTTTAAATTTTCTTTATCCTCCTCTTACGCGTCCTCCTTTCGGATGGTCGATTCCAAATATGTCCTAATTGATGTCTTATCTTCCCAGGCTTTTTTTCTTTTGTATACCTTTCTTCTAAGTTTTTTTTTTTAACCCGTCTTTTCCATGGTCTTCTTTGTGTTCGGTTTCCTTGTTCCATATTCTCTGTGGTAATCTTCCTTTTTTTTTCATTTTTTTCTAGATGTCTGTTGCTATTTTTTCAACCTTTAACCTGTTTTTAATTAATTTTACGTAATTTCATTACATAGTCGCAGAGCTACAGGACTTGCGCTGGTTCGAGTCTCCATGGGGAAGATATTTTCTCATGGTATTTCTGCCAGTATGGGACCGGTGCCCACCCAACATCGTGAGGCATTTGGGTAGCTACAATAAGTAGCGGTTCCAGATTGAGGGGGACTCGACATGCTGACCACATATCACCCCCTAACATTGGCTAGATGACCTCTGTGATTGATACATGTGGATGTGAGGCCAGCAGCCGGCTGTTAGGCTAAGGGACTTCTAGTCCTATCGCGCCATGCAACGTGGAATTTCATTACATAGCCCATCTCTTTTTGTTTTGTGTATTATTCTGATGCACATGTTTGGATGCAGATTACATTTTAAGAGAATTTATAAATAATTTTTTGCTCGAGTAAAGATGATGAATGAACTTAATGTTCACCTTGTGTTTAAATGGCTCGATATGGTGACCACGTGGTTTCTCGCGTTACAAATACACGTGGTCTTGCAGCTGTTTTCTCGCGGCGAATTCCTGCAAATCTCTGCCGTTCCTTTGCACTACTTAACTCGTGTATCACCTTACATACCGCTACATTTATGAACAATACACGTACTACAATTTACTCAGGAGTTTGGCAATAACCTTGCTTGTGACTCCAGAGTTATATTGCATAATCATATGGTCGGTCCTGTTAGACTAGTAAACACCATCATAGCTTCTGCTTCCGAAAATCGCAGGTTCAAACCCGCCGGGACCGACGGATTTTTGTCAAACATTTTGGACATGGCTTTCTGTGGAAGTTAAATAATACCTCGGTTCTCTTATCGTAGACTTGTATGAAGTAAACTGCGTAAGAGGAAAAAATGGACGATTCTGATGTATATATAAAATCTGCCGTCCCAAAGCCGTGATTGTAATCCCATTGAAGTAAGTTGAAATTGACAGAGGTATCTAGAAAATTCATATACAGTATCACACGAGGAATATTTGTGGAACGTATTTGCGGATGTGGTCATATAGACTCGAGATACATATGACTGATACATTCCGGTCGAGCTTGTTAGCCATCCATTAGATTGAAGGGTGGATGCATCGATGAAAGCAAAATATAATTAGGCCTACTATGTTTGTTTTGTAAGCTATATGTTTCAGTTTATGTGATTGAATTTTAGAGTTTTTTTTAAAGTTCGCCTGTTTTAAGCAAAAAAAATGGAAAACATCACTGCAATTTCTACAGTATTGCCACTTTTTAATACCTTGACTAATTCGATAGATTATAGTATATTGCGATACAAGTGAGGTAAGCACTTGTTACTGATCGAGGAAAAGTTTGAAAAAAAACGACCCGCTTGCGCCGAGTTTTTTCTATTTTCGAGATCTGTTACGTGCTTACCTCATGTGTATTGCATACTATTTTTTGGTCGATGTGACCAATTTTTATTAAATATAGTAATAAATGAATTAAAATATTGGTTGGATATAAATGACTTCTATGAGAAAGAAACATTTGGTGACCGTTGCTATGTAGCTTTTCTTTTGTTTTATTATAAGCAAGGATTGTTGGCTGTGGAGACATTTTTATATGTAGTACCGTGATTAGAATCTGTTTGATAATTTTATTATGGAAGGAGTCATGGTAGATGCTAGAGAAATTGAAGAAGCCTGGAGAGTGGGATGTTCTGCATTAATTCCGAAAAAGTCTAAAGAAAGGTACGAGTTAGTGTACAAAACATTCAAGAAATATTTTATTTTTCTTATCGAATGTGTGCTTTTTGAGTCCATATCAGAGCATTGCGATTTCTTTTGTTTGCATAGCAACCAGGTTAGATGTGGGAACGTTGACTTACTTCCAGTAACAACAATATTGGTAAGTATAAGAAATTAGTCACATCGACCAAAAAAGAAAAAACATTTTGTAAGGTATGCGGTCCAAATATCGCCCATGTAAGTTAAATTATATCTTGAATGCTCGTTAGAATCATATAAAAATATGTAAAAACTGCCATAATGTGGGATGTTAAATTGTGACTAATTTATTGTTTAGGAAAAAGTTTATTATTAACATCGTAATAATATAATAATACTCGTAATATTTTATCTTGCCTTAATGTAAGAAACCATGTTTTGTATCCATATAATTGGAAGAACAATTTTTTAAAATATATTTTTAGTTTGTTTTTTTGAGAGAAGTTGGTATGATATTGAATATTGGCATTCTTTTCCGAAGTTGAGCCTATGTTTTATTTCCTATCTGCACCTCATTCATACGTGCAATTATTGTTCCTAGGTATGTCATTTATTTCAGTCACTTCATCAAAATTTTCCCCATGTATCATTAACTATTCATTTCCATTATATAAAATATTTCTAAGTGTGACGAAATATTACGTTTTTTTATATACTGTGTCTGTAAAGTATTCCGATGAAATGAAGCTATTGAGGATGTGCTCATAAAAATACTTCTGGAAAAATGTTATAGATCTTCACAGTTTCTCTCTAGTAAACGCCGAAAATAATCCTGACCAATATATATATACAATTATATCCATCCATAGTAATTCTGCCCGAAGGCAGCCCTTCACTGCAATCATAGCATTTTCCTGCCATGCTTGCAGCTTTACTAGGGAATTGCATGTGTGGTAGCTTCCCGTTGCTTTCCACACCGGTGAAGGATGATGATGATGGCCATATGATTTCGGGGACCGTTTGGGCCTTAAAGTTTTCCTGACATTTGTCTTACAGGTGAGGAAAAACCGCGATAAAAACCTCACCCAGAAAAACTGTCCCGACCGGGGATCGAACCCGGGCCCGCTGCGTGACAAGGCAGCACGCTACCTCGAGACCACAGCGGTGGACATATAATTATATAATGTTTTTAATAAAGTAACGGAAACATTAATCGGTAGATATTGAAATTGGTGTCAAATTATACAACAGTATGCAAATAGAAAATAATTTACGGTTATGCTTGATTTGTTTTCATTGCTGTCCGAACTTTTAAATAAGCTGGCAATAGAAATTGTGTGTATGTGTGTGTGTATATATATATATATAGTTAAATTTCGAGAAATACAATTATATATATTCTTAAACCAATAAAATGGGACCATAAATTCTACTTTCTGTAGAATTCGCTTTGTTTACGCAGTTCCTGCGTGATGAAAGTTTGAAGTATTATGTTAGATTTCCTATAGTTAATGTTAGTTTGAGAGTTGATTACAGTATGGAAACACATTTTTTGTAGAATTTTTTTGCACTTTTAAATGGGAGATAAAAAATTGTTATGATTATTAGGCCTATTATTATTTTTTTTTTCAAATGCCCCAGATTTGTCTTTCAACATTCCTGGTTTCTCTCCTGGCATGACGTACTTGTAACCCACTTCTGAGGTTGGGGCGCCTGGAAGGCGGGGTTACATTGCCCCGATGATATGATGGGTGATGATGATAATGATGCGCCAGGAGTGTCCCTAATCCTAAGCTTAACCTAAGATGAATGATGATGATGATGATGGCCATATGATTTCGGGGACCGTTTGGGCCTTGAAGTTTTCCTGACATTTGTCTTACAGGTGAGGAAAACCCCCGATAAAAACATCACCCAGAAAAACTGTCCTGACCGGGGATCGAACCCGGGCCCACTGCGTGATAAGGCAGCACGCTACCCCGAGACCACAGCGGTGGACTGGCCTATTATTATTATTATTATTATTATTATTATTATTATTATTATTATTGCGTGTTATTATAAGCTACAGTTGCGTTACGATTAGATTTTGCTAAATATACAGACTGATACCAAATATGTTGATTTCATATAAGCGTGAACAAGGTGTATAGTCAGTACTTGGATTTTATCATTCAATATTTGCAACTTGGGTGGGCTATTGAAGAATAATTACAAGAGAATGCACGCAAGGTCAAAGGGTGCGCATGGGCTAACTGTTAATTATAAATACATTAACAATAGTACCGGATTTCTGAACGAGCAATTTCCCAACGATATCTCGATTTTCTATCATCTGACCATATATAAGCAAACCACTAACGCAAAAGGCCGAATTAATCAATATGTTTTAAATGCAAAAGCAACTCTTATTGAGGCCTTATTGAGAATTGTTGTGTGTCGGTCCAGATGGACTAGTGGTTTATCATGCTCGCCTCTGGTTCCAAGGTTCGAGTGTATGAACCCGGTCATGGTAGATGGACTTTTGCATGGCGTTAAAATCCTTGGGAAAGGATGAAAAGCCTTCGGCACTATGTCTAGAATTAAGGCACGTCAACGAACCTCAAGTGAAAAAAAAAAAAAAATCTCTGGACAAAATGTCACCCCTTTTACGCCCAGATTTGAATTACGATGGCAATGTTGCCGTAGCAAAAAAAAAAAAAACTTGCAATCCCTTGTAGGTGTACTGCATGGGCTCTTGTAATATGTGTCACTGTATGTGCGTCATTTCAGCACCACCTCATTTTTCACTTGTGGACCGAGATTATCTGGACAGTGATTTGGGCAACAGTGGATAGATCGTGATGACCCGATTGCTTGGCCTGCACGTTCTCCCGACTTGACCCTGTTATACTCCTGCTGTGGGATCACATGGGATCCTTGATTTATGAGACTCCTGTGGCATCCGAGAAAGACCTGCTGGCCCGGGTTATGATTGCGGCTGACGTTGCAAGACCAGTAATTGGTGATCTTGTGTAGCAGAACATGGTACAGAGGTATCGTATCTGCGTTGATGTAGGTGGTCGTCACTTGGAGGCCTTCTTGTAAATGGACACAGACAAGCAGTAAGGCGCCAGAGAGAGTAACGTGCTTTGTGGTATACATGAGTTCTTATGCTAAACGTAACCGTTTTCGTCCCCACTATATGCCCTCAAAGTCTGCAATGGGAATTTAGTTACACCCTATATATACTGTGTGTGTGTATGTATATATATATATATATATATATATATATATATATATATATATATATATAAAGAGAAAGAGAGGCATTTAATAGTTTACAATAATTTTGTTTCTCCAAATATTTTTTATTGTGTATCTTATTCATAGACCAAAATTTTGCAATTATTCTGCCATTATAATACCGTTATTTTGCCTTGTAAAATTAAGACTTTAAAGTACTGCTAACTTGTAAGCCAGATGGAATAAGTTTAGAATAATTAGTATTGTAATAAATAAGTTATGTATTTAAGAAAAATGAATGATTACCTAGTACGCCTACGGTGTAATTAACTATATAAAATGTTTTTTTTTTCGAAATTTAACTAAAAACTAAAGTTACGGCTTTTGAGGGCAAACTGCCAGTCAGAGCAAAAATAGTAATCAATTATGATAGAATAGAACAGATAGCACACTTCAACTATCTTGGTTCAGATATAACATATCTGATTGGGATATACATATTAAATTAAATTAAATTAAACCGATATCAAATGATGTGTATACACCATAAGAAGAACCCTCCGAAAGACTCGAAGTAAAGCTCAGCTGAAGTAATTATGGCTGTTCCTGTTCTTTTATATGGATCTGTATCTTGGATACTTGCAAAAAAAATATCTCATACATTCAAGCCACTGAAATGAAATTTTTATGATCCGTAAAAGGGTGTAGCCTACACGCATGGATAGAATACATAATGAGTCAATAAGAAATTGACTGGAGATTTTTTCAACACTCGATAAACTAAAAGAGCAAAAATACCTATGGAAAGAACACATTTAGACAAAATGGACATACAAGGTTATCCAAAACGATCAACACCTACAAACCGCATGGAAAACGATATTTTGGGACGGCCAAGGAAACGATGGACTTGAGACCGGAACAGGTCGCATTGACCAAATCCTGGAAAGGACGAAGAAAAAGAAATTTAACGGACAAAGGAGGTGTAAAACCACGGCTTTACTTCCCTTCCGAAAGAAGCCATATTCAAGATTTTTGTATTGTTAATCTATCGACACTCAATCGAGTGAGGTGGAAAAATCCAAATAAATCAGAATTAGGAATTGAACCCATAGCTACTGAATGTGAAGTAACTATGTTATCTCTAGACCACAGTGGGGAAGTTGATATATTGGTGGCCATTATAATTGGAAAATACCGTAACATTGCGTTAAGACAGTATGACAGGAATTTTTGTAGATATTTTCCCCCTGGCTTATGGCTCCCTAGGGATACTTGTCAGCCCCTGACACACTGCTTGAAATTAATTCTCTCTCCCCTCCATGAGGGGCGCGTCGAGCAAATTCCAGTACGTTTCATATAAGAATCAAAATGTGAAGTGCTACCAATCGCCTTTTCACTACTTCAATTGCCTTCAGAAAATTGCATTCGAGTACCGGAATTTTGTATTAACCATTCCACAAAACATTAGTCCATTTTGATACTACTGTTACCATGCTTATCCCTGGTTTCGAGTGTCCGCAGATTTTTAAGGACGTATTTTTTTTTTCTTAGGCCCTTTCCTTCCCTGTGCCGGGATTAGGGCACTCCCTAATGGGAACTTATTGACGAAGTTACTGCGGCTAGGGCGGCTCCGTGGCGCAAGCGGTTAGACGTTCGCCTCTCACCGCTGGGGTCCTGAGATCGAGTCTTGGTCATTTCATGTGGGTGTCGTGGTGGACGAAACGGAGCTTGGGCAGGTTTTTCTCGGGGTTTCTCCCGTTTTCTCCTGCAACAAATTTCATTCCTCAATTTCTGTATATTCATCTCATTCATTTCGTTCATTCGCCCCTGTGACGACGCGTCAGAAGTGGTCGGCCGGCACCCTTGTAGTTGACAGACCTCTATAAATATAGGGGCTTCACCTCATCTCATCCCTCGACCGGGACCCTGAATTGACACGAGTTGAGGATATTTATTTATTGCGGTTAGGCTCGTTTACCCATAGATCTCAGCGAGTGATAGTGGGTTGGCCTAGCGCCTCGATGAGACATCTAGTGGGTAACTAAGATATTACTAGATGGGAAACGGTCGGTAAATTTTGCACAGAGACATTTTTTTTATTGAGGCTTGTGGTTATTTTACAAGCCTAAAACTCTTCAAACTCGGGACTCATGGCTTAAAGTTCCACATGAAGGACTGTAGGCGAGATTTCAATTTGTCGAATTCTCGTCTTCTAGAGGGTAAATCATCTCGAAGGTTAGAGAGCGGCGTGTGGGACGCGAGCCACTCGGTCTATGCGGAACTTTGAACGTCTCGCATGTATAAGACAAACGAGGCTACGAGAGGTAGTTAATTATGAAGTCAGTTGTAATTTGGAATTGAAAAGTGATGCTGAAATTGAAAGTATCAGTGAAGTGTGAAGAGAGACCTAAGTGATTCTGTGAAATATCAACGACTTATAGAAAACAATAAATATACGTTTTAAGTAATTGTAAAGACAACTCATGCCCCAAATGGGAATCGATGACCACTCACGTTTAAATGAATTTTCTTTTTCAATCAATGACAGTCGTGTTTCACCTCGCACTTTATCGAATTCTTTTCATCAGCTCCTTCTTTTGTGATAAAGAAATCTCATCCTTTTTATTACTCTGAACAGGTCAGAGCATTATTTTGCAGCGACTGACTCTCCAACAAATACATTGAATATAGCAAATAATGAACATATTCTTTCGAACTACTCATTCGATAATTGTGTGTTCAAAAATTGTGCTTTTAAATAATGATTTGACTGAGTTGTGTACTAACAAATTATGCGTGAGGTCGTAGGTTCGATTCCCGGTCAAACTATAGTGATTTTTTTTTTCGCTTGAAATGATATTTTGTTGTCGGTAACATTTCCTACTATTTTGAACGTTTTCTAACGCATCTTAAAACACTGCATATAATTCATAAGTAATGGGGAAAGCTTTTATTAGTTTCCTAGAATTGGTCGAAATTCTTGACGTTAGATGGCAGCACATTATCTGTGAAACCAATTCTACGTTTTATTTGACGCTATGTCAAGGGAAATGTATATAAATTAAAACACACTTATTTTTTCCGTACCTCCTCAATTAGGGAATCTCTATTAATTCTTATCCATATTCATTTCTTACACAATTAATCACTAGTTGATGTTGTTTTATTTCTGTTACAAACTGCGACTAATATTGTTCTGACGTCATTATGATGACGATATGTGACGTATTGTGTATAACTGCTGTTTTGTTATATAGCTCCGGCACAACGTTTATTAGTAAGGAAATTATACGTGATCTACATAAGGCTTATATATTGTATAATTAAACAACCTGATGAAAGCCTGTATTAGAGATTTTTATTAGTAAGACCGTAGATGTTTATGGTATGAGCTTTCAGTCCATAGTTATAATTTTTCAATATTCTATCAATGTTATATACGCATGCTTCTTTTCTTCTTATTATTAAATAATTATTTATTATGTAAGCGATTATGATTAGTTTTTGTTCACGAGGTGTTAAGTACTAAAAATAAATGACTAGCAATGGCACGTGTGATAATTAAGTATTATTTAACCAGGTCTCGAACCCGCCGCGGACTTATAAGGCAAGTGAAATGTTTTCTTATCGAATAATAGAGAACTGTTGGTTGTACTCTCGCCTCAGACTGCAATATTCGGTTATAAATTGGAAAAGAAGTGCTTTGGAATGATTGTGCTTGCTCTTAATGTAACAGTGTTATATAGAGACGCCTCAGACTGCAATATAGGGTTATAAATTGGAAAAGAAGTGCTTGGAACGATTGTGAGTACTCTTAATAATTTAACACTATTACGTTAGACGTCGGAAGCTTAGACACAAGGTAAACAAGGTTTTAAGGGTAGTCGGTTATGTCTAATCGAACTTCGTTTGATAATTTCATTTAATTAGAATGGGTCCGAGATAATTGAAGTGGGAACATGGGTGTACGGTATTATTATTATTATTATTAGGGCACGAATTTTTGTGTTAAAAGTTATAATTACAGGATAATATGAACAGTAAAATTTACGAGTTTATGACTGTATTAGCGAATTCTGAAGGAATACAGCTCTCATGAAAATATTTTTAAAATATATATATTTTTTATATATATATACATACATACATTTTCACCGATCCTATCTATTAGACACCGAAAATGACGATGACCAAAATGTGTATGATTAAGAATCAAATATAAGAAAGGAAATCGAATGCCTGTGCTAGTGAGTAGACTAGTAGGAATGTCACTAACGTATATAAGATCTCGGGTTCTAATCGCGGTTCAGGCGTTTATTTTTCTTTTCATGTCATGTGTGTGTGTGTGTGTGTGTGTGTGTGTGTGTGTGTGTGTGTGTGTTTGTGGTGCCCTTTAACGTTCTAGCGGCCCTTTTTTTTGTTTTATCACAAGAAAACTTCAATCAGTTAAAAAAGTTCACCTTAAACGAAAATATAAAAATCGCACTTGCGGTCGCAATTTTCGATTTTTCGCAACGAAACTCAGTATATGCTTTTAAAATAAAACGAGGAAGGTATTCTGAAGAGAAAAAAAAATCGGCGAAATTCGATCTTTAGAAATGGAAGTGTACTTGAAATCCGAAATTAAAAATTAACTCTTGCAACCGCCATGTTTGGGTTTTTGCATTGTATACCATTTAATATTTTAATAAAGTAACGGAAAAATTGAGTACATTGTATTCAGATTGGTGTAAAATTATAGAATAATATTAAAATAAGTAATGATTTACGGTTACGCATTATTTGTTTTCTCTTCAGTCCGACAGTTTTTAACAAGTTGGCATCAGAAATTGAATTTCTCCAATTTAACAAAATAACCACACACTGTACACCAGCAAAATGGTACTATAAATTCGACTTGCTGAGGAATTATTTATTTTACGCAGCTCCTGCGTGATGGAATTTTTTTTGTATCGATTCCACGTGTGAACAGTTCAATAACAATTTTGCAATCATAATATTAAGTATATAATGTACATACCCTAATTACAGTAGGGAAATAAATTATGTAGGCCTGTGTATACAGTTTCAGTTAAATGTTATAGACTGCGATGGGCAGGACATTTGGTACGAATGGGGAATGGAATAAGAGCATGGAAGCTTCAGTTCGTATACCAAGAATGAGGTGGGAGAATAACATTAAAGGTGATTTGAGGGAAGTGATTGTGAGGAGATTATTGGAAAACATGAATTTAGGGTAGGGATGTATGGAGAGCTTATGTCCATGTGGCATGAACCTAGGGATTTGATAGTGTAAGTATACAGTTAATCCTCCCCCGATCGTTCACAAATCATATTAAAAAATAACTCACCTGTATTTTTTTCTTTCCAATTACGGTAAACTCAGAATTCTTAATTATTCGCTCTCTTCTATGTTTCTCCTTTTATCTGCAAAATATTAATTTTTTTTATATTGTGTATCATATACTTTTCTTCTCCGTTCATTTATTCCTTCCACATTCTTTTAAACACTCTCTTCAACAAACAGTTTCTTCTTATCCGATGATCCAACCAAATTATTTTCCTCTTCTTTATTATTTCCAATATTCTTGATTCGCCCACTGTTCTTAGTAAAACATAGTTTTCTGTTTCATCAGTTTCATTTCACATGTTCCATTCTTCTCCTTACCTTTATTTCTTGTACTCCCTCCTCATCTCGACTAACTAAAGCAATAAAATCCCTTTTAAAAAAGCATTAAATCCTTAGATGTACCGTCTGTTGCAAATTAAAGTAAAAATATAAAATGTATGTAATGATGAAAAGAATAATAGAAAATGAAGGGGGGGGGATGGAAACATCGTTTTGATTGTGGCGCGAAGTAATCAAAATATTAATTTATATAATGTTAGGATGAAAATTTAAAAAAAAAAAAGTAGTGTTATGTATCATGTTGATATTTTTAAGATACATGCGCCCTTATATTTCTGATGCCTCACATCCAGATGTGCAATTTACAGAGGTGGACGAATATCAGGTAGTATAAGGGAGACGTTTGATTAGCATGTCGGGTTCCCTAGCCATTGTAGCTAGCCTTTTTAATTATTTTTTCAACTTGGAATTACTATTTATTGTAGGTACTAGACTAAAACTGAAAACTGCGTACATCCATACTTGCCTATTTGAGGCAAGTTGCACTCTTGCGGGTGTTGTTTAACCAAGCGAATTTATTTTCCTGCATATTTCAGCGAGTGACGACTGGTTAGCTCATCGCCTCAAAGAGACGCCAGGCAATAATAATTATATTAATTATAATGCTTTATTTTATCTCTTCTCTTCCAGTCAACCAGTGAATATTAAAGTAATACAACATTTTACATACTTATTACAAATTTAAAAGTAAAGTGATCCCACAACAGACCCGGAGGCCCTTGGGGTAGTAGGAGGTTAGGGCTCCCACTTTTTCTAGACAAACGGCACTTTATGTCAGCCGGGTTGCCAGCCCTGCGTGACGGCCGCCTTTACCCCAGAACAAGCGTCTGGTACTCATTTCTGTTAGAGGCTGAGTCGACCCCAGGGCCATAGTGCCGCCAGAGGTTTTGGGTCAGTTTAAAAATCCTGACCCCAACGGGACTTGAACCCTCGACCCTCCGGCTTGTAGCTCAGTGCCTTAACCACTACGCTACGGCGTGCCCCCTTGTTATTAAAATCTAGACTAAATTATGCACAGTACGAATGGACTTCATATTAACACTAGTAAAACGTGGAATAAAATAAACTAAGAAAAACATCGTATATGAATGAATATTTTTAGTACATTCGCACAAAATGCTGGTTTATGGATGTAGTATTTTCATAATATGGAACTTAAAATATAATTTAAATAATTATAGTAATTGAGAGTAGGCTACCTGACGACTGAGAAGTGAGTTCCATGCTCTAGTCATAGATATTGTGAAAGATTCAGAGCATAAACATGTCCTGAGCTATGGTATCGAAAGTAAAGTGGTATCTTGTGATCTTGCTCTTAAATTGTGATGCCGATAATTTTTTAAAGCGCGTTGATAAATAATTTGGTAAATGTGTGTGCAGAATTTGGGTGAATGTAGATATCTTCGGTCGTTTAGACATAACCATTGATAATGCAAGAAATGAAGGATACATGTATTCATAACCATGATATTGAATTCAAATTGAATGCATGTATTATAAGCAATAAGCATTACTTTGATGGGAAAGGCCGATTACATTTTGTTCAGAGGCTCTAATTTAGGCTTGATATTCAATACCCAAACAAATGTTAAGATATCAACCTGCAGGAAGAAGAAGACCAGGACGTCCACTCAAAAGACTTCTGGATGGTGTTTCTCTTGAGGCCGAAACAGGTCAACAAATGGCCTAAATTCGTGAATGTACTATGATGATGATATTCTTTTACGAGCTCGGATATCTTTAGACTCAGGACTTAGCCTACGACTTAGCCATTTTCTCTTTTTTTTTTTTTTTCTTTTCATCCTAAACAATTATCGACCCCAACAGAGTTTGAACCCGCGACCTTTCGGGCAAGAGGTAAGGAATTAACCCCTAGACTCAAACTTATACAAAGCAGATACAGAGACTTAGATCTGCTGAAATGAGATACCTTCGGAGGACTGCAGGATACACACTAGTAGATCACAAAAAAAATGAAGACATCTTAGAAGAATTACACATGGAACCTTTAGAAAACAAAATGTCTGATTATAAGTCAAAATGGATGCAACATGTTCATCGAATGGAAGATCACAAAATACCCAAACAAATGTTAAGATATCAACCTGCAGGAAGAAGAAGACCAGGACGTCCACTCAAAAGACTTTTGGATGGTGTTTCTCTTGAGGCCGAAACAGGTCAACAAATGACCTAAATTCGTGAATGTACTATGATGATGATGACTCAAAGTTATAAATACGATATAGTTCTCTCAACCTAACTGTAGTATTAGAACATATTGATGCTACAAACATAACCGAATATATCATAATCTTTCAAGATAGGCCACGTGACCTGTTCTATCTCTAGAATTTAAATATGTTCCTTCCATCGTTTCCATGTACGTTCCAATTGGCTTGTAGTTAATCTTTACAGTAATTCCATTTTTGACCATTCTTAATTATGCTCTATCATTATTGTCTACATTAATTAATCTAACTTTCAGTTTTTAATTCGATGTCTTCTTCGATATTCTGCCAATGGTCCTAATGATCTCATTTCAGCTCCCTCTATTTTTTTCAGTCAATTAAAGTTTCAGTTTTTAATTCGGTGCGTGGGCTTATATCTTCATGTCTTCTTTGATATTCTGACAATAATCTTAATATTCTCATTTCAGCTGTTTCTATTTTTTCTTGTTTTTCAATCAAGGTTTCTTATTTTAGGATTCAGGTTATTTTACATGGCCTAAATCTACGACACAGACGCAAGGCTATCTCTTCCGAAGGAAGTCATACTTAAGATTTTTTACGCCCTTAAAAATTCATCAGGACCGACTGTTACCTCGTACTATAAATCTGTGTTACCTAAATTGGACAGTATTGTGGCTGTTGTTAAATCGGTTGCCTTGTGCCATTGTAGCATTGAATGCGTGTAATAGCAGGAATAGTATTGAATGCTTTGGGATACGTGGAGGAGGTTCACGGCTTGCACCCTGTGATTTGCGGTGTGATTTTATTATTCTTTGTACTCTATCATAGGGTGTTCCATATTAAAATTCACTTTTTAGAAAATTCTGATTCGCATCCTTCTTAGTGTTATAAAAAAGGTTAAATAGAGAATATTATGTAGCACAAGTGGGGAATAAAAGAGGGGCTTTTAAGCTTATTGTAGGAAAACTAGATCGAAAAAAACGCCTAGAAGGTTGGCTAATATGAGGTGGGAGAATAACAATATGATTTGAGTAAGATGAATTGTACAGGGAGTAATGGAATATATAAAATAAACGTTGTAGCCGCTAGAATGATGATGTTAATGGTAAGGATGATGATGATGGCCGGATGATTTTCGGGGACCGTTGCGCTCTAAGCTTCCTGAATTTGTCTTACAGGTGAGGAAAAACCTCACCGAACAGCCTGTCTCAACCAGGAATCGAATCCGGACCCGCTGCGTGACAATGCAGCACGCTACCTCAAAATCACACCGGTGGACTAGTTAACATATAGACACATAATTTATTATGTTGTTTAACAATACTACCCAATTAGTATTTATACATTTTTGAAACATTAAAATTCTTATATCTCAGAAAGAACAATATGAGGCTTGTCATGTCATTGCTCCTAAGCCCTTCAACTGATTTTCTCTAATTTAACAAAATAAATATATATTCCTTAAAGTAGCATAATAAGACAAAAAAATCGATTTGCTGAGGAATTTGATTAATTTACGCATTTCCTGCGTGACGGACTTTTGATATTTGTAATGTAAATAATTAATTCATTATCTTGTATAGGACACATGAATCCTGTGATGTGGTAACGATGATTAATAACGGCGACATAAAAGGAAGTAAATACTTAAGAACAATAGTTACACTGAATAGTTGTTTCATTATAGGAGAGAATAGGGTTGTAATTTGAATAAGATTAGAAGGTAAATGCTAGTCCATTGAGGTTTAATTGTGCCAGATGGATTTTTTTAGGGTAAATAATACGTTGACAGTAGGTTATTTGCCAGCTGTTTAAAAGTAAATAACAGTTTAACTTTTGTGATGATTTTGTCAGTTGGATTGCGTGTAGCTTTCATCGAGCGGACGAATCCATGTTATTTTGTTAAATACTCTGGCTGATGTGTTCACTATTACAGACGACAAATCGAAGTCTTTTCCTTGAAATAACTAATTTATTTCAAGTCAGTGGGAAAAGATTATATTTGTACACTGTCTCTGTTTGTCTTCCC
This sequence comes from Diploptera punctata, assembly GCA_030220185.1. Classification (NCBI taxonomy): domain Eukaryota; kingdom Metazoa; phylum Arthropoda; class Insecta; order Blattodea; family Blaberidae; genus Diploptera; species Diploptera punctata. The sequence goes on from JASPKZ010009795.1 coordinate 1,598,785, forward strand.
GTTTCTTTCTCAAAATAGTTTGTAATATTTCACAGAGTGTTTTTCAGATTTTTCTAGAAGCGTTTTTCTTTTGAAATTGTTAAAAAAAAAAGGAGTTATATAAGAGAAAATTATGGCAGTTCCGGTTTGTCATTCGCCATCCATTTCTGGTCCCAAGTTCGCATCTCGATTGCCACATATGGGGTGCGTGGTGGACGAATCGGAGCCAGGGCGGGTTTTTAACTGGGATTTTGCCGTTTTCCCATGCTAAAATGTTAATTCCGCCACTTTTCCTCACTCGTGTCATCCATTTCGTTTCATTTCATCTGCTCTTGTGATTTTGCGACAGGCCTGTTCAGCCTGTATTAATGTATATCACAGACCTTCAAAAGATAATAGGACTTCATTTCATCTTTCGAACTGGCATTATGCCGGACACAAGTAGGTTTACTTTATATGTGTGTGTGTGTGTGTGTGGGTGTGTGTGTGTGTATACATATCTCCATCCACAGTAATTCTGCCCGAGGGCAGGTCTTTCACTGCACTCATAGCATTTTCATGCCATCCTTTGCAACTTTGCTCTGGAATTATAGGTGTGGTAGCTTCCCATTGCTTTCCACACCGGTTAAGGATGATGATAACGATAAGGAGGATGGTGATGGACAAATGATTTTCGGGAACCGATGGGCTCTAAGCTTCCTGACATTTGTCTTACAGGTGAGGAAAAACCGCGAAAAAAAACTCACCGAGGAGCCTGTCCCGACCGGCAATCTAACCCGGGCCCGCTGCCTGACAAGGCAGCACGCTACCTCGAGATCACAGCGGTGGAATCTTTATATATATATATATATATATATATATATATATATATCCACGCAGCGGGCCCGGGTTAGGTTACAGGTCGGGACAGGCTTCTGGATGAGGTTTTTTCTCACCAGCAAGACGTGTCAGGAAGCTTAGGGCCCCGAAAATCATCCGGTCATCATAAGTTGCAAAGCATAGCATGAAAATGCTATGATTTCCAGAGAAATACCTGACCTCGGGCAGAATTACTATGGATATATAGCCTATATATAGGGTTTCCAGTATAAAACCGGACACTCTGCGGCTGGCAGAGTGAAATGCGGACGAGGAGAGAGCGCTGCCTGACGGGTGAAACCCCGTGAAGCGTGTCCGGTTTTATATTGGAAGCCCTGTATATATTAGTGTGCTACAACCTGCGATTTCCAGTCATCCTAACACAAAGATTAATTTTTCTTTTTTATATATTCTTTATCATGAGAGTTGCCAGAACTAGGTCTCACTGTCCCCTAGTGGCTACTATAGCAAGTAAGAAACTTAAAAAGAATTTTTACTTTACAGCAGTGACGCTTCTTTATTTAGATGCTCTAATAAAATTTTGACATTTAGCAATGAAGGCCAAATATGAGATGAAAAGAACTCATGATATATCAGTGCGCTATCTAGGCATCCTATCGCTAACATTTAATTGAAAAGGGTAAAGACTGGAGAACTCGATATGCTAACCACATGTAACCCCTATAATGGTCTGATCATCGCCCACCTCCATAACTGCCGAAGTAGAATATGAAGCTTCGAGTTCGATAGTGCCATGAGTTAGTGATATAGTGCATTTTTATATCAAGATTCATTATACCAAAATGCTCGTGTAAATGTTCCCGTAGAACATACGAAAAATTGTTAAATTATAGAATATCCTGTATTATTCTCTTCTTCATGTTGAACTGTAAATTCACTTCAGTTAACACAATTAACTAACGTGGCGGATATCGCATATTTTAAAATGCATGTTATCTTGTTATTTTCAGGTGATCCATGTGAACCTAACGAACCCATAGCAACGTCGGGTCATCCACAGTCCATTCCTGTGAAGAGAGGTCCCGGTCGGCCCCGCCTGCGACCCGTTGGTCCTGGTCATCAGGGTAGTAGAGGACCTCCTAGACCTCGCAAGGCACCCAAACCTCTGCCTGTGCCCCTGAGATCGGGATCGGGTACGCCTTCCGCACTGCAAACGTCGCCATCGGTCAGCGCTTCTTCTACTCCTGTTCCAGTGGAACAACCACGTCCCTTCGGGTTTTACACTCAAGGCAGCGGACTGGGCGACTAAACAGGTGAGTTCAGATCTTCTTATTTTTATACAATCAAATCTGGGCATAACGATATTTGCATTGTTATCATCCGATACAGTGGAACATTGGCCTGTTTTGTTTGTGGACGATTTGGAACTAATGCCGCGTATACTCGCTTCACGTCATGGTCATGAACGTGGGCGTGGAGCAGCTATTACCCTAAGTAAGCTGAGTTAAGTGCTTAATTTCCTATTTGTTCCTGGCTATACATGTTTAATTTCTTTGTGCCTCTATTCCCTTCCACCCTATGTCAGAGACTGTCAAACTATAACATCCTTCAAAAACAAACTAAAGAATTATTTAATAACAAACTAACTTATACACCTCACTGATAGTATTCTTTTAGCAATATTAATATATTTAATTATTTATATAAATAATATTAAGAATAACAAATATTTTTATTTGTTTTGTTTTAAATATTGTATAATCGTAAAATTAGTTTTCTATATCTCATTATTTTCCTGTTTTTTATATACACTAGACAGGGACAATTTAATATGTCTTGCTTGTATACATTTTATTATTAGTTTTAGTCTTAATTTTAACTAATATTAACTGGTTGTATTATAGATCGTAATATGTATATTAGATATTATCTTTTGATCAAATTTTTACTTAGTGTTTAATATTAGAGTTAATTAAGATTGTTATATTCTTATGTAATATATGTTTGTCCTGGTGAGTGGAAGAGAAGGCCACATGGCCTTAACTCCACCAGGCTAAATAAATCTTAAATCTTAAAAATCTTTAAAAAAAAATCCTATTTGTGATTATTGTTTCTTCCTCAAAATAAGGTATTTTGATTCCATCTAGATTTAACGATTAATATATAAAATGTACAAGATAGAGAAGTCAGATAAAAAACTACTAATGGCATGGAATACATTTAGTTGTCGAGAAAAATTAATTATTTAACATGTATTTGTATAATTATAAGCTTGACTTAAAAAGTGCCAAGAGTGTGGTAAGCCCTGATTTCTTGAGGAGGGAAATTCCAGGAGCGGGCAGAGGCTACTGTGAAAGAACTAGAATAAGATTTAGATTTAGATTTATTTATTTAGCCTGATGGAGTTAAGGCCATGTGGCCTTCTCTTCCACTCACCAGAACAAGCATATGTTACATATGAATACAAAAAAAAATACAATAATAGTCATATAAAACAGGACAAACATATGTTACACATGAATACAAAAAAATTACAATAGTAGTCATATTAGACAGGACAAACATGTTACATATGAATACAAAAAAAAGTTACAATAATAGTTATTGAACAATTCATTATCTGTCATATTGAATAATAATGAAATTAATGTCTAATAATAGAATGAAACTAAATACAATTAAAATTAAATTAATGATACAATGAATAAAAAATGAATAACAGCTCGAATCTACTATGCATAAAAAGAAGAGAAAAAAAAACACTACAATGAATTAATCTACGCTTTTTATACAAGGCATTAGGTAAATATATTAACAATTCCTAAGAAGAGGGATTGTTAGCAGACTGTTATCTTGTGACCTAGTGTCAATATTGTGGTAAGAAGATAACTTCTCAAATCTGGACGCCAGGTAACTAGGAGTGTAGGAATTCAGAAGCTTGAAAGAAATTGCAGTTTACGTCTGTCAGTAAGACGGAGCCAAGAAAGGTTATTAAATGTTCGGAAATGTGATCATAACGGCGGATATTGAAAATGAATCGAACCCCAGCATTATGAACACGTTGCAGTCTCTCTGACAAGTCATAGTTTAGATCATTATATAAACGTCACAATAATCGAAGGGCGACCATTTAAAGGAAGCATTTCTGTGGTCTGAGCGGAAACCAAACCTGTGACCTCATGAACTGTAGTCAGAAGCCCTGACCAAGAGGTTGGTCGGAAATTTAAATTTATGGTAAACGGTCATTCTTCCTGTTTTCCAGAAAAAAAAAATCTGACTTGAACTATGGCTTCTGTTAAGGCAGTTACTACTGCTTAGTGTTTAGGGAGCGCAGCTGTGAAGTTTAAAGCAGGTGTATTAAGGGGAGGCTGTCAAATGCCTAATTAATAATTCCCGAAAATATGAAGCACCGGAACTAATGTTGATTACGACACGAAGAATAAGTGCGGAAAACCTCAATTTACTTTACAACAAAAAGTTACGGTAATTACTCAAATGTCCATCATCCTAACATTAGTTAACATTTGGCTCTTACACGTTCCTATTTCACATATCAAAACTTGATTACTGCGAGATACACGATTTTATAGCGATATTACCTCTTTATCGACTGCACCTGTGGACTAACCCTTGCAGTCCAGTCTGCCTAACCTTGATTCCTACCTCATTTTAAATTTTCTTTTAAAATTCATCATGAATTGGACGTTTTATGCATCAATCGGCTATGCGCCATTGTCTAAGTTTCGAGAAAATACGTAAGACGTGCATGGAAGCTTCTTGTAGGAAAATCAGAGGGTAGACCAAGAATGAGGTGGGAAAATAACATTAACCATGATTTGAGGGAAGTAGATTATACAGGGAATGATTGGAAAACATTAGCTCAGGATAGGGATATATGGAGAGCTTATGTCCGCGCGGCCATGAACCTACGGGTTCGATAGTGCCGGTGAGTTAGCTAGCTAGTTAATTATTTATGAAGATCTGGTTTCATAGCCGATTTTTGCGAAACATAGCATCTCTGATATGACTGATGGCGTTTACATTTTCTTTAATAATAAGGCTATATTTAAATATTTGGCGCTAAAAGTGTGCGTACACTTACTTCATGAGCCAGTGTAACAAATGGCATCAAAATCTCATTTCAAAGAAAAACGGCGCTTAGCCGGTTGATGCATAACATCGCCCAATTAAATATATATATATATATATATTCTAATACTACCAGGTCGTCTTTTATGGACTTTTTGGTTTTCTCCCCTGGCATTGGCGGAATTGTAACCCATTTCTTAGGTTGTGGTACCTTGAAGGCGGTATTACGTTACCCTAATGATGTGATGGGTAATAAATGATAATGAAGCGCCAGGAGAGTTCTTAACTTAAATTCCAGACCATGGGCAACCACAGGAATAATTCTCTTTAAGGAAAAATGTCTATGGTTTGACAGGGAAGTCGAACCCGGGACCCTATGAACTGTAGTCAGAAACGCTGATCACTAGCCCATGAGGCTGGGTTTACTATATAAAAGTTTATTTAAAATAAAATTATAAACTGTGTACCTATATATACATTATCCACCTTGCAGTTTTACTAGATATGTGTAAAAATCAATTTTCTTATGGAACTTTGGACCAGTGTGTGCTACCGGCGCTCGCTCAAAATCGTGAGGTATTTTAGTAGCGTCTCTAATTTGAGAAAAATCAGCTACAATATCCTAAATACCCTACATACTGACTACATGTCCGGTAATATGGTTGGATGATCGACAACTTGTGTGATTGACACACGTGTTAATGTGAGGCCAGCAGCCGAGCCATGGAGCTTAATTTTATTTATAAATACAGTAACCTCGCGTTGGTTTCCGCACTCCACTCTCACTTTCAGATGTTAATGATACCGGGGGTAGTAGTAGTAGTAGTAGTAGTAGTAATAATAATAATAATAATAATAATAATAATAATAATAATAACGGTTTATTTTACCTCATAGAGTTACCGCCTTTGAATTTTGCGGGCTGCAGCAGAACTCATTATGAGCCAATAGGAGTTTGATTCGGATCTTGTGCAGGCAGCAAACAACCTCTCTAAAACTGCTTTCTGGAGAAAGAATTTTCCAGAAACGTCGATTCTGGAATAATCTGACTCTCTGTGCTTCAACTCGGGAAAAGTATCGATTGGGATTCGGAAATGTGTATTAAAAAATGTGCAAGGATCGGACCAGTTAGTTGTGTCCGAATAGTGGACTTGTGACGTGAATACAAGAAGATGTTTTAAGTGAAATCGTCAGTGAGTATAAAGAACAAGACGATAAAATCAATTCTCAAGGAAGATTCTTTATTAGGAGTATTAGGAGTAAATTATTTGTAAAGAATCAGTGAATTATTGTGAAATAAAATTCATTTCGAAATTTTGTGTAAACATCTGTGAAGTTAATTTAAAGAAATTCCACATGAATCCTACGAAACCGCCATCAGTGACAATATATAATTGATTTGTGAAGAGCCAAAAATTGCATGGAGTGGACACTGGACACCAGAGACCTGAATTGAAATATCTAGGAACAATAATTACAAACAAAATTAGGTGCAGAAAGAAATTAAACATAGGCTCAATTCTGGAATTGCATGCTGTTATATATTAGAGGGACTCTTGTTGTCCCAACTTCTCTAAAAAAAAAACATTAAACTGAAAATACATAAAACTTTTATTCTCTCAGTTATATTATATGGATGCTAAACATGGACTCTTATTTTAAGGGAGGAGAAAAAGTTGCGGGTATTTGAGAATAACATTCTTAGAAAAAATATTGGACCAAAGAGAGAGGAACAGATAGGGGAATAGAGAAGACTAAATAACAGTGAGCTTTATGGGAAACCAGATATGATAATAATAGTAAATAATTAAAACATTTTTCCTGTTAATTCATACCTATTATTAGAGTTGTTTTTATCGAACATATGTTTCAGAGCTTCTTAGCCCATCGTCAGCGATTACAGACAAAAACAACTCTAAGAGGTAAGAATGAACAGACATGTTTTAATTATTAAACAAACCTCTTAATGTTACTTCCTATTGTATTTTAAACTTAAAAAAAAGAATAGTAAAGTTTCATAGACTGCGATGGGCAGGACATGTGGCACGAATGGAAAATTAAATAGGGGCATACTTGTAGGGAAAGCACGCAGTAGACAGGCCAAGAATGAGGTGGGAGAAGAGCATTAACTATGATTTGAAGGAAGTTGATTATACCGGGGATGATTAGAAAACAGCTCAGGATATGGATGTATGTCCGCGAGACCATTAACCTACGGGTTCGATAGACCCAGAGAGTTAGAGATTTCCTAAAAGAGTTTTCTTGTGGAAATCTGATCCAAGACGATTGAAGGAAATATCTAGGATCAGATGTATTGATGTGGAAGACCTAGAACCAGATGGATTGATGTTGGGAACGATTTGAAGATGATGGAAGTGAAAGGATGGTGAAGGATAACAGCGAATAAGACAGACTGGAGGAGTATTGTTAAACAGGCTAAAACGCATTCTGAGTTTTGATGACAATTGAAGAATAAGAATTCTGCGACACAGAATCCAGGGTTTCCCTTCCTGATGAAGGCAAGCTGAAGATTTTTATATCCTTAAAAATCCATTGATCCCGGCCGGGCTTCACGAACCTCGCAACCATAGGTATGCATTGTACGTAACTCCTCGGTGTAGACCAGACTAGATGGAACGCTCCCTGCTTCGCCGAAATGGTTAATATTCAACTGGCTTCGGTCTCGGTAGAGATAAATATATTTTCATTAGCCACTGACTATATTTTTCCCTAAAGACAACATGAAAATTAAGTCAATATCAGTCAGTTTAAATTTACAAATTCAAATATATATAAAAATTAATGTTTGTTCGTATTTTATGCGTTCGTCCGATTTTGATGGGGCTTTTTGCAAAATGTTCAATAGTTTCCCAGGAAGATTATATGCTATAAGAGAGTTGTAATACGCAACCCGTTTCCCCCTAAAAATCACCCTTTGTAGCGAAAAAAGTAGTTTTTTTGGATCCTGAAATGGCTTATGCTGCCTAAACTATAACAAATAAACAAAACGAATATACACAGAATTTAATATCTCAAAAAACTGTAGAAAAAAGTCTGCGACAGCATATGTTTATCTTTTACGGATAACTCACAATAACCATTTTTGTCTTTCATTGGTGCCAAGAAGATCGGGATAAGTAGGTCCCGGGCAACACCGGGTAAATCAACACTGAGTATCAAAAAATAATTACAATATAAATTTATAGTTATTTTCCTTTCACTTATTCAACTAAACATAAAAAACCCCATTAATTTAGGCCATAGCAGCGCAACGCAGAATCAGAATAATAGCTAGTAACTAATAAGAACCTATTTGATAGTTAAAAGTTTTCTTGACATTTTTAAAATTTGGAGATCGAATTTCGGCTCAGTGGCAGGATACCTGCAACTATGTTGTGACAATATGTAAAAGAAAAAATTATCTATCTTTTAAAAGTTTACTCAATGAATATTTAAAATATTGAATTATTTCTGAATACATCTAGGTTCTCCACCGCTGTGGTCTCGAGGTAGCGTGCTGCCTTGTCACGCAGCGGGCCCGGGTTCGATTCCCGGTCGGGACAGGCTCCTGGTGAGGTTTTTCTCGGGAGTTTTTCCTCACCTGTAAGACAAATGTCAGGAAGCTTAGGGCCCAACGGTCCCCGAAAATAATCCGGCCATCACCATCCTTGACCGGTGTTGAAAACAACGGGAAGCCACCGCACTTATAATTCCCTAACAAAGCTGCAAAGCATAGCATGAAAATGTTATGGTTGCAGTGAAATACTTGCCCTCGGGCACAATTACTATGGATGGATGGATATCGAGGTTCGGTCTTCAGTTACTCAACCTGCGCCGCGATATGTAGCCTGTAGATATTAGTACAGCCTCGCTTCCGGATGACATGAGTTCATCAATGAACAAAGGGAACAGCTGGCTTTGAATTACGCTAATAAAATGGCGGAAACTATAGTAATTTGCATCCATTCATGTATTGTTAGGTGGCCGGGACACTTCTTAGGAAAATGTTTTCACCTGTTGTTGGAAATGTGAACTGTAACACATTAAGTAGCTTCTTTAGGATTTCCTGTTAGATTTTAATCCAATTTCCTACATAATGTGCGCAATCACTATTAAACTAAATTGTGTTCCATGCCCATAATTTTATTTTAGTTCCAACTGTTGAGGTTACGCGACAGCACTCTGTAAATCGTAAAAAACATGATGCAAATCCATTGTATCATACATGATAAAAACTCAAACCCCATCAAAGTTATCCTCTTTTTTTAAAATGTAGATTAGTTTTGGGCTCACGCAAAGATCTTTCAAAATTAATATTATTTTGATCCCAAATAGTCAATTAAACGCAAAAATAAAGTTATCTTTGTTGTGGTGTAGTCACTAGAGACTTCTACCCTCCGATTCGAGGATTAATACATAAATTTGTCCTTGTCTGGTGATTCAGAATACATAAGGATGAAGTTAATCTAAATTAAGAAAATTATTTAATTTATGTATGTATGAATGTACACTGTTAAAAATATATAGTGGTTGCATTGCCAGTCTTATATGGCTGTGAAAGTTGGACACATTCAAATAAGACAAATCGAAGTTTCAGAAATTAAATTTCTTCGCTTTGTAAATCACAAAAGAAGTACTGATATCAGAAAGGAATTTAACATAGAACCGATCACAACATTAATAGAAAAATATATAATAAATTGGAGAGACCATGCCCTACGAATGCAAAGCACCAGGATGGCAATAACTGTTTTGTATCATGAACTGTGGGGGACAAGAATTATAAGATGACCTTTAAAGAGATGGCGTGAGCAATTTTCAGTCTGAACATATCTACAAGTCTAATCCTTGAAGACGATGATGATGATGATGATGTACGTTAAGAAATCGGGGCTGGAAGTAAATATCAATTAAATTGCTTACATGATCATGGGTAGAAATATATTATTAAATTTCATTGGACACTTAATATATTAGACACATTTTCAAGAAATGACGAAATTCAAAGACCTACAAACAATAATTACCAATATGAATGAAGTACAGAAATAAATTAAGTATGCTGAACTCAGGAAACACATAGTATTGTGCATTGCAGGGACGCCTAAAAAAAATTAAAACTAAAAATAAGATTTATGCAAAAAGGGGGGGGTTCTAGTTATGGATGCGAATATGGTATCTTATTTTAAGAGAAGAATAAATATTTAAAGTATTTGAGAATAAAGTTCTTAGGGAATATTTAAGATCAACGAGACGGAGAGTCAAGTGAACGGAGGAAACTTCATAACGATCTTTATAGGAAACTTGATGTAGCAGCTAAGTTTCCTAGGCTGCGATTATCTTGGTATGTGACACGAATGGATACGAAAGAATGGTATGGAAACTCTGCGCATTAATACCAGAGGAAAAGCGGTAAATAGGCCATGGATAAGATGGGAGAATAACATAAACGATGTTTTGAGGGAGCTGAAGAATGCAGGGAATGATTGCAAAATATATCAGGATTTGGATGTGTAGAGAGCTTATATCCGTTCGGCTATGAACCTCCGGGATCGATAGTGCCAGTTAGTTAGTCCTGCTTAGAACCAGCTTGTGCCAATTCCCATTTTTAAAAAAATTCAGGAGAGCTCAATTAAGCGTTAGATATTATCCCATTCAAAATAATAGCACCATTTAAAGGAAGGGGGTTTAACGATTTCTGACCACAAAATGTACAGTTTTTGTGTGTGAAACTGATATAGAAGTGGAAGTTAAAACATCATGGATAAAAACAAAATCTCTACTATCATCAGTGACGCTTTAGTGTGTAGTTACTAAGCAACAAAACCTATAGCTTATTTTATATTCTAACAAATCATCATCATCAATGGCAGGCATGGATTAGGCCATTGGCCTGTTCCGCTTCAGGAAATAAATTGATCCCTCCATCTCTTCTTAGGTCTTCCTGGGTCTCTTCGCCCTGTGGGTCTATAGTTCAATAGCTGCAGAGGTAGTCTATTGTTTGACATTCTAAGAAGTGTTCATGCCAATTATTTTGATATTTTTGAATGATTTCAATTATTGCTGGTGTGTTGAGAGCTTTGCGGATATCTTCATTACGCATGTGGTCATAAAGCGTATTACCCGCTAAAGGCCTTAATAACTTCATTTCTGCAGCTACTATCCTATTTAATTTACCTGTAGTAAGAGTCCAGATTTCAGAATCATAAAGTAGAGTTGGAAGAGCCATTGTTTTATAAAATTTTAGAATTGCATCTGGGCGTATTTTCGGAAAAGAATGTATTTTATTGTTCCTATAAGTTTTTGTCTATGTCTTTTTTACATGTGTCGTAGGAAAGATTGTAGCCATGATAAGTAAAGTTATTAACTTATTCTATTATATTATTGTTAATAACAATTTTAGTTCGTATCGGTATTTTCCCTTGAAACTCCATAGTTTTTGTCTTACCGAAATTTGTAAATTATAATCTTGGGTTATATTTGACAATCTATGTACCAATCTTTGTAGGTGATCTAACAATATACGCCATCAAAACATGAAATACAGATTGAATAAAATGTAAAATACACTTTAATAACGATTTCGAATACGTACTTACTTACTTACTCACTGACACTATCAAACCTGTAGGTTCATGGCCGCACGGACATAAGCTCTCCGTACATCCCTATCCTGAGCTAATGCTTTCCAATCATTCCCTCAAATCATAGTTAATGTTATTCTCCCACCTCATTCTTGATCTACCAACTGGGCGTTTTCCCTCTGGCTTTCCTACAAGAAGCTTCCATGCAGGTCTTTCATTCCCCATACGTTCAATATGTCCTTCCCGTCGCAGTCTACGAGACTTAACTGTTCTTATTGTATCTGGCTTCCTATAAAGACCATGTAGTTCATTGTTATGTAGTCTTCTCCATTCACCTGTCTGTTCATCTCTCTTTGGTCCAAAAATTTTCCTAAGTACTTTATTCTCAAATACTTGTAATCTCCTTTCCTCCCTTAAAGTAAGAGTCCATGTTTCGCACCCATATAATATAATAGAATAATAGTTGTATATATTTTCAGTTTAACGTTTTTCGAAAGGAGTTGGGACATCAAGAGTCTCTGCAATACATAATAGCACGTATATCTAGAATTGAGCCTATGTTTAATTTCTTTGTGCATCTCATTCCTATTTGTGATTATTGTTCCTAGGTATTTGAATTCAGCCACTTCCTCAAAATTTCCCTCATTTGTCATTAGCTGTCCATTTCCATTATATAATGTATTTCTACTTGTGACCATATATTTAGTTTTATTGATATTTACTTCCAGTCCTAATTTCTTAGTGTTACTCAATAGTGTTGACGATTTCGAATAACTAAAATAATTAATTTCCTTAACTTTTCTGGAAGTATATTAATAGTTGCTTCTTGGACTGTTAAAATGATTCCTGATGAACCGTGAAAATCACTTTCTCCGCTCATTTTTACTTTAAATTCACATGCGAAACTAGCACCCAAAATGTCTGAATATAGGCCTTAATGTGTGACACTATTAAAATAACCCTTTAAAACACAAGAAAAGAAACAAAAATTAAATTTTATAAAGTAATGGCTGTTCCTGTATTGATGTATGGATCAGAATGTTGGACGATCACTAAAAGACAAGAACAAAGATTGGAAGCAGCTAAAGATGAGATTTTGAAGAAATATAGCAGGATATAGGGCCTACTCAGTTGAATAAGAAATATAGCAGGATATAGGGCCTACTCAGCTGAATAAGAAAATAAGTGAAGATATAAGAAGGAAATTAAATATTTTCAAACTTACAGACCGAATAATTAAATATAGGAACGCCTGGAAAGAACATATTGATAGAATGCCAGAAGAAAGATTTCCAAAATTATTGCTAAATTATAAACCGCACGGAACGAGCCAACAGGCTTAATCCCTGGATGATGATGACAAATAAATTTCAGTACACATACTAAATATACAACATGTACTAAAATACTCTCAACGTAGATAAAATATTTTAGACAACGCGTTACAAAATTAGGTTTAGAAACTCGCTGCTCTCTTCGGTCGTGTTCTAACTTGAGCATCTCGTTACTAGCCTCTGCTTTTGTAACTAATCGTCTAAATAACTAGTAGTAGGGCCTAGTAGTAGTAGTAGTAGGACTTTATTAGACAAAAAGTAAGATATTTACAATATTATTTACAAATATGGGTCGCACGGGCAGTAAGCTGTACGTGCTGTTGACAGTCCGTTACAATAAAGTAATAATTGGTACTAGCGTAAAGAAAAATAAACAAAAAAAGCAATAACATTACTATTACATAGAGAAAACACAATAATATTACAATTAAATAATAACACAATAGCATTATACACTAAAAAACATTAGCATTACAATTACATAAAGGAAACACAATAATATTACAATTAAATAACAACACAATAGCATTATAAGTAATTAATTTATATATCATTGTTAAGAATTAATGGTATTGCATTTTGATAACATATATTTATTCATGAATGAGTGTTGTCCTTATTTTCCGCGTTTTGTCCAGAAATTTACCGAGGTTTATCCAATTTTCTGGATTTACCAATAACTCGTAGCATGCCAATCTTTCCCGATTTGAATTTAGAAATCTTTCCGGTAATAACTGACGTCTCCAATATTCTAAATCATTACAGTTTCGTAATATATGTATCTCATCTTCAAAGTTCCCGCACATTGGACATATTCGCATATCGTGATCGTCGCTAATTTTTAGAAATTTCCATGCCCCTAGCCTAAACCAAGCAAGCCCTGGTCTCTCTTTAAATCCTAGGTTGAGTATATACGATTCTTTTCCCCAGACGTGTTTTAGGTCTCTTTGTAAACACAGTGAGCGTTTTCCTGTACATTCGGCGAAAGTATCCTGTTGGTTTATATCTAAGTACCTCCTCCTTATTTTTTCATCTAAACTATGTAGTACTGGCCGATAGCGAGGAGATACTAAAGGCCAACACGCACACACTATTGAGTAACACTAAGAAATTAGGACTGGAAGTAAATATCAGTAAAACTAAATATATGGTCACACGTAGAAATTCAGTATATAATGGAAATGGACAGCTAATGACAAATGAGGGAAATTTTGAGGAAGTGGCTGAATTCAAATACCTAGGAACAATAATCACAAATAGGAATGAGATGCACAAAGAAATTAAACATAGGCTCAATTCTGGAAATGCATGCTATTATGCATTGCAGAGACTTTTGATGTCCCAACTCCTTTCAAAAAACGTTAAGCTGAAAATATATAAAATTATTATTCTACCAGTTATATTATATGGGTGCGAAACATGGACTCTTACTTTAAGGGAGGAAAGGAGATTACGAGTATTTGAGAATAAAGTTCTTAGGAAAATTTTTGAACCAAAGAGAGATGAACAGACAGGTGAATGGAGAAGACTACTTAACAATGAACTACATGGTCTTTATAGGAAGCCAGATATAATAAGAACAATTAAGTCTCGTAGACAGCGATGGGCAGGACATGTTGCGCGTATGGGGAATGAAAGACGTGCATGGAAGCTTCTTGTAGGAAAGCCAGAGGGAAAACGCCCAGTTGGTAGACCAAGAATGAGGTGGGAGAACAACATTAACTATGATATGAGGGAAGTAGATTATACAGGGAATGATTGGAAAGCATTAGCTCAGGATAGGGATGTATGGAGAGCTTATGTCCGCGCGGCCATGAACCTTCGGGTTCGATAGTGCCAATGAGTAAGAGTAAGTAAGTAAGTAAATAACTATCAAGTATAGTTAGAACAACCTGGTTCCAAGCAAGTGAGTTAAGAATGTGGAATAAAGCAACCACGGTTTTACATGAGGCGTGACTACATGTATGAAATTGCAGATTGTAGTTCCCGCCGCTTGTACAGTTAACACACTGCGATAAGTTGAATGCATTCTCGTCGCATGACGTACCTAACTTTGTGTGACTAAATACATTACCATTGTGAGTGAATTACGTGAAATTAATTGATTTACATTTGTGTCAGTCTGGCCGAGTAATAACTTACACTAACAATAAGTGATTTTCTCACATCGCAATAATAAGCTGCATTTAATAATATGTAATTAACTGTGGGCGCTTCCAGTCCTTTAGCGAATTCCGAACGAATGATGCTATTGAGATTGTTCACTCGTAACTATTTTGAAAAATGTATCTAGTACGCACCGAACATGATCATAATCGACATTTATATAGGCCTACCAAAATATTCATATAAAGAGTAAAACCAAAACAACGGTGGTCTGTCAAGAGCATCTTGAGACTTAGGAGCAGATTCAGGGAACCTAGATCGATATGTTCATCATGATGATGATTAAGGGGCAGATTTCTATGACCTAAAAAATGGAAAACACGAATGCATTTATGACCCAAAAAGACAAAAATATGACCTTATAATTGAATGCATTTTTTACCCATAATATATCTTCTTCTATTGTCCAGTGCAAACGTTTGCTACCTGTTACCAGAAACCTTCCAAACAAGCGTACTGTGAAACTGACGATTTTTATACAGATACAGTATTGGTTATTTCCAATCACCTGATGACTAGACTATTAAAAAATCCCAAAATATGACTTTATCATAGAAATAAACAGAAGTATGCCCAAAAATCTGAAAAAAGTGAGAAATATGACTTTAAGACCCAATAAAAACCATCTAATCTTAATAATAAGGCATATATAAATGTTTTTACTTACTTGAAGCTTAGAATATAGACTTTGGTAAAAATATGACATGTCATAGGAATCCGCCTCTTAGTAATGATGATGATGATGATGATGGTAATAATAATAATTTTTATCGGGGTTTTTCCTCACCTATAAAACAAATGTCAGGAAAACTTTAAGGCCCAAACGGTCCTCGAAATCCTGGTCATCGCAATCACCATCATTCATATTCAACTCAGATTAAGCTTAGGATTATAGGGGCTCTCCTGGCGCACCACTATCGTCATAACCCATCATATCATCGGGGCAACGTAACCCCGCCTTCCAGGCGCCCCAACCTCAGGAGTGGGTTACAATTACGCCATTGCCCGGAGGGAACACCAGAAATGTCTAAGGACAAAAACTGGGGGCATTAAAAAATAATAAAGAGGAGGAGGGGGAGAAACGCCTCGTTGAAAACCCCAGGCTCATTTGGCCAGCTGACAGTTCTTAAGTATTGTGGACGCGCAGAGAATCTCACAAGCTGCGGTGAAAGCAATCTTTATAGGGAAGGAGACCACAAAATAAAATCCCTGGTCCTCCAGGTTAGAAGTTGACGCATCATGCTAACTCCTTGTTCACTAAAAGAAAAACATACATTGCTAAAATGTCCGAAAATAAAATATCAGGCGGATTAATAAATTACGAAAAAGCTACAAAAATATTGTTTTTCTAGAAACAGAAAATGACAGAAATGTGGAGGACGACAGTAGGTTAATATGTGTGCGGGAAGATGTTATGACACATTGTAGAATCTATTTTTTTTAATATGACGCGAAATGACATTAACAAATAGCAGGTAACAGAAATGAAGTTTTTGAGATCAGTTAAGGGTTGTACTAGGTTAGATAAATTTAAAAGTGAGGATATACTGTAATAAAATAATTAAATGTTATATCATTAGAGGAAAGAATTCATCATTATAGAGATCAATGGATTAAGCACTAGAAAGAACGAGCAACAGTCGTATTCCTAGATGAATTCTTGATTATAAACCCGAAGGAAGGAGAGATTTGGGAAGACCACGGAAACGTTGGTTGGAGAACATGTGAAGCCAAATCAGGCATAATAGCCTAATCCCCGTTTGAAGAAGAAGAACCTTATCTGTTGAAAAACTTCATACGCCAATAACTTTTCGTGTGAGAATGTCTGCTGAAGCCACAGAATGAATAAATGGAGTAAATTTAAGGTCACACGCATACGCGCCCCGCAGGTTGCTTCGCAGAATCAATACACACAGCCCGGAGGTTCAATTTCTGTACAAGTTATTACGTACTATTTGATTGGCTGATGGAAAATGTGAATTGTTACACGATGTAATGAAGACATTTTAAAATTAAATACTAAAATATTAACTTTTTGTAGACCTTGATTGCTTGACCTCTTGCGAAAGGTTAAGGAGTGTGTTTGAACATATTTCCGGGGTACAGTGAGTAATATTTGTGGTATTTATGCTGAAGGGCATTTTTAAAGGAACAACTATATACTCATATTGTATTAACCTGTTTTCCTCATTTTCAAAGTTTGTGATTTTAGGCCATGATATGAATTTCCCACGATAAAGTACGGTATAGATAGATAGTTTTAATTGAATCGTCTATGCCTTTTTTTTAAAGTCTACATATAGTTGATGCACAGTGCCATTGTATTACTGTTTCCTTTTCTAAAATATCTTAGACTAAAAATCTGATCTATTGTAGACCTGTTTATTCTAAATCCTCATTGCACCTGGTTCCATGACTTATATTTATGCTCTCTGTATTTTTTTTTTTTCAGTATTGTGCTCTGATTCTATATATAATAACTGATTAAAGTAATTTTCCATCTACTTTATATATTCCTGGAACCTGCAGTCATACCCCCCGCCTTTTTTTTCTAATTATGTTTGATCTATCCTAAAATACGTTTATCCATATCCTAATTCCCTGATATACTTTTTTTTTTCATTCGTTTCAAGATACATTAATCTTCTCTCTCAAATATTCCCTCTTTTTACTCTTTAATAACTGGTATCCTTTCTGATGTTACCCTGTTTACTTCATTGGCTCATGTAACCAGATAATTTTTGCTAGCTTTCTTTTCTTTACAATATCGGCATATCCCTCATCAAAACCATTTCTTGTTTTGCCTATTTTTAAATAACCTATTATTATTATTATTAATTATTATTATTATTATTATTATTATTATTATTCATCCGGTATCATGGTAGCTGCCGCCGTCTTCCGGAAACCAAACGTCATTCCTCTCTGTTCATCCATTGATCTTCCTCCAATCCTCTGATATTCATAGCCGCTTGTACCCCTTATATCCAATTTTCCTTCGGTCTTCCTCTCTTCCTCCTTTCCATTGGGATCCATTCCATAACAATTTTAGGCAATCTTTGTTTTGACATGGCCATACCACTATAATCTTCTCTTTTCTAAAATGTTAGTAATGTCCGGCTCCTCTTGTACACCCTTAATTGTTTATTTCGTATTCTATCCATTCTAGATTTTCCCGCTGATCTTCTTAAAACATCCATTTCTGTACTTAAAATTATTTTCATTTCCCTTGTAGGAATTTGCCAAACTTCAGCACCATATGTTAAAATGCTTTGAATTATGGTTTGATATATTTGTAATTTTCTATTTTTTGTAATATTCTTGCTCCACCAAACAGAGTTTAAAGTATTTATTGCTTGTTTTGTTAGTGCTATTCTATTTTTAATTTCCACTATATTATCATCTGAATGGTCTAATTTTGTTCCTAAATAAGTGCATTCAATACTAGATTTTAGTTCTTCTCCATTGTTGAAATTTATATTTTCCATTTGTTCTCGTATACACAGATATTTAGTTTTCTCTATAATTATAAAAAGTCCCCATTTTTCATATTCTTTTTTGCCATATATTCTATATCATCGTGGTCTTGTTCTGTCGTCTGCAAAATTGAGTGAATATACATGTGTACGAGTATTTTGGATTGGTATGCCCATTTTTTGACATTTTTTCCCCTCCAGTCTCTTAGTACTCTTTCCAGATAAATTTTAAGTAGAGTTGGAGATAAACTGCAACCCTGCCTTAAACATTTTGTAATAGTAAATCCCTCTGTTAGGCCTATATGTTTTCCAACTTTTATTTTCGAAATTGATCCTTCGTATAATGATTTATAGCTCCTATTAATCTTTTGGTAATGTTAGAATTGTATTATTTATTATTATTATTATTTTTAGTAATAGTAGTAGTAGTAGTGGTAGCAGTATTATTGTATTGTCATTTTAGAATAGGCCTATATTATCACACAAAAAATGTGCAAAAAAGTTTTCTTTTGAAATTAATTATTTTTAAACTGCTTAAATAATAATAATAATTCGTTGTTCAATATTTCTGCTGGATTGTTAATTTTGTGTTCTGTGTAAAAAAGTTGCAATAAGGTTACAAAGCATAGTGCTTGCTTTAGCAAGTATGATTGAATATTATTTTGACATTAGATTAATTATTAGGCAGTTATTGTCTTTTATCACATAGTAAAGTCTAAGATTTACAGTGATGTCAGTGAACACTTGGCACGATTCTGCGGCAACAATTGATTTGCAACGGCAGAGAATGTAGACAGGAGGCCTTGGAAGACAATTCGTTTTGTTTTTCTAACACTCATATAACGTCGACTTGTTTTGTCATAGCGTATTATTATTTATGCCAGTTTTACGTTTACTTATACGAATAGAGTTTTCAAAATGGGACCGAACAAACAAAATATCTTACAGCATTACCGTCTTTTACTAGAGCTATACTGTATCCGAACTAAGTTCCAATCGTACTGTAAACAAACGTGTGTAAGGTATTACTCCGCAGACTCCGTCTCAATAGACGCGGCTAGTTTTACCCGTCATCTAACAATTCCTCTTCATAGCACTTCCTCTTATTCTACTTCCTTCATAGTAGCCTCTGCCCGCTCCTGGAATCTCCTTCCTCAAGATATCAGGGGTTGCCGCACAATTGGCAGCTTTAAGTCACGCTTATACAGTTATCTGTTGTCTAATAATTATTTTTTCTCTATTTATTTAATTTTATACTATGTCATTAATAATCTTTTCCTCGTTTTTTTATATATCTTGTACATATTATATATTTAATTCGTTAAATTTAGAGTAAATCAAAATACATTATAAATATTAATTGTATTGTATTTATAACGTGTAATCGTTTATGTATTTGTAATTTGGATGTAAGACAATTTTTTTTGTGTTTTTTAAACCCTGATTGAGTGGCAGACAAGGCCTTAAGGCCTTAACTCTGCCAGGTAAAATAAAACTATTATTATTATTATTTTTTTTCTTCAAATATGATGATTATTATTATTATTATTATTATTATTATTATTATTATTATTATTATTATTATCATTATTATTATTATTATTAGACTGAATTGTGTAGGAAACTGCCATCGATAGAAACATTGTTCTTTGGCAACATCGTATTTTTTATAGGACATAAGACTGAATGCAAGGTAAGATTGTACCAATAATCAAGAACTTCCATTCCTTATTGATTTATGACAAAAAAAAATTGTATATGGGCCTACCTAATGAGACGTTTACGCATTTTCCATGATTTTTATACATATCCTTTGTTTGTTATTTCATTTCGAACATTATTTATCGTCGTCCATTCTGACTCACCTGTAAATTCTGCTGTTATTTTCACCACCTCCTCCTAATGTGTGATATTTTTCAGTAAACTGAAAACATTCAAAATGATTTGTTTCTCTCCGCTTTTCAAATTATTTTTTTTTCCCCCAGTCATATAAGAAATTCTGCAGAAAGCGACCATTTTAGAACAATAGAATTGCCAACAAATTCTGCATTACGTGTGCGTAAGAAATTAAGCAATGAATTACTTAATTATTTAATGTTTTAAAATTGTAATTATATATTTTGCGATTCTCCCATTTAACGTATATAGACATGTGCGAGATAATTTATATTTTTATTATTTCAATTTTATTTATTTTGAGTGTTAGAAAGCGAGTGTTAACAGGCCTTATTAAATGATTCCACCTCTATAATCAAGAATTAATATTTGTAAGGATAACAATTATATTATTAACAATAATTCAATGACGGGACATTGTACGTGAAGGAACCTATCAAGGTGTCCATACCAAATTTGTTACAAAAGGGTTACGATGGGGGATAATTCTATTTATTATCTCAGAAGTTTTTTTTTGAGCCTGCTTCCACTGTAGATTATCTCCTACTATTGATGTTGGATTCCTTTGACCTCCCGCAGGAATTTTACCTTTTCACGCTTAAAGGAAAAACAGTTATTCCGCGAATGAGAATGCAATAGGCTACATACATCAGATTTGTTAACATTACAACTTGAACTTAGCTCAGTATAGGTAGGCCTATTATCCAACGCAGCAGAACGTTGACCTGCTTCGTTTGTGGATGATTTGCGAACTAATGTCGTGTAATCCTGCGTACACTCGCAGACTGTGAGTTTAAATAAATATATGTTTGTAACCAGGAATACTAGCAATCATGAACAATGTTAGTGCTTTATTTGCTATTTGTTCTTGACTATACATGATTTGCATCTGCGTCCGTGCGACGCATCAGCCGTGCTGCTACTACTGGAGGTAAACGTTCCGCTGTGTCGTATAATTTAGTAAGGATCTCGGCCATGGGGGGGGGCATATCTTAACATAGTTGCATAAGGCAATACGCTACAAGGCGGAGGTCGGGGAGTAAGAATCCCGGTGGATCAGGATTTTTAATATGGTCTAAGCCGCTGGCGGCATTATGACTCTGGGGTCGACTCAGCCTCTAACGGAAATTAGTACCAGACGCTTGTTCTGGGGGTAAAGGCGACCGTCACGCAGGACTGACAACCCCGGCTGACTTCTTGTGTTGATTGTCTAGAAAGATGGGGGCATTAACCTCCTCCTACCCCAAGCACCTTCTAAGACTTTATTTTTATATTCAAGTTATAAATTACTACTTAATTGACTCTACTTATATTATTAGCAGTGGGGGCACGCCGTAGCGTAGCGGTTAAGGCAATCCGGAAGGTCGAGGGTTCAAGTCCCGGTGGGGTCAGGATTTTTAAACTGACCCAAACCTTCTTGCGGCACTATGGCCTTGGGGTTGGCTCAGCCTCTAACGGAAATGAGTACCAGACGCTTGTTCTGGGGGAAAAGGCGGCCGTCACTCAGGGCTGACACCAAGTGTCGATTGTCCAGAAAAAGTGGGAGCCTTAACCTCCTACTCCCCAAGGGCCTCCCGAGGCATGTAGTGGGATCACTTTACCATTACATTTACCTTATATTATTAGTAGTAATATCAACTGCGGTCAAGAAGTAAAGCAGAGGATAGCAATGGCAAAAGAAGCTTTTAATAAGAAGATAAGCATTTTATGCGGATCTTTGGCAAAATAATTACGTAAGAGGCTAGTGAAGTGCTTTGTGTGGAGTGAAGCATTGTATGGTGCAGGAACTTGGACATTATGACGGAATGAGGAAAAGCGACTGGATGTTTTTGAAATGTGGATATGGAGAAGAATGGAACGTATAAAATGGACAAAGTAAAAAAATAAAGATGTGGTGGCCAGATTGTGTGAAGGAAGAACAACGCTCAAACTCATAAAAAAGAGGAAGAGAAATTGGATTGGGCCCTGGGTTAGAAAAAACTCCCTGATGACGGATGCCCTAGAAGGAATGGTCAACGAAAAGAAAGTTAGAGGCAGAAAAATACATCGGATGATACAATATTAAAATTAAAATAAATGGTTTGTATGTGGACACAAAAAGGAGAGCTGAGTTAAGGAAAGAGTGGAGAATGGTGAGTTTGTAGTGAAGGGCAGAACACCATGTAGGCCTATGTATGTATGTATGTATGTATGTTTTTTTTTTATTATTCAACTGCATGCTCCATTACGTGGAGTAATACTACATGCATTGTGGTGTTCTTATTATAGAACTATAAAATTAAAGTGTTTACAATTAGATTATGTTACTTAAAGCTAGATGGTTAACAATATACAATACTACTGTTCTATGTTTTACTTAACCTAAAGTGTATCAAATTTAATTGAATTTGAAAATTTTGAAAATTCTTATTGTACGTCTCAATGAGTTCATTTTTCTTAATTTGCCCAATCTGGTTTCTTAACACTACTGATTTGAGTTCATCTCTTTCCTTATCTAATAATTTACATTCCTTTAATATGTGTGTTATATCTTGCACTTTGTCACAGCAGGGGCAATTTGGGTTTTTTTGTATGTAGTGTATGTATATTATTATTAGTATATAGGGACAGAGAGAATCTCGTTAATCCATTCATGCACTTCATTAATTAAATGTTTATTAATAAGAGTCGGGCATTGTTCTAAGTCTTTTATTTTATGGACTCTCTTTGCCTGTTTAAGTAATTAATGTCGAAACCCAAATTTTGACTATAAAGACCCTACCAATTCTTCTCTGAGCCTTCAAACTTGAGTTGTTTGATTTTTCATAAATATGTGACACGAAAACCCACGTTTACTTTTAACTCCGAAAAAATCTATACAGTACTCCGGATCTTTACTTTGCAAAAAATGACAAATAGATGTGAGGCCAATAGCCTTTTATTTAGGGCAAGGGACTTCTAGGCCATGGACAATTATCGATCTTCCCGCCGCTATTATAGGAATTATATGTCAGCCTATTGGGTCCCCCAGCCATTATAACTGTTTTTCTAAAATTGAAGCGTCTAATTCCGTAGCTACCTAAATTCCTCACCTGACTGATTACGAATTGATCTCATATTTGTCAAATTTTTATGAGAAAATGTTATTCTCTCTTCAAATACCTGCCAGTTCATATCCTGTAGCTCTGCGCAAAGACCTGATGCCTTAGACCCGCCCGATTAGGGTGTGGGATGTACTTAAAATCTACGCACCAACATTACTTCCATACTGTATAATATCTCTTGAAGAAAATTGATGAATTTTTCAGGAATTTAGTGGCTTCTGGTTTTGTGGTTTTGTTATTTATTGTTTTACAGCAGAAAATTCTCACGTGCTATGGTACAGTATGTATGTACGTCCATTATTCGTTTGTGGTGTTTTATAACACGTTTGTGCTTTGTTTTTCAGGGCTTGAGAGCATGGCCAGAGGTGTACTCTACAGTATTTTGTTGGGCTTCTCACAGACCATGTTTTTCATTCTAGATGGTTTTATTGACATTTTCAAAAACTGTGCTTTAGGAATCTCCTTTTTTTATTTTTACCAAATAACCCACAATTGTGTACGTCTAGCTCCTAATAATTTTAATTTTTGTGTACATATATTTGTATTTATCATATTTTTGCTTTGTCTCCTTTCTCTTCCTTCATTTTAATCTGTAACGGTTATTTATTTCCACCTTTTCTCCATAATTTGATCAAATTCTTGTGAAAGTAAAGAAATTGAAACGAAAATATAGTTCGGGACACCCTTCTAAGTTCTATGCATGTTAGTATATTGTCTTTATATCGGCCTACTGTATGCACATACAAGAAAAAAAGTTTTATATTTAGCCAAGTAAGATGTTTTTTTTAAATTTGTTAAACCTCTATAGGTTATAAAAATGCTCTCATTTTTGATACCGGAGTCTAAAATTGTGTACACTTTTATATGCCTGATTCAGGAAAGAAAATATTTTTTAATTTTTTTATTGTGGCAGTTCTTTTTTGTTACACACGAAGTCTAAAATATGACCTTAAAAACAATTAAAGGTTTAGTAAAAGAAAGACCTAAGGCCATTATTCCTATTTTTTTTTTTTTATTTGAGGGTTTGCTGATTTTTTTAAAAGAGTTCAAGAAAAATATATTAAGTCGATTTTTCCCTCATTTTAATAATTTTTAAAAGCTATGGCTAAAATGTAATTTTTAAATTAATAGCATTTGGAGGAAGAAACTAAGTCCCTTTTCTAAAATTAAATCACTTGCTTTGAACCTATGATTTATACTTTTACAAACAAGAATTAATATTTTTGTAGGAATATAAATAAATAGAACAAGTATAACCCCTAAAAAAGTTTATGATAAAATAGGCCTATATGAAAATCAGAATGATTGATAGGTTAACCCTGTTAATATTGAAATAAAATGTGGTTTGAAGAAGTAAAATTAATACTATTGCTATTGGTTAACTAAAATTCAGTAATGTCACCAATTTAAGTAAAAACATTAATATGCAATGTGTTACAGAATTGTTTGTCGAATAGAATAAAAACTTTGATGGTGTCCCTTTCTTTAACGTTGAATGGCTCAATTATTAATTAAGGAAAAAATTATTTGCTCTATATATTTTTGGAAGTAGATTGATGCGCTTTATTTTAAAATGGATATATTATATTTATCACCTTCTTGATATCTTCTTTACAGAATTTAATGCAAGATAATTTTATTTTTTTCTAATAGAAAAAACAAATATGTGGTACAACAATAAATGTATGTAGCTTACCTTTTCCACTCATGAGCACTTCAGATATCATCTGAAAATTCTCACGCGTGCCAAAAATATTAATTGTATGCCGTTTTTTATTTATTTATAACTTTTAATAAAATAGAAATATAAATTTTCAAGTTATATTAAATTATGTAACAGATTTTTAAACTCAATAATTTCCATTTCGAACGAAATCCTACTCTGAAACAATCAACTGTGACTTTCTAAATTAATAATTAAAATCGATATTTGTATAGTATGTAAAAATCATTGATAAAACATTAAAATTTCAATTATTTGAACAAAGCAAATATACCTGATAATGAGTGATGTTCCAAATTCTGTGAATGTATTTTTGTTTCCTGCCATTGATTACATTATGTGTGTAAAATAAACTAGGATTTATTCTTAATGTGATAGCGACACTGTTGAAATAATAAATGTTGCCACCTTAGCTATGAATTTTGTTGAAACGAGGTTATACATTTAAAATAGAATAGGAAACTTTACATATTTTCATGATTGTGACATATTTAGTGTTGCCAGATGGTCTAAAGTAATTAACGAAATATAAAAGAATTTCCCTTTTCTCAAGAAAATTTCCTTCACCAAAATGTATTACAATTAGTATTGCGATTACTACCACCATTGCTGTTGCTGTAAGCAGGTTTCAAATGGAATATTTTCTCTACGGCGGACAATAAAATATTGAAAATCGAGCAGAATTTTGAACTATTGACAGTCGGCGTTATCATAGTATTCTCTAAACTGAAACTCCTTGGAGCGGTACGTCTAGACCAGCGGTCCCCAACCTTTTTCGACTCGCGAACCTCTTCCACAACCCTCTCTGTTGGGTGAACCACTGACATTTTAAATATACATACATGATTGAAACCTAAAGTTACTACTAGTTACGGAATTAAAAGGTACACACGATAGAGGCCTAGTGTGTAGCGAAATAAACGGCCGTCCTAACGTTGGTACAGAGACTGTAAAATCAGGCATTGAGCGTGGTAAATATTATTTGTGGAAATAATCTGATAAATTCCCGATCTTACACATATGTAACTAGGGACATTATAGAGTTAATTCGAATTTAAAATAATCCATCCAGAAACCTCCATAGTAATTCTGACAGAAGGCAGGTCCTTCACTGCAAACATAGAATTATCATGCTATGCTTGCAGCTTTACTAGCGGGAATTGTTAGGTGGTGGTATATGGGTAGTTTCCCGTTGCTGGTCCACACCGGTGAATGGGTGCTGATGATGGCCATATGATTTCGGGGACAGTTTGGGCCCTTAAAGTTTTCCTGACATTTGTCTTAAGGGGTGAGGAACAACTCCGATAAAAACCTCACCCAGACAAAACTGCCCCGAGCGCCAAACCCGGGCCCGCTGCGTGACAAGGCAGCACGCTACCTCGAGACCACAGCGGTGGACTTTAAAATAATAATAATAATAATTATTATTATTATTATTATTATTATTATTATTATTATTATTATTATTGATGCAGGAAATAAGAACTGGAATGAGAGCAAGGGGACTGGAGGACATGGATTGGATGGAGAGAGACTAGTGGAGAAGAAATATAAAACTTTAGGCACAGAAAGATGTGTAAACATTAAAATTCTGTATATAAATAAAATACAATAATTATTATTATGACAATGTCGTAAAAATGAAGGAAACAATAGTATATCTAATCTCGAAACCCGCCATTATGGAAACATTTTGGCGAACCCCCTGGGGGCTCGCGAACCACAGGTTGGGAAACGATGTCTAGACGAACTTTGTCCTACTAATCGATTGCTGCCTCACACCCACATGCGACATTTACATACGATCATTCAGCCCATGTAGGAGTGACATGTGGTCAGCATATCGGATTCCCCAGACGTTATAGTTCCTTTTCTCAACATGGAGCCAATAGCTACCCAAATTCCCCATGATGTTGACTGAGCAACAATCCCATACTGACCATGAGAAAATGCCTTCACTGCGGAATTTTCAAAGCTGTGTGTCAAATCAGGCTGCAATAGTCCTCTCGGCTACGTTATATGAGTCTACAAAATAACGAAACAAAAAAAATAAAGCTTGTTTGAAATTGTGTTGTTTGTTCTATCTCAACGGGGGGGCCCCAACCCGCTACTTACAGATTGTCATCATAGCTGACACTAACAAGGGAACTGTAAACCATTGCATGTCGTAACCTACCTTGTAATTTCTTCTAGAGAAGAAAATCTAAGGGCGTTCGGTTAGTTTCAGCCAAACAAGAAGTAAATCAAACTAAAGATAAAGGTAAAGTTAAAAAAATAAATCATAGATAATTCTGAAACACATTAAATATTATTAAATTGTCGTGATGTACCAAGTCCGTGTAGAAAAAATATGTATCTGCCGTTTTTAACTGCAAGGCATAGAAATTCAATCCCAAATCTCTAATTTAAACTGTAGGACAGTAATACAGCTCCATAATTGGTAGATTGGATAACCCTCACTACATGCCGTCTGCACCCCCTACTAAAACACAAACTAATAAGATTGAACTAATAATGAATATTACAAATAATTCCAATGCGTCCCGCCTCACTCCAATCAGCTTTTACTCAAGCAGGGAGTCCATTTGCTCCGTTCAGTGGGTTGCCATTCTAGGATTATGACTTCGATTTCTTACCTTATAGTTAAAAACGGCATATAATGTTTTGACATTTCCTTACATTTAAAAATATTTGACAATCATTTTCCTTTTTCCTCATTACAATTTTCAGTAATTTTTATTACGTCGCGTCAAGGGAATTTTCTGTCCATCTGGTAACACTGGGTATATTAACATTTTTTTTTTCTTATCGCCATTTTTATAATTTATTTTATATAATTTTCTTTCTACGCAGTTAAAATTTGTTCCAAAGCCTTCTTTAAAAATCATAAAAATACAATGAAGATTATATGAGAATGGATAAAACAATGGAAACGAATATACGTAATTCAGAAATGTTGGCTGAATTCTTTTATACGTGCCCATGGTCTATTGTATATAATTAGTGATTAATTCATCATGCATGTAATATACGTTAATATGCAACCATATAGCTATAAGCATGGTGTCACCTGACAAACAGCCATCTATGGCTGTAGTAGGAAGTCGCTGTCTCCTCAATATTTTTTTCATCTATTTACATCTAAGATCATATTGCATTTATTTATTTATTTTTATCATAGAATAAAATTGTGTATTTGATTAAATGGGTCCTGGAAATGAAATACTAAGCATTTATTTGATAACTAATGGAAACCAGGAAAGAATTTCAGTCAGGTTGGTTGCGCCTGGGTTAGAACCCAGGACCTCCAGTATACGAGTCTCAATTACTGCCACTTGAGCAACTCAGTATGTAGTACCCAGAATTATTGAATCCTAAATCCAGTGATTTCGATTGAAATAATAAAAAACATAGATGAGTTGTGAAGAAAATAAATAACAGATCTCGCGATACTGCGAGTCCGGGTTTGGACTCTGGTTGGTACAAGCTTTTCAAGGTTTCTTCTCCATCACCTGTAAGGCAAATTTTGGAAACTTTAAAGCCCTGTTAGTCATTGAATTTCATTTGACCATCATTCATATCGCACCTTGGGAAGAGCACGGCCACAAGTGTAAAAAAGTTTAGTTCAGAGTTATTAACAATTAAAGTTTTTTTAAAAAATTAATAGTACATACACTATTTGATATGGACACAATTTTATCCTATGCATTTTCTTGGACATGTCTTGTGGTCATAAAGAAATATATTTGTAACCATTTTTTCTAAGAGATAGTAGTCTTAATTCAATTTGACATTTTTTCACTTGTGACCCTCTTCTTCGCAAGGTGCAATATATTATTTATTTTAATTAAAATATAAAATTATGGAATATTCACCTGAAAGGTCCGTCTCCTCAACTTAATTATTTAACTGTAGCGTCCCGAAAGCGCTGCAGTTAAATAATTAATTAAGTTGAGGAGACGGGCCTTTCAGCGCTTGCGGGACGCTACAGTTAAATAATTAAATAAGTTGAGGAGACGGACCTTTCAGGTGAATATTCCATAATTTTATAAATTTTGAATTATACCTCAACGGAACACATTGTGAATCTTATAAAAGCTGATTATTTATCTTGTTCAGTATAGAAGTATGTGGTGTATTGTCTCTGAGGTGGCCCCGGCATGGAGTTGATCACTCCTCCAAGGAGGCCCTCTGTATCCTTATATGCATACGTTAGAGAATTATGTATGTGATCTAGATTTTAAAATCGTGTCCATCTAAGACTCGGAAGACGTGAGGCACGAAATAATACCTATAAACTAAAAGTTCGATACTAAAATTAAATTCATAAAATTGTAGCTCCAATTGAATGCATATTCAATGGGAAAACGAAACTATAAGGAGGAAATCTGAGCATTCACTAAAATCTATTTAGAGAAACAGAAGAGAGACCTAAGTAAGTTAAGCAATAGTCATGATCTTTCTTGGAAACTTGATGTTACAATAATTGAATGAGTTATTTCGAAAAGGGATCATGTACAGCTGATCAAATTTTACAGGAGATGAAAAAAAAATATTAAAGCATTGAATCTGATATTGCTACTGAATAAAGTCAGAAAGTGGTAAAGTAATAGTGTAGGAGATCCGTTCTCACGCGGAAACGGGTATGTAAACATATAATAACAAAATAAGTGAATTTCAGAAAAGTTGGAGATGATCCCTTTTCGAAATGACTCCTTTATTGTATTATCAAATATGTTTAAAGTTTTGAATAAGTGAATGACTATTGTTACGTGTTTTCTGTTTCTTGAAACAGCAAGATGGGATATTGCATATTATGTCTTTGTCTAAGATGTTTAGAAGATTTCATAATTTTAATTTGCTTGCTTATCTTTAATACCTAATTAATTAATGCTAATGGACTAGTAACTAATCACTCAATATATACTTTGCGTTGTTTTACTTAAGCAGTATGTATTTATATTTTATACAATCACATAATGTATACATAGCTTAAATATGTTGATACTATTTTAGCACACAGAGACAATTTGTGAAACTCTGTCGAATATTGTTGAAATTGAAGATCAGTCAATTTCGCCAACCTAAGACTACAAGAATAGATGTAGGTTTATATATTTAAATAGCAGAAACCGTGTTATTCATACATAATTTTAAGAACATTTTATCCTGCTAAGATCCATGTAAGCTGAACCAATTTATTTCAGTTGCTTTTTAATAATTAAATTGTGGTAAATGATTACCCTTTTTGCCTTTATAAGTGTTTTAGTTCCCTCTAAAATTATGGTTATATAAGTTCAGTTTCTGCCCAGTTACAAATCACAGGATCGTTAGCCTTTTGAAAATAAATTTTAACTTATTTGCACGAAATTGTCTCTTACGAACTTACTAAACTTTACTAATAAAATTCATATGAGATTCAGTTGAGGTGAATAGTCATAAGATAAAAGTTAAAAATTGAAATGTACCTGTTGACAGGTGCCGTCGTCCTCAACTTTGTTAAAATGGTGTATATAAAATATTAACTGGAGACCTTTCGGAAGTTAACTTCCATCATCAGCAGGATGAGCATCTGCTACTGGTTGTTTACGACGATGTAGACTCCAAGTGTCTGTAGCAGCATCATTTTAACAAAATTGAGGACGACGGCACCTGCCAACAGGTATATTTTAATGTTTATCTTTTATTTTATTACTAAACTTTACCTTAATTGGAAGTTTGTTTTCAGGAGATTATTTACAAGTTTATTCTAAATTATTGTAATCTTAACTGTTTAAATAAAACTGAATCAAGGCAGTGGAAATGAAAATATTAATAAATAATGCAAATTAGAGAATTAGTAATTTTCTTATAATGTCTGATTAAATAATATATGTATGCCAGTACACGTTGAACTTAACAGATTACGAAATAGCCAAATACGGGTACAAAACCTGGTATGCCTAATGGTGAAAATTGTCGATGTTGATTTTTAGGGACCAAAGTTAATGTAAGATGACTAGTTTAATCGCATATAATTTTTCGATGTAAGATGCAATCCAGAAGACTTTGGAATAAATTTTGACTATGTTACATATTAACGTAAAAATGAATTAACTATGAGATCTACACGTTTTTATATTGTTTGAAAATGTGTAATTGAAACATTAAATGGATAAGTAAAAGTGTTATACTAAACTTTTAAGTTAAGAATTGTCGCATATTTTAATCTATTTGTACTGTTTTCTTCCCGATATACCGTTATTTTCCGAGATCCTTGTTTAATCCCCAGAATTTTTTTCCTTAATATCTGAACTAGATATCGAATTGAAATTCCCTTTCGCATATGCCATTTCCTTCTTTTATTGTCTTAGGAGGAGATAAACGATTATTCTTACGACAGAAGTAAGTAGCTTATCATGCATGCCAACATAACAAATTAAACACTATCTCATTTAAAATAAAACTTACAAACGCCATCTATTTCGTGTTATGTTTTTAGAAAGAAATAGCTGGCATTTAACATAACCTCCTTATTAGTGTTATTACTTTTTAAAAAGGGCTTAATATACCCTTGCGTAAGGAAAAGGTACAAACTATTAAAATAGGCACTATGGATTTAGTATATTTTGCTCCAAGAAGCATGAAGCTCATTTATATGCATTAAGCCTACGATATGTAAACAAAGTAATAACATAGACAAATGTCAAGCTCTGTCGATGATACATTATGGATCATTAAGGATATAATTTTCTTATTGCACCGTTAGTTAGGGTGATGTGGATGCTCTCTTCTTACAGAACCTATCTTCAATTTTCAAACTAACTTATAACATACAAGTCATCGAGCAGAGTCTGTAGCTGGGCCCAAAATACAGACAATTCATCCTTCTTGTAAACGACCTCTAGTGCATTATTCAACATAGATATCTCAAGAGAATGCTAATCATAGTTGACTTTACTATTTATTTAAATTACGTTTATCATGAGAGGAATGGGAATTGCTCTAAAGCACACAAAACTTAGGTTCAAGTTCAGATTGACACAATTAAGCAAGCAACCAGAAAAATACATGAAAGCTTAACTAAAAATCAATATAATTAATGATGTCAAAGGTTACACCAGATGGGATCGGAAAAGGAACACCGATATCTTAAAAGAATTGAAGACTACGCCAATTTGGAATATATTAAACAGTACCAACTAAATTGGAAACACCATCTAGAAAGAATGAGTTCAAATCGGATTTCCAAAGCTGTTCATTATTATATACCAAGAGGACGAAGATCACTGGGCCGTCCTATGAAACGCTGGAGGGAAAATTTTCTATAGGATCGTTACAGGCCTTGGCCTGATACTTGGAAGGAAGAAGAAGAAAGAAAAAAGTAAAGTAAACAATTAGCTGTTTGAAATAATAATTGAAATATAACACAATTCATAATGAAAATAACAAGAACAGTCAGTCGTCGGCTTTAAATGACGATATTACGTAATCCATTCTAGAGTTCTCAGTCAGGCAGAAATAAACAATCGTCTTAACAGATTTTCTTCTAGTAAATACAAATGAACAGTCCTTGGCAAGGGATCGCTTCTTCGACCCCCGCCGAACTTGATGGAACCAATCGTTGATTCCGATTGTTAACTGATACAGGCTTCTGGCAGGGATTCCTTTGATCTATGCTTCTGGTCGCGGACATCGGTCATCGCGCATCCCAAGTCGCACCGATGACGTCAGGAAAGGGATATTAGGAGGGGGTAAAGTAGGAAAGGATAGAGCACAGAACACATATTCAGCATCACAGAGTCTACTATGAAACGTCACGGCAGTAAAATTACGTCACTACAGTACATTATACTAGAGGTTAAGATTGCAATACAATATAATTAGTAAGGTCGCTGTGCTCTAGTGCTTATGTTCATTGCATTTAGTCTCCGGGATCGCAGATTCAAACCCAGTCGATGGATTTTTAGGATGGAAAAATCCGAGGTCTTCCGTGAGGGCCTTTAAACCATGGGCTCGGAGTCTGAAGATTTTCGGGCTCGTAAAAGAACCTCAAGCCTAATTTAGTGCCTCTGAGCAAAATTTAACCGACCTTCCCCATCCAAGTAATACCTTAACTGCCTACTAGATGTCTCATTGAGGTATATGTGCTGACCACATGTCACTCACCGATATCTGTAATGAAATAAGTGTACTTAAATTAGCCGTGGTGATGAAATTACAGCTAGGGAAGTACTAATATTTCACAAGGGATGTATGGGTTGTATACATATATTCATAATTGATACTTTTTCTACACATTAGGTGGTGGAATCCATGCACGCTAAATCTGGTGATGTGTCAGTGTGTAGAGATAAAACATTCCATGACCCGAAGACGGCATGCATATGCGAAGTATGTGAACAGAAATGCGAAAGATATCACATCGAAACATGTACACAAAGAACAAAAACAATTTGTGATTACGCAAGACAAAGCTGAAGTGTTAGTGATTGTTAAAACGCTGTATTATCGCCTTTGCACATTTGTGCGCAATCCATTTATATATAATTGATACTTTTTTCTTCAAATTTATTTGTTTAGAGTTCAGAAAAGTTAACTTAAATTCCTTAATGATTATTGTGAAATGTAATAATGTTACCTTAATCTCACTGTACATTTGAGGCGTTTAGAATAGCAAGGGCGTATACGCAAAAGAGTAGTTTTGAGAAAAATGCATTTAAAGTTTCACAATCTCTTTTGTTTATATCGCGTGATGTAGCTTATCTGTCAAAGCAATTAAGTTACATATTGTGCTCTGTGGTGGTTTACAATTCGGATGAAAGAAGGTTGAAAGTTTATATTGCAATAATGAAAAACTGTGATTTATGTTGATACGCCCTTGCTATTCTAAGTGCCTCATTTAAGCTGTTACTTTTGCATCAAGAAAGAAATATTGTTCCATGTTACAATATCTATTTTACCATCTTACCCGGCGGGGTAAAACATCTCAATTGCCAAATTAATTTAATTTCAGTCTTTGGGCCAGGAGAGATGGTGGTGTGTAATTTTTAATAGCTAGTTCGTGCTCCAGATTCCTGCATTAAATTGCAAACCTCTCCGCAGTACATATGTTGAGAATGCTCGTGGTGCTGTTGATAGCGATTCGTCCGTCGGATGGGGACGTTTAACCTGGCGGCCCCTTTGATACTTTTTGATAGAAATAGGCTACGTGCTGGTACCGGGTTCCACCTTCTCCCTTCTCTTAATCATCGCACTACATAGACACTCATCCTATACTCCTATCTGTTCACAATACAAGTGTGGCGCCTTATAATTTTTATTATATTAAACTCGCAATAGTAAACCATTTATTGCGCCGCCGTGTATCGTCTTTTGTTTCCATTGTATATATTAGCCTTGAGTTCATAACAATCAGGGTTATTATTCAAAAGCCTTTGCCCGGGCCCATAAGAAGCAAAGATTGATTCATCTTTCTTTTCCAAACACTTAAACATCAATCAACAATTTGTCCTAAAACACTTGAGTAATCTATGATACTTAGCTAAACTGGGCGTATCATTATTATTATTAACCATGAAAGCTAGACGGAAAGAAGGAAGTTTGTATGATCTCCTAAATAAGTAAGCTTTGTACGGGAATATGCCCAACAGCAAGTATACACATAAATAATTTGAACATTAAACATGATGTATGTAAAAAATGATGTTTAATATAAATAGGGCGTCTGAAGTATTAGAAAAATATAATCAAATAACAGTATTGATCATTCTTGAATTTAAAAGAAAAATTAATGATTATTAACATCAAAAAAATCATAACTCACTCAAACAAATTCACACATACTTTCAGTCCAAGCCAGGGTGGCTTTCCCTGGTCCTCCGGACCAAAAACTTAAAACACACCACTCGCGTGCTCCAGACGACGTAGTTCCAACCAAATGTTCCGATCGAATGATAATGTTCTGAATGTGCGTATCGTATTTGAGCGTTCCGAGGTAGAAGGGGAGATGCGCAGTACAAACAGCGCAATAGGAGAGGTAAAAAGGAGAGTGGGGGTAGATGCATAGAGAAGGGATATTGGCATAGTTCACGAATCTTTCAGTTCAAGGAGGATAACGGCACTGATGTTACGAACCGAAAATCGCACTTTCGGTTCACAAGAATATATCAAGAGACCGAAGTGGTACGTAAATTGAAAACAGACGACATTAACGCCATCTGTCCGCCCAGCGCGGAACTCGAAGCACGTAACATTGCAGTGGGTGACACAACACACGTTTATGTTTAGTAGATAAAAATCCATACCTTAGTATTCATGCTCCCAAAGATATTCGTATGCGCTTCCAGATTGAGAAACTCGACTCTCTCTAAAGGAAACGAATACGGCGACAGATATATTTATTTACTTATTTTGTCCGGTGGAGTTAAGACCATGTAGTGTTCTCTTCCATTCACCAGGACAAACACATATTACTTTAGAATATAACAATCAGAATGTGCAAGTAAAAATGAGAAAGTACTTGTCTAAAGGTTTTCAAACAAATAAAGGATTACGACAGGGATGCTGTATATCTCCAACATTGTATAAGATTTATGCTGAAAAAGCTATTGAAGAATGGAAAAAGAAATCTAAACAGATGAGATAATTCAACAATATATACACTCCAGTTTGCAGATGACCAATTGATATTGGCTCAAGAATTTGAAGATATAGAATACCTCACTAGAAAATTAATACAAGAATATAGTTTATGGGGTTTAAAGATCAATATGGATAAATCTAGATATATGACAATAGGGGATCTTCCTCAATATTTAATACGATAAAAGAAAATTTAGGGACAATTAAATACACTGCAGAATATAAGTATTTGGGAATTAAAATTACTAAAGATGGAAAACAAGAAACAGAGATAAGAAACAGGATCAATATAGGAAAGTATGCTATATCTGCCCTAAATGGAATAGTATGGGACAAACATATCTTCAAAGAAAAGAAAAAAACTATTTTAATACAATAATCAGAAGCATTATTACCTATGGAGCTGATGTGTGGGCTTTAAATGCACAAATGAAAAAAAAAAAAATTGCTCGCCACTCAAATGGACTACTGGAGACGTGCTGCAAGAATATCCAGGAAGGATAAAATCAGAAATTCATATATAAAAGAAAAAATGCAGGTACAATATTCAATATTAGATTTTATAAAGAAGAAACAATTAAATTGGTACGGACACATTAGAAGGATGGAAGAAGGAAGACTACCTAAGATAATCATGGATTGGGAACCATTGGGAAGGAAAAAGAAGGGTAGACCAAATATTACGTGGATTCAGGGAATCAATGACTCTAAGAGGGAATGGGAAATAGAAGAAGATATATGGATGAACAGACAAGAATGGATAAATGTGTTGAAACAAATGTGTAGTTAACTGTGAAGATGGGTACCGGAAAAATGTATATTCATTGTAAAAGCCGGAATAATAAAAAAAAATTGATAAGTAAGATAATATTATTATATTACGGTCAATAATACATGTTAATGATAGTTAAAGTAATAAGCTGTTAGTTTATGCCGATGGTGTAGTACTATTGGGCGATAGCGACATATTGGGCCAACACGCACACACTATTGAGTAACACTAAGAAATTGGGACTGGAAGTAAATATCAATAAAACTAAATATACAGGGTGGACCGCTCGAATGGACCTAATTTCAATTGCTTGTTACTGGCAAACGGTTGAAGATAGAAACTTAAAACAACGTTCATATTACAGAAAAACTCACCAAGTTTTGATATCCAGATCACCACATCTCTATATGAGCCCCAGCAGTCACTGTGACGATATCAAAGCGATGAACAATTTCTTGCCAAGTACGTTGGAGTATGTCTTCTGGAATGTTCTCAATAGCCTCTATGATGCGCTCACGAAGATCACGAAGGTCTTTGACTGGGGTGGTGTAAACTTTATCTTTGACATAGCCCCAGAGAAAGAAATCCAGTGGTGTTAAATCGGGAGATCTCGGGGGCCACGCGATTGGTCCTCCCCTACCAATCCAACGGCCAGGGAAAATGTTGTCCAAAGTCGTACGAACTTCATTGGACCAGTGGGGAGGAGCACCATCTTGCTGGAAAACGATGTTAGGCTGCAGTTGTTCAATTTGTGGAAAGAAGAACTGCTCCAGCATGTCAAGATATGTGGTACCACGAACAGTTTTCTCGGCGAAGAAAAACGGTCCAATGACCTTATTATGTGACAAACTGCACCAAACATTCATCTTCGGACTATCACGAACATGCTCTTGAATAGCGTGAGGATTCTCCGATCCCCAGATCCGCACATTATGCCGGTTTACCTTGCCTGACAAATGGAAAGTGGCTTCGTCCGAGAAGAAAATCTTGGTCATGAAGTCAGGATCAGCGCCGAGACGGTCCAGCATCGTATTGGCGAATTCCACTCGTTTCGGCATGTCATTCGGCTCCAGACGTTGCACTAACTGCACTTTATATGCGTGCAGTTTGAGGCGTTTGTGGACAATCCGTTGTAATGTCGATTTTGGTATTTGAAGTTCCCGCGAAGCTCTTCTTAATGACTTCCGGGGGCTTCGCTCAAATGCGGCTTGAACATTTGCTACCATTTCATCGGATGCTCTGCGACCACCACCATGCTTCTTCAACACAGATCCTGTAGCTAATAATGTATCACGCCACTTCTTTATGCTTCTAGCAGTTGGAGCATCACGGTTAAACACACGCCGGAACTCCCTTTGAACTCTAATGATTGATTTAAACTCCGCATACCACAAAACAGCTTGCGCTTTCATCTGCGGAGTCGCCATTTTCACAAACAATTAAATCTAAGAACGAGAAACGTATCTTTGTGCCATCTACCGACAGGATTCGAAACTTGGTGAGTTTTTCTGTACTATGAACGTTGTTTTAAGTTTCTATCTTCAACCGTTTGCCAGTAACAAGCAATTGAAATTAGGTCCATTCGAGCGGTCCACCCTGTATAGTACACATAGAAATACATTATATAATGGAAATGGACAGCTAATGCCAAATGAGGGAAATTTTGATAAAAGTGGCTGAATTCAAATACCTAGGAACAATAATCATAAATAGGAATGAGATGCACAAAGAAATTAAACATAGGCTCAATTCTGGAAGTGCTTGCTATTATGCACTACAGAGACTCTTGACGTCCCAACTCCTTTAAAAAAACGTTAAACTGAAAATATATAAAACTATTATTTTACCAGTTATATTATACGGATGCGAAACATGGACTCTTACTTTAAGGGAGGAAAGGAGATTACGAGTATTTGAGAATAAAGTTCTTAGGATTTCTTTTTTTGATCAAAGAGAGATGAAGAGACAGGTGAATGGAGAAGACTTCATAACAGTGAACTACATGGTCTTTGTAGGAAGTCAGATATAGTGAGAACAGTTAAGTCTCGTTGACTGCGTTGGGCAGGACATGTGACATGAATGGAGAGTAAAAGATGTGCATGGAAGCATCTTGTAGGAAAACCAGAGGAAAAAACGCCCAGTTGGTAGACCAAGAATGACTTGGGAGAATAACATTAACTATGATTTGAGGAAAGTAGATTATACAGGGAATGATTGGAAAACATTGGCTCAGGATAGAGATGTATAGAGAGCTTATGTCCGCGCGGCCATGAACCTACAGGTTCTATATTGCCTAGTTAATGATAGTTAAGATTAAGACTAAAACTAATAATAAAATGTATACAAGCAAGATAAATTAGATTGTTTGGTAGACTGTCCCTGTCTAATGTATATAAAAAACAAAAGAAAATAATGAGACATAGAAATAAAATTTTACGATTATACAATATTTAAAACAAACAAATGAAAATATTTGTTAATCTTAATGTTATTTTCATAAGTAATTTAATTTATTAATTGTTTAAATAATACTATCAGTGAGGTGTATAAGTTAGTTTCTTATTAAATAATTATTTAGTTTTTTAACAGTGTTATAGTTTGACGGTCTCTGACATAGGGCGGAAGGGAATTTCGTATTTTTGGGATTAAGAGGGCCCATCATACAGGGTTGATGATCCGGCGCTGGGGTCTACTCAGCCTCAAACGGAAGTGAATACCAAACATTTCTTGGTAGTAAAGGGACTGCCATCACTAAGGTCGATAGTCGGGTTGACATCTCGTGCCGATTATCTAGAAATGTGGGAAGCCTTAACTACTACTGTAAGGCCTGTAATGGGATACCTATATCTTTCGTGTTATTTCAGGATTAAGGTTCTTTTATGTTCGTAAATCTAAGCGCAGGATCAGGCATGGGGAACTGGGGCTCCGGGAGCTCGTAACAAATCCTCTCCGACAATACCCATGCCAACTCATTGTATACTTGCAGTGGCAGACGCAAGTATACAGTGTTTGACAATACGCAGTGAGAGTCAGTGGCGTACAATTCAGCGTGAGCATGGCAAATTCAAAACACCGATACCATTTTAATACTGGGGGGGGAAACCTTTTTTTTGGGGGGGAAAACTTATTATTGTTGTATTCAGAATGGCACGGAGGGCTTGGAACTATACAGGTTGTTGTCAATAGACTCGTATCCCAACATGAGAGATTTTGCAGGCCATATTCTCGCAATGCTTGGTTCGACTTATACATGCGAACAATTATTTTCGAAGTTGAACCATACCAAATCTAAAATACGCTCCAGAATAAACGATGACACCCTAGTCTCAGTATTACGCATCTCTAAGAGTACTATCCAGCCTGACATAGACAAATTAGTGTCAAGAAAAAGGCATCAGCGGTCCTCTACGCGCTCTTCAAACGTTACACGTAATGTACGTAAGAATGGATGGGATTAGTACAGCTCGAGACCAAGCTCTGTGTGTTTGCTGGGAGACTTGTGGGGAGTGGAAGGAGGTACACTTCTATGCTTCTCATAGTACTAACAGCTGAGACAGCAAATTCCTTTCAGACACACGGAGCTGGGTCCCGAGCAGTATATATGTTTCAGGTTATAAGGGTGTGCCGCCACTGATACTGGATGGAATGCGAGACGATAATAACAACAGTTCAATGAAGGGTGGGATGAGGAAGGATGTCATACTACCCCTCATTCGGCAGTTCCCCATGCCTGCACAGGATTTTTACAATTTTAAAAAGCCCATCGACCCTGGCCGCGAACCTCGCAACCAGAGGCGAGCATGATAATTATTAAGTTTACTAGAATCGACCTGAACTTTACAGAGATTGTAAATAGCATGAAATCAAAAAAGAGAATGGATATAAGAAGTTTAATATGATTTGGTAGTGACATGAAAATATCTGGTATGACATGCGCATGCGTGATGTGGAACCCAGAACCAGTCTCCTTTTCCTCAAATCAGCGATTCATATAATGAGCGGGTATTATTAAAAATGACAGACTCTCATATGTCTATTGTTGCGTGCGACACCGAACTTATAGAGTATAATTATCCTCACGCACCTTTTGTTATTGTAGACACTTTTATTCACAGCTCCGCATAATGTAAACCGTTTAGCAACTTTTTATAATATTCTTATACAGTAAATGCTCCTTATTCGTGGGGGATATCGTCGGCAAATATACCGCGAATATGATATGGTAATTTTTATGGGTATATAGGGGATATGTTCCGAGGTTACAAAATAAAATAAAAATTATCAAAATAAAATCAATTAATGGGAGATTTTGAAAAAATTCTATTGCTGTAATTATTATTGTCAGGTTTAGGCAACGACTTAAGAACTTAGTAATTTTTCATGTTTTGCCGCTTTTTTAATAGGTATTTTAATCAAGATTGATATTCAGCTGTGAATTCTGTGATAGAGTGCCTTATTTTGTCTTCGGATTTCTTGATTCATTAACATTGAAACAGCGTGATATAGACGAAAACGACTCGCCAAACGCGTATAAACGGTCAAGCCTTTCTATTTTTACTTTAAGCGGCAACACTACTTTTTTCCGCTTCAGAACTTTCTTTTCTCCTTTTACTCGACATTATAAATTGGAAACAAAGCAGAAGAGACACGTGTTATTCAATCAAAATTATTGCAACGAATGACAAGTTGAAACAATAAAACACCGTTAGCGGCGAGGGCGGCATTTATCAGCGAACATAGCGGTTCGTGAAATACTGCGTCGGTGCCTTCTAACAACTAACTTTAGGCTTAGTGACAATAAGGTTTGTTTTACTTTTATATTAATTTGTCCATTTGGTTTGAATCACTCTTTGTAAAAGCCGCCTTTACACGTGCCTGCAGTAAAAAGTCGATGCGTTAATAAAGGATATTAATCCTTCTATACCGACTGGATCCGCGAATAAAGATTTTTTAGCCGCTAATACAGGAACTGTGTAGCAATTTTTTAACCCGCGAATAAGGAGCTTTTACTGTAATTCAATTTGGTTTAACGAATTCCGAGGGAATGTAGGTATTGCTCTCTCATGAAAATGTTTTATTTCTACAATTCTCAATTCTTCATCATTCCTACTTACTACATACAGAAAATGACGACTATATATATATATATATATATATATATATATATATATATACACGGTGATTACAAATGATTGGAGCGATTTCATGATTTTATTGTAGCGATCTTATTTGACATATCTTCACAGAACTTTAAAGTTATGTATAAAAACTCATAAGGTTTTTTTTTGTTTTCTCTCGCAGCCGTGTTTCAGCTTTAAACCGAGAGAGCGCAGCAGTTATCAAAGATGGCGACAGGCGAGGAGAAAGCATATGCTGTGCTTGAATTTCATTCAACTCAATCTGTGATAACTGTGCAACGACACTTCAGAACGAAGTTCGAGAAAGATGCACCGAGTGCCAACTCCATTCGGCGATGGTATGGCGCAATTTAAAGCTACAGGATGCCTCTGTAAAAGGAAATCAACGGGTCGTCCTTCAGTGAGTGAAGAAAAGGTTGAGAGTGTGCGGATGAGTTTCACACGTAGCCCACAGAAATCAACACGAAAAGCGAGCAGAGAGCTGAACATTCCACAACCGACCGTTTGGAAGATCTTGCGGAAAAGATTGAAGCATAAACCTTACCACTTGCAATTTCTACAAGCCCTTACGCCCATTGACAAAGTGAGTCGGTTTGAATTTTGTACACAAATGCAGCAGTTTATGGATGAGGATGGTTTTTGTGAGAAACTTGTCTTCAGTGACGAAGCAACATTCTTTGTGAATGGCAAAGTGAACAAACACAATGTGCGAATCTGGGGCACAGAAAATCCCCGCGTTATTGTGCAGCACATTCGCGACTCCCCAAAAGTTAGTGTGTTCTGTGCGGTTTCTCAGTTCAAAGTTTATGGCCCTTTTTTCTTCTGCGAGCAGAACGTTACAGGACACGTGTACCTGACATGCTGGAAAATGGCTCATGCCGCAGCTGACGACCGACAGTGAGACCTTCATCTACCAGCAGGATGGTGCTCCACCACACTTCCATCACGATGTTCGTGAATTTTTAAACATGAGATTGCCAAACCGATGGATCGGTCGCAGTGGAGAGAATGATCAGAAATTGTTGTCATGGCCTCCACGCTCCCCCGATTTGACGCCGTGCGATTTTTTTGTTTGGGGGTATGTGAAAGATTCAGTGTTTGTGCCTCCTTTACCAGTAGACTTACCAGAACTGCGAGCTCGCATAATCAATGCCTTTGAACAAATTAATAGGGACATGTTACGTCGAGTATGGGACGAACTTGATTACAGACTTGATATCTGCAGAATCACCAAGGGGGAGCATATGGAGCACCTGTAACATCTCAAAAAAAACCTGGGAAGTTGCTCTATGTATCTGTAAAAGTTCGTGAAAATATGTCGAATACTACAGCTACCATAAAATCATGAAATCGCTCCAATCATTTGTAATCACCCTGTATATATATATATATATATATATATATATACCATAGGGTAAGTGCGGGTGAATCAGGACAAAAATTTAAAAAAAATCTTTAATATCGGTTTCATTATTGGTAAGACATATATTATGTTTTGTACATCGTGATTTAATATAATCTTTTATCTATATTTTGTACCAGTTACAGTTTCACCAATGGAATGTATGAATAATTATTGACAATTGTAGTAGTCCATCGATGTGGTCTCGAGGTAGCGTGCTGCCTTGTCTAACAGCGGGCCCGGGGTCGATTCCCGGTCGGGACAGGCTCCTGGGTGAGGTTTTTTCGGGGTTTCTCACGTGTAAGACAAATGTAAGGAAGCCTAGGGCCCAACGGTCCCCTAAAATCATCGGTCATCATCATTATATTATTTCACCTATAATTCCCTAGTAAAGCTGCAAAACATAGCATGAAAATGCTATGATTGAAGTGAAAGACATGATCTAAGGGTGAGCACTATAGAATAGAAATAGAATATTCCAGTATTGCATGTTTCTATAATCCTAATTGTTAGGGTGAATAGGGACACTGTTTTGGGTGAATCGGGACAGTTTCAAATGGCTTATTTCTGTAAAATATGTATTTATCAGACATTTTAAACACAATTTTTATAACATAATTTTCTATATAAACTATCATAGAATCAAATTTCTTTATATTAAGCGTACAAACTTTTTTCTTTCTTTCCTCTGCTCTAAGACTTTTCATGATACCATTCACGTCCTTTATCATGACGCTATATTTTATAAACAAACCCCACACATAGTGCTATTCTTTTCCGGCTCTCCAGTATCATCATCATCATTTTCTACTTCTTCAGATTCTGACGAAGCGACGATAAATTTATGCTTATTGCATTTTTCTGCGCGAAGCAAAAGACTGTCTTTCCCACATTGTTGAAATGTAATTAAAATCTGCCTGCAGAAAAAAGGAAGAATTCTTTGTAGGCTACCAAACGATTTTTTCAGCGAATCGTTTTCTCCCATTGTTAGGGTGACTGTGAAGATACGAACGAGGTACCCCAAATAACTCTGCCGGATGATACAAGCTCTTCTCTTTCGGAATGCTTTAATAGCTCTATGGAAACCAACTTCTGTCCCAACTCTATTTAAAATTACCCATCTGCAATTCAATAGTGCATCAGAAGTGTAATCGAATCCAAAAATATAACCCACTATAGGGATAATTCCCCTTAAGGCAAAATTCTTGTAGTCTGAGCGGGAATCAAATCCGGAACTTAATTAACTGTAGTCAGAAGCTTTGACCACAGGTTATATGATACACGTAAAGATACTGCATGTGATATAACCTTAAGTAGTATTCCTGGTCACTCCACTGGGAAGCATAGGGCCTCGATAAAAGCTCCCCAACGAACTCGTTTGCCAATGCCTTAATTTCATTCCAACTTATCCCTGCCTGTTCAGCTTCATCCCTGATAGTATTACTCCATGTTGCCCTCCTCTTTGCCTTCTCAATCCTTGGGTGTTCCAATCAAAT
Organism: Diploptera punctata; assembly: GCA_030220185.1. Classification (NCBI taxonomy): domain Eukaryota; kingdom Metazoa; phylum Arthropoda; class Insecta; order Blattodea; family Blaberidae; genus Diploptera; species Diploptera punctata. The sequence continues at coordinate 1,643,365 of JASPKZ010009795.1, forward strand.
GCCATTTTTTGTAATTTTATCATTCCGCTGTGGTCTCGAGGTAGCGTGCTGCCTTATCACGCAGAGGGCCCGGGTTCGATCCCCGGCCGGGGCAGTTTTTCTGGGTGAGGTTTTTATCGGGGTTTTTCCTCACCTGTAAGACAAATGTCTGGAAAACTTTAAGGCCCAAACGGTCACCGAAATAACATGACCATCATCATCCTTATCATCATCATCATCCTTCATCGGTGTGGAAAGCAACGGGAAGCTACCACACCTACAATTCCCTAGTAAAGCTGCAAGCATAGCATGAAAATGTTATGATTGCAATGAAGGACCTGCCTTCGGGCAGAATTACTATGGATGGATCATTCGCTCTCCTTAACATATGACCAACCATTTCCATTTTATAAATTTAATTTCTTTACAAATTTCATTTTGATTCGTTCTTCTCCAGACTTCTTTATTTGTTATAATCTCTGGCCACCATATCAAGTTAAAGTAATCCCACTACAGGCCTCAGGAGGCCCTTGGGGTAGTAGGAGGTTAAGGCTCCCACTTTTTCTGGACAATCGGCACTTGATGTCAGCCCTGCGTGCTGAGTCGACCCCAGGACCATAGTGCCGCCAGAAGGTTTGGGTCAATTTAAAAATCCTGACCCCACCGGGACTTGAATCCTCGACCTTCCGGCTTGTAGCGCAGTGCCTCAACCACTACGCTACGGCGTGCCCCTCCCAAGATATTTCTCAGGCAACGATTTACAAAGATTTGCAATTTCTTTCCAATTTGTTTTGTAGCCTGGCATGGCCTTAAAACGTGTATAAAAAGATTTAATCTGGTGAGTTGTCTAGGAATTAGTAGGACTATGTGGGAAGAAGAAATGAAGAAATACGAGTATGGATTTGAGTGACAGGAAGTTGACATAACACGTAAATTACACGTTTCAATTTGGAATGATGAGTTGTCTCATGGTTAGAGTAGTGGGAGGTTGCACCCCCTGGGGGCGGGAGGATCTGTACCAGTCAGTGGCCATTCTACTTCCCCTCTCATGGTTTTCCCACGCCAGCAAGCATCGACCAAACAGAAATTTGTGACCACGAATAAATTACTATATTCTCCATCTCTTTTACATAGTTATGTATCATAATCAATTTCCAGTCATTTCTTATAAATTACATCAATTTTCTAACGTATCCAAGATATCAAAGCAAACGTTCCTTATAAACTCTTTCTATATACGGACACGTTAAAGTTGCAATGGTATAAGTCACATTTGTTTATTTTCCAAAAATTAACAAAACAAAAAGTATTGTAATGAATTAGGGAACACATATTAAACATGTGAGTCCACCGCTGTGGTCTCGAGGTAGCGTGCTGCCTTGTCACGCAGCGAGCACGGGTTGGATCCCCGGTGGGGACAGTTTCCTGGGTGAGGTTTTTATCGGGGTTTTTCCTCACCTATAAGACAGGAAACTTTAAAGCCCAAACGGTCCCCTAACATCATATGGCCATCGCTATCATCATCATTCCTATTCATCTTAGATTAAGCTTAAGATCAAGGACTCTCCTGGCGCACCATTACCATCCTCCTCATCACCCATCATATCATCAGAGCAACGTAACCCCACATTCCAGGTGCCCCAACCTCAGAAATGGGTTACAATTACGCCAGTACTAGGAGAGAACACCAGAAATGTCCAAAAAGGACAACCTGGGACATTTAAAAAAATATATTAAACATAGACTCGATTCTGAAAATGCGTGCTATTATGTATTGCAGAGACTCTTGACGTCCCGACTCCTTTCATAAAACGTTAAACTGAAAATATATAGAACTATTATTCTACCAGTTATATTATATGGATGCGAAACACAGACTCTTACTTTGAGGGAGGAAAGGATATTACGAGTATTTGAGAATAAAGTTCTTAGGAACATTTTTGGACCAAAGAGAGATGAACAGACAGGTGAATGGAGAAGAGTACTTAACAGTGAACTACATGGTCTTTATAGGAAGCCAGATATAATAAGAACAGTTAAGTCTCGTAGACTGCGATGGGCTGGACATGTGGCACAAATGGGGAATGAAAGACGTGTATGGAAGCTTCTTGTAGGAAAGCCAGAGGGAAAACGTCCAGTTGATAGACCAATAATGAGGTGGAAGAATAGCATTAACTATGATTTGACGGAAGTAGACTTTACAGGGAATAACTGGAAAACATTAGCTCAGGATATGGATGTATGGAGAGTTTATGTCCGCGCGGTCATGAATCTACGGGTTCGATAGTGCCAGTTAGTTAGTTATATATTTAAACAGGTCAAAATACCTAATTTCATTATGTAGAAGAAGGGTATATTTTAATGTTAACATTCAGGGGTGTTACTTGAATCCAAATTTAACATGAGAATTGAATTTAGTTTGTGCAATGGTTACAATTTTATTTCTGATGAAAATGACTTATACCACTTTGACTTTAACCCGTCCATACACATGTACCGTGTCCAGGAAATTATGAAGTAAAAGGAAATGCTGTCTATTTAATATCAGGGTGAACATTTATAATTAAATATTTACTCCAAAAACAAATCTAACCCATAAACTGCTACTCTTGATTAACTTCTTTCGTCATTTTGTTACATATAGATCCCTATTCGCTTGAATTCCAACTTTTAAAAGTAAATAAAACAGGTCTACAACTGAGCAGAGTACCATGCCGTGATATTCTCTAAATATATCACTCAACTTTAGAATTTTTAATGATTAAATAAAATAAAACTGTTAAAGTTTTGTACGATTTTCATATTTATTCTAATACAAATTCATTACAGCTGTTCCAGTGCTTTGTATCTTCTTCAGACGAATATAAATTAATTTTGTTATTATATATACATTTGTAGTATTCATCTGAAGAAGGTACAAAGTACTAAAACAGCTGTAACGAATTTGTATTAAAATAAAGGGATGTATGAGGAATAACAATAACACATTTTTACATTAACTAGTGATCGCCTAGCGGTCGAAATTCGACCTCAATTCATTAATTTTTTTAAGTATGTCACAAATACGTCATTATGCATTAATTTTCGATTTATTTTAAAAATACGAACGATAGGAAATATGTGGTATAGCTTAGCTAAGCCATATTTGATAAACAATAACGCGTCATTTGACATTTGTATACTATTTAAATTTGCATTTGGCCTATTATTATGTGTACGGGAATATATTATATCCCTGCTTCTTTGTCTCTCACTCCAACCCGTCAATGTTCTATGTCGAGGCATAATGGAAGTAGGTGCAAATATAGGCTATAAATATTAAAAAAATAATTATATTACAGAAACAAAGATTAGGCAGGGTTTAATTTAAATAATAGATTGTACTCGCTGTTTTTTAAATCACTAATAATAAATATGCACGAGTAAGTCAATTCACATTGCTGCTGCACAATTTTCTTCTTTGTAACAATGCACTTTCAGTATGAACGTAAACAAATGAATGTGTACTCAAACAAATGAATGAGTAATACACATAAAATCCTTAGAAAACAATTTATTTTATTTTGTTGAATTTAATCAATTTGTAATACATATTATACATAAGTGATCCCACAACAGGCCCGGAGGCCCTTGGGGTAGTGGGAGGTTAAGGCTCCCACTTTTTCTAGACAATCGGCACTTTTTGTCAGCCGGGTTGTCAACCCTGCGTGACGGCCGCCTTTACCCCCAGAACAAGCGTCTGGTACTCATTTCCGTTAGAGGCTGAGTCGATCCCAGGGCCATAGTGCCGCCAGAGGGTTTGGGTCAGTTTAAAAATCCTGACCCCAACGGGACTTGAACCCTCGACCCTCCGGCTTGTAGCACAGTGCCTTAACCACTACGCTACGGCGTGCCCCACATATTATACATATATTATATATTTTGCGGCACTATGGCCCTGGGGTCGACTCAGCCTCTAACGGAAATGAGTACCAGACGCTTGTTCTGGGGGTAAAGGCGGCCGTCACGCAGGGCTGACAACCCGGCTGACATAAAGTGTCGATTGTCTAGAAAAAGTGGGAGCCTTAACCTCCTACTACCCCAAGGGCTCCTTCTCTACATGAACTTTAATTATGCCAAATGTCACACTCTTTCGTGCATGCAATGTGCTTAAAAAGGGGTGCAAAGTTTGTATATAGATAACCTAATAAAACTATACGTATTTTTTTGGTCGATGTGGCTAATTTATTATACTTACCAATATTGTTACTGGAAGTAAATCAACGTTCCCACATCTAACCTGGTTGCTATGCAAACAAAAGAAATCTCAATGCTGATATGGACTCAAAAAGCACACGTTCGGTAAGTAAAATAAAATATTTCTTAAATGTTTTGTACACTAACTCATACCTTTCTTTAGACTTTTCCAGGAATTAATGCAGAACAGCCCACTCTCCAGGCTTCTTCAATTTCTCTATCATCTACCATGGCTCCTTCCATAATAAAATTATCAAACAGATTCTAATCACGGTACTACATATAAAAATGTCTCCACAGCCAACAAATCCTTGCTTAATAGTAAAATAAATGAAAAGCTACATAGCAACGATCACCAAATGTTTCTTTCTCATAGAAGTCATTTACATCCAACCAATATTTTAATTCATCTATTAATAAAAAATAGTCACATCGACCAAAAAATAGTATGCAATACACATGAGGTAAGCACGTAACAGATCTCGAAAATTGAAAAAACTCGACGCAAGCGCCTCGTTTTTTTTTTTTCAAACTTTTTCTCGATCAGTAACAAGTGCTTACCTCACTTGTATCGCAATATACTATATTGTAATGATAGTCTTCCTTTTAGAGACACGTGTATTTTTTGTTTGTTTGACATATTTCACTTACAGAGCCTCATTCAGATTTTAGGTAATTAGGGAACCCCGACAGAAAAATGTATATCTAGAATTGAAGGGAATAGAACTTGAGGCACTTGAAAATGTAGGTGGGAGAACAATATATAGTATAATGAATATAATAGTTGGCATTTGATGGGCCTTGTTCAGATGGAGACGTATGGCGAGTTTGTAGAAGGTGGCGATGAAAGTATTAAAAATGAGATAAGTTTTGTCTCTCACGAGAACTGGAGATCACGTGGCTCCAACTTAAGGACGATGCATGTTACATAACTGTGTGATTATGTGTTTTTCTCACAAATAACTATTTCTTATGCCGCTCGTTCAACCGGTTCGTTGTTACAATTATATTGTATTACAGCGATTAATATCATAGCGTGCCTTAGTACTATGACTTGTAGATCAACCACTTTACCGCATTCAATAAACTCTCCTGTTGTCCATATCCATTGTTGTCGGTCTCAGTGGACTATTTTTTACCAAGTTCACATCTTATTTCAAGATTCATATATTAAAATCTGCTCGAGACGAAGTATATTTTTAAGGCGTAAAAGTCCATAATATAATTTCCTTCAAAAGAGAAGCAAACCCATGGATCCCAAGTCGTAGATTAATGGCATATACTTACCTGCAATGAAGTCCGCCGTGCTGGTTCGGATGGTATCGTGCCTGATTCCTCACTAACGGGCCCGGGTTCGGTACCCGGCGGGGTTGAAATTTCCAATTGTTAAATTAAATTTTTTTTATAAGATTCATGATGTGTTCCGTTGAGGTATTATTCAAAATTAAAATATAAAATTATGGAATATTCACCTTAAAGGTCCGTCTCCTCAACTTAATTCGTTATTTAACTGTAGCGCTTTTGGGACTTGAAAGCGCTACAGTTAAATAACTAATTACGTTGAGGTGACGGACTTTCAGGTGATAATATTCCATAATTTTATATTTTAAATATAATTTTATTAGTTTACTCATCCCTGAGAAAAACAGATAAGTCCAATCAAGCGAGATCTATTCGCCTTGGCAATAAACATCCACATTAAATCAATAGTACATGCTTCACTAAAATAAATCCCCCTAAAATCGCCGTGTAGGCTAGGGCCAACCAGCTAAGCCCAATACTGAATACACACACGCGAATTCGCCGTCAAGGGAGAAATAAAAGTCCCAGAAAAAGGCACACTGGACAGCACCAATAGCTGTCTACAAGAGAGAGAGAGAGAGAGAGAGAGAGAGAGAGAGAGAGAGAGAGAGAGAGAGAGAGAGAGAGAGAGAGAGAGAGAGAGAGAGAGAGAGAGAGAAAAACAGATAAGTCCAAAACTGGCACAAAGAAGTTAGGTCAATATATGTTTTTCCCCAGTGAACTTCCTCCCTTTTACACTTATCCAAACAAAAATGATCTATTATTGCTAATACAATGAAGAATATATTTATCATGTTTTTACCATATGAGGTTGCATAAAGAACAGTATCCATTAAGAAAATGGAAAAAATGACATCTGGTTTTTTCCCGGGAAGAGTGAATTTAATTGCAAAATGTTTAAATATAGGGGCCAGGAGAGATGGTGATGTACAATTTTTAATCGCTAGATTGTGCACGAGATTGCTGCATTAAATTTCAAATCTCTCCATAGCATGTATGTTGAGAAGGCATATGGCACTGTTGATGGCGATTAGTCTGTCGGATGAGAACATTAAGCCTGGTGGCAGACTTTGTGTATTTGATAGAAATAGGCTACGTTTCGGCACCGGGTTTCACTTTCTGCCTTCTTTTTCATTATCATGTACCGAAATCACCTTTTCGGTACGTAAAACTACGTAACAACTACGTCATCGTGTCTTCCCTCTACAGTGATCTTATAGAACAGTGCCAAATTCCCGTCTTCGTTATCCTCTCTCGTACGTACCCCCCTCTTCCTTCTTTATGCGCCGCGTGTGACTGCGCATCTTCCCCTTGTTATCGAAGGCCTCAAATAAGCTGTGCAAGTTAATATCAGTGTCATCATCAACTTTGGAATCGTCGTGGTCAGATCGACGGTAGCTCGAAGGAGCTGTTTGGTTTAATCAGTCCCGTAAACCAGGGTAGGGCAACCAGGACTGTGAACCCTAGCCCTTGGCTGGACTGGATTGAGTGTGTGTATGTATGTATGTTCATTATTATTATTATTATTATTATTATTATTATTATTATTATTATTATTATTATTATTGTTGTTGACTTTTTCTTTTGATGACCGATTTATATTATTTCATTTATGTCTTTTTCTTTCAATGGTCAAGAAGATAAACTTTTATTATATTATTTGTATTTCAATTATCTGACTGATGACTCTAATTAAAAGTTACATTTTTTTAGTTAACTTATGTTTACTAATTGAGTAGCTAGTTATGATTGGTATTGATTTATATTCTAAAGCTTTCTCGAGCCAAATTAATCCCCTTTTTTCCTTCTAGCTTCACTTATGACTCTAATTAAAAGTTACCTTTTTTTATTAGTTAACTTATGTTTACTAATTGAGTAGCTAGTTATGATTGGTATTGATTTATATTCTAAAGCTTTCTCAAGCCAAATTAATCCCCTTTTTCCTTCTAGCTTCCACGATTATAATACTGTTTAGCATTAAGTAATATATGTTAAATAATTTACTAAGGAAAGGTGGATTAATCTTTGCCTTCTATGGGCCCGGGCAAAGGAATGTGGATATAGTTACTCAAATCTTTCAAACTCAAGGTAATTAAAAAAATATTGGTAGGATCGCGCGGTGCAATCATATCTCATACAACACACTTTACATTACACAAACTTAACATACACTCTTCCTACACTGTACACATTACATGAATATCCTAGGTAAAGTGATGTGCCAAAGTGAAGCGTAAATTGAAAATAACGCCCTCCCCCCACGGGCTAGACCTTGTCGTGGTGGAGGGGCTCAGTACCTAATGACCCAGACGACTAGATAGGGAAGTCTGATTTTTAACTAGCTTGCTATCTAGTAAGAGGAGAAGGGAAGCGAACTAGCTCCAACGCGGGATACCTCAACGGCTTCAGAAGCGGATGAAGAAAATTGTTCTCAATGGTAAAGAAGGTGGAATAGGAAACCTTGCAAGCCAAGGGGTAGATGGGACTCCAAAAGCTTTGGTTAGCAACCCGTCTAGGATAAGGAAACTCCTAAATAAATCCCCGATCCACTAGGAAATGTGGTTGTGCGTCTGGGCTGGTAACCCGACCACATAAAAATATCCAAACTCATCTCTCTCACAGTGTTCAGCCGGACGGATATAATGGACGAGCCAGTGAAAAGATGGACAGAACAACTGTCAGGCGGAACAGGCTATTTTTGCCTAGCCCGTGAAGTGAAGAAGAAGAAGAATTAACGCCCTCTATTCGTCCAGCGCGGAACCCGAAGCACGTAAAGTGCAGTGGGTGGCATTACAACACACACACTTATCTGCTATGAGTTTCAAATTGTGTGTGGATCTTTGTAAATTGTCCTCTAAACAGGATAGAAAAGCTAATTCATCCATGAATAACATTATGTCCAAATTAAAGTTTCTGTTTATAGGTATGTGACCATGACATATTACCTTACATTTACATGTCATGGTAATCATATACAGAGTGAAAATTATTTAAACTGACAAACTCTGGGAGCTTGTAGGGGACACCAAAACAAATATTTTCCCCTAATGTCATTTTTTCCTATGAGGATTATTTAAACCAGTAGAGGAAGATTTTTCTGGCGGCAAATTAATTAAACAAACAAACACTTTTGCATTTTTTATTACCAAGAGACAACACATTAACACAACGCAATTACTTAAATTACAGTAGAAGTTCAAAAATGCCTCCATTGACATGTAAACAAAGGTTACACCGGTGGATCATGTTCTAACACGGACAAAAACTGCAGGAGTATCGTTAATTACTCCTGCTGCTGCTACTATCCGGGCAACCAGATCCTTTTCTGATGCAACAGGAATTGTGTAAACAAGGTTGCGCACAAAAAAAATCCAAAGGGGTCATATCTGGGAATCGAGCAGGCCATGGTACAGGACCACCTCTGCCAATCAACTTTTCTGAAAACCGTTGGTTCAAGAATCGACGCACACGACGACTGAAATGTGCCGGCGCCCCGTCATGTTGGAATCACATGCGTTATCTTGTAGGGAGCGGGACGTCTTCCATCAATTCTGGCAATGCTCTGGCGAGAAAATTGTAATAGTGCCTGCCATTTAATGGCCTAGGGAGGAGATATGTCCCAATTAAACAGTCCCCAACAACACCGGTCCGTACATATATCAGTTTACTTACTCCAGGTGTATCGCTCCATTAGTGAACAGATACAATTCACTACTATACTGGTGGACAAAACAATTCCTACCATCAACAGCAGTTGCAGTCATGACAACTGAAGAGCGTAATACGCCCTCTACAGGCATTAGGGAAAATATTTGTTTTGGTGTCCCCCTACAACCTCCCAGAGTTTGTCGGTTTAAATAATTTTCACTCTGTATATGTCAGATGAATTGATAATGTGAAACAAGATTTCAAGATAATCAGAATTAATAGATGAAGGAAGAAGACAGAAGACAATGAAGCATATTGTTGGGGCGGTCAAGGCCTGAAAAGGTAGTAGCACATATTGATGATGATGATGATGATGTGTGTGTGTGTTTTAAATAGAAGGGGCCAGTTGACGTCCTTGTCGAGCTCAGGAACAGGCGATTTCCATTAGGCTGTGACAATTTGCAACTTTGATTGAAAATTATCTGTATTTTATAGTTAATAATGTACCTAACACGCCGTAGCGTAGTGGTTAAGGCACTGAGCTACAAGCCGGAGGGTCGAGGGTTCAAGTCCCGTTGGGGTCAGACTTTTTAAAACTGACCCAAACCCTCTGGCGGCACTATGGCCCTGGGGTCGACTCAGCCTCTAACGGAAATGAGTACCAGACGCTTGTTCTGGGGGTAAAAGCGGCCGTCATGCAGGGCTGACAACCCGGCTGACATAAAGTGCCGATTGTCTAGAAAAAGTGGGAGCCTTAACCTCCTACTACCCCAAGGGCCTCCGGGCCTGTTGTGGGATTAAAAAAAAAATGTACCTAACAAAACCAATTAACTAAATACTGACTCTCAAATCCGGAAGTTCATGGACTGCGGACATGCTCTCCATACATCTCTATCATGAGCTAATGTTTTCTAATCATTCCCTACATAATTTACCCATCTCAAATCACGGTTAATATTATTCTCCCATCTCATTCTTGGTCTACCTTCTGGACACTTTCACTCTAATTTTCGTAAAAGAAGTTTCCATGCCCCTCTTTCATTTCCCATTCGTGCCACATGCCCTGCCCATTGCTGTCTGTGAGACTTAAACTGTTATTATTAAATTCTTTCCATAAAGATCATGTAGCTCACTGTTTTGTAGTCTTCTCCATTCATCTGTCTGTTCTTCTCTCTTTGGCCCAAAACTTTTTCTAAGAACTTTATAATATAACTGGAAGAATAAACGTTATATATATATATATATATATATATATATATAATTTAATTTTTTAGAGAAATTGAGATGACAAGATTCTTTGTAACACATAATAGCATGCGTTTCCTGTGTTGAGCCTATGTTTGATTTTTTATATCAATTAAATATCTCTAATTTAGTTCACTATTGCATTATGTGCTAGTTGACTAAAGTAATTGGAAGGCGCATATTTTTACACCTGTGCAGTCAGTGGTGGTTTCCTGTTGCAGTTCCGGGGTTGTAAGAGGGTTTGAATTTCCTGGCGGAAGAGGGCGATTGCCCCAGTAAAGTAGGGCAGGTGATAATTCGGCCTGTAATATTTGGTGCAAAAAGTGTTTAGTTTTTGTTACTAAAATTATAAAAAGTAATTTAACAGATGTGTGTCTGTTACGTACAATGGTAATTTAATTCATATTTTAGACGCTACAACATCGGAGTGCCATCTAGTATATCTGGTTCCTCTCAAACAGGCTATGGATAATTTATTCTTAGGTTTGTTTTGTGTTTTAAAGTAGATCGCTGATTTGATTTTAATGCTATGAAATTGTTGTTGTGATTAAATGGGTTTTGGTAATTATAGGGCATTCGATAAGTAATGACAATGCTATAGCACTATTTTGTGAATACATTCACTGTTCCTCAAATTAAGTAAGCAATACCGCCCTAAAAGATGTTCAGGGTTAATTAAATTGTATATTTTTGATAAAAGTTTTCTCGAAGTATTTGGAGCTGAATTTGTTTAGAAGGTGGAATTGGGAAGTACTCGAACATCCATCAAATTCACCAGACAGGAGCCCTTATTCACCAGACAGGAGCCCTTATTCACCAGACAGGAGCCCTTATTCACCAGACAGGAGCCCTTGTGACTATAACTTATTCACAAAGAACCTCTCGAGGCATTCGGTTTCAATAATGGGTAGATATCCATAAAGCTGTAGATCAATCAGACGAGAGAGATATCCAGAAATGATGCTGCAGATGGTGCGCGACTTCTTCCAAGGATTAGCAACGTATATTGACTTGACAAGAGACTATAAATAATATCGTAATGTCAAAAGTAACCTAAATATTTTTGTTGTGATGTTATAGCAGTATTGCCATTACTTCTTAGCATATGCCCTAGTAAATATTTGGCTTGACTAAAAAACTTGAATCAGATTAGTTGACATTGGAGATCGAAGCTGAAATTCTCGTATATGAGTCTCAAACGCTACTTAGTCAATTCGCTAGTCAATATAGCTCTGACATTTCCCGATCCATTACAATAATCGCATTTAGCACGAATCAAATTAAGAGGCACCAAAATATACATTTCTTATGGGTGTTCTTTCTCTTCTATCTCTCTTTCCCTCAGTTTATCATCTCCCTTTATAAGTAGGCCAACATTTACATGCTCCACCTCACCCTGAGACTTACAGAGACACGACTTGCCGGGACATTGAATCTCTGGATCACACACATTTTTAACCCACAAGCACATGGACGGCATTCCCAGATGAGTGGATCTATTCAATGTCAGGTCCACCTACAAGACAATACGAACAAGTTATAATTCACTCATGCATTTATACTAAACAAGACTAACATGATATTGATGTTTGTGATGACCAGTCAATGTTTGGGGACCTTTGAACCCTAAAGTTTTCTGACAATTGTCTTACAGCTGAAGGAAACCCTCTGAAAAATCGTTTTATTGGTACATTTTTGCAGGAACTGGTTGAGATATACGATGGAGCCCCTGTAGCAGATTCAGCAAACTCTTCCTTCAAAAACTTCATTTTCATCAATATTTTATATTAAATAATTCTTTTCCAAAGTCAAATTTCAATAATTGGCCTATCCTGCATTCGAAATATATATATATATATATATATATATATATATATATATATGGTCGCACATAGAAATACATTATATAATGGAAATGGACAGCTAATGACAAATGAGGGAAATTTTGAGGAAGTGGTTGAATTCAAATACCTAGGAACAATAATCACAAATAGGAATGAGATGCACAAAGAAATTAAACATAGGCTCAATTCTGGAAATTCATGCTATTATGCATTGCAGAGAATCTTGATGTCCCAACTCCTTTCAAAAAACGTTAAGCTGAAAATATATAAAACTATTATTCTACCAGTTATATTATATGGGTGCGAAACATGGACTCTTACTTTAAGGGAGGAATGGAGATTACGAGTATTTGAGAATAATGTTCTTAGGAAACTTTTTGGACCAAAGAGAGATAAACAGACAGGTGAATGGAGAATACTACTTAACAGTGAACTACATGGTCTTTATAGGAAGCTAGATATAATAAGAATAGTCAAGTCTCGTAGACTGCGATGGGCAGGACATGTGGCACGAATGGGGAATGAAATATGTGCATGGAAGCTTCTTGTAAGAAAACCAGTGGGAAAACGCCCAGTTGGTAGACTAAGAATGAGGTGGGAGAATACCGTTAAGTACGATTTGAGGGAAGTAGATTATACAAGGAATGATTGGAAAACATTAGCTCACGATAGGATGTATGGAGAGCTTATATCCGCGCTGCCATGAACCTACGGGTTCGATAGTGCCAGTGAGTTAGGTTTAGGTGTTGGATAACTCAGTAGTTTTCGCGTTGACTCTCTTCAAGGAGAAGAAAACTGTAGAAATTCAATTTTTATTTAATTAATTTATCATACTTTTATTAATTCCATAAGGCGTTCCTATTTCTTCCAATCAACTATGTTTGATTTTGGCGGGATTATTTCATCTCTCAGTTCTATTTTAATCATCATATATGAATAATTTATATTTTTAAAATATTTAGATATGTTTCTATGTGTTAATTAGTATTAGTTCGCATTGTTTAAATTGATCTACCTTATACTGGTGATTGTAATTTTTATGAATTCTCTCATGGCCCTTATGCGTCCATCTTATGTAATCTTTTTCGATGAAATGGATACATTACCGTATAGAAAATTCTGGAGCTTAACTAACTCACCTGACCAAATGATATTCTCCCATTGGCAGAAGCTTATAATAATAATAATTATAATAATAATAATAATAATAATAATAATAATAATAGTATGTATTATAATTTGACATCTAAAATATTTAATTATTATCTCTGTCCAATTAAATTAAGGATAAGTTTATTGAAACAATTATAAATATATTAAAATATTATTAACAATCCAGTGAACACAATATTTTTCTAAGTTTAATCAACAATGTTTAAAAGGAATCTCAGAAATATTATCTAATTGTTGAGACCACTATTTTATTCAAAATACACAAATTTGTATGCAATATTTAGATTCTTTACAAAGATAAAAACTTGTATTAAATAATTTAAAAGAAATAAAATATTCCTTTTTAATTTAGGGTTTAAATATTCTAAATCTTCTGCTTTATTTTTTTTACTGCGAATTACTTTTTATTCTTCTACACCACCGACTACCCTTAAAACTCGATATTTTTACTATGGTCCACTCTTTATTTTATTTCTTGAAATTTTCCAACCATTTTCTTTGGCGACCTTCATGTGCTTCTGGTGAAGATATGACTAATATACAACAGATTATATGAATCACGTCTAGAAATGTCGTAATTAAATAACTATATAAGAATTGTTCCCATGGAATAGTGTAAGAGGAAGAAGTCACGGTGAATGCTCTAAATAACAGTTTGCTCCTGGAACAATTTAGCTCATCACCAAGTATGAAATAACTGTAATCAAACTGTGATTTTAATAATTGAAACAAAATATTTCCCGTTTGCGATTAAATAAATCTTACACGACCTTCTTGGTAAGCCATCGCTGTGATATAGGAGTAACATCATCCGCCTCTCATGCAATGGATCGAGTTCTTTTCTCCACCTGACTGAATTTCCCTGGTATGTTTTCCTCAACCCTAAGAAAACTAAAACTCCTTGGCCTCACATGCCCCATTTATAGAAGTGATCGGTCATGCAGATTAGTATAGGGGTGACATGTGGTCAGCATGTCGTGTCTCCCATCCATTATAGCTGTTTTCTTAATCTGGACCATCTACTTTTGTTTTATATATATTGTAAAAATCCCAAATTTGATTTTTTTTTGTCTTTATATGATCTAATTTTTGTTTTGTTGTTCTATTGTATACATTGCTAATTTCCATGTCTAGTTTCAAATATTTGGGCTGTGATGTTGGCTACAATGTGGAAAGAGATATTGACTCCAAAATAAATAAATTTCAGATGATGAGTGGAACAATACAGAGAACATTCAAAAATAAAATTAGAAAAGAAGCAAAGATAAAAATGTATAATGTTATGGCGGTTCCCACAATATTGTATGGATGTGAAACTTGGGCACCAAGGAAAGACAGAAGGATAGAATACAGACGGCGGAGATGAGGTTCCTAAGACAAGTTAAAGGATGTACAAGACTTGATAGAATAAGAAATGAGGATATAAGAGAAGAATTGAAAGTACAGCCTTTATTGGATAAGGTCACGAATTACAGACAGAAATGGATTGATCATATGGATGGAATGAGTAAGGAGAGGTATCCATTGTTAGCGAGACATTATGAAGCAAGAGGAAGATGTGATGTTGGAAGACCTAGAAGACGTTGGGCTGATGCATTATGAAGTCGGAACGGGCAATTACCTAATCCCTGGAGTGATGATGATGATGACATTGCTAATTTTGACAAACACTATTTGGAAACGTTTATTAAAACAAAAACTATTCATCTAGTTCCCTCAAGATACTGGGTAGGACCGATCCTATACTGATCGAAATTTCAGAGAATTTTTTTCCCCATAGGGACTCGACCCAGCACATGATCTACAGCTCTGCTCCAATGCAATAATGTCTTAGATCGCTCGGGTACGGCTTTGACTATAAAGAATGTCTAGAAATTGGCGTTACAATGGAAAGCCAGAAACCGAAGGGATTAAACCGAACAGTTTACTAAAGAAAAAAAACCCGCGACCCTCGGGACCAGAGGCAAGTTCCTTATGTATTATGTGAAAAATAGACCAATACTTACCATCATTAGAAAGTAATTCACTGCAATTTTTTTAGAGTAAATGTACATTTGTGACCCAACGACGAGACATTTTTATTATACTTACCACAACAATTAAGTAACTCATGGCATTATCGAACCCGGAGGTACATGAGCTGTCCATACATCCCTATCCTGAGATAATGTTTTTTTCAACCATCCTCTGTATAATTCACTTCTCTTAAATCATGGTTAATGTTTTTCTCCACCCCATTCTTGGCCATGTCCCGCGCCGTAGACGAGTGTTTAAGGCAAGATATCTTGGCGCAGAGCTACGGGACCTGTGCTGGTTCGGGTCAGTATGGGACCGGCGCGGCGCATACCCAGCATCGTGAGAAATTTGGATAGCTACAATAAGTAGCGACTCCAGGTTGAGAAAACCAGCTATAACGGCTGGGGGACGCGACATGCTGGTCATATATCATCCCTACACTGGCAAGATGATCGTCTACCTCTGTGATAAACACATGAGGATGTGAGACGAGCTACAGGATGGTAGGCCAAAGGCCTTCTAGGCCTCTCGCCCCATGAAGTTTGGAGTTTCATGTCGTATCTACTGGGCCCTTTTCTATGATTTTCGTAAAGAAGATTCCATGCACCTCTTTCATTCTCTATTCGTGCCACATTCCCTGCCCATCGCAGACTACGAGGTATTCATAATTGAAATCTGCCCAGGTATTTTTCACTCTGTATATTCTTAGAATTCGATATTGACAAGAGTTCAGGCTTAAATTATATACTTTTTTCAATTTGGTTATTGGTTATTTAATAGTATGTGATGGAATCTGGAAGTATTGAATTTAGATTAAATAATGACAACATATTTGACATTCAAAGAGAGTAATGGATGTTTTTAATGTTAGGTAATGTTAATAGACATATTACCCGTCAGGTCAGACCGGTTTCTAGGGAACCAGCAGTGAGTTCAGTTCTCTAACCCGGAGAAATTGATCGATAATTGGGCAATTAGTGCGAATCTTGTTAGTGTTTTGTTCACACACACCTAATGGCGTTATACTCTCTAAGGAACTAGACAAATGACGTGCGACATGCTAAACCTTTTCACTAAACCCCAGTTTTGTATTTGTTCTTTTCAATGTTTTACTGTTATATTTGTACTCGTAAATTATTCACAACTGTAATTTTTCATTCAACTGTATACCAGAGTGCCTATACATACATACATACATACATACATACATACATACATACATGCATGCATGCATACGTACATACATACATGCATATATATATATATATATATATTAGCGGTCCCGACAGACGTTGTCCTGCCCGAATTATTCTCAACAGGTCAATTATTCATGGACTTCTCAGAAGTTTTTAACGGTCAATTATTTTTTTTTTATTTTAAAAATATTGGGGATTGTATGGGTGACATTTTGGGGTAATATGTTCTGATATGCGAAAAATCTTTTATATGTATATATATATATATATATATATAATAAGAAAAATAAATGCCTGGACGGGATTCGAACCCGGATCTCTGAGTCTGTACCTCAGTGTGATATCCATTACACCACCAGGCGAATCCAATTCAAACATTTATTCTTCTTATATATGTATTATATTCTCCATTATTATATATAAATATATATATATATATATATATATATAGCCCGATTGCAGCGCCACCTACCGGCCACCTGCCGGGTCCAATTTGTGGATCTAAACCCACTCAAAAAAAAAAAAAAAGAATCATCAAAATCGGTCCACTCTTTTAGGCAGTTTTTAATTTCGGGTTTCAAGTAAACCCCCACTTCTAATTGTCGCATTTCGCTCATTTTTGGATAATACCTACCTCGGTTTATTTTAATATGATATTGTGAAACGTCGAACAATGTGACCGCTAGAGAGATTTTTAAATGTTCAGTTCAGGTAAACTTATGCACCTAATGGTTTTAGAGGGTCCAGTTGTGAATCTAAACCATCGAGGGAGCCAATCAGACACACACACACACACATACAAATTCATTTAAATCGATCCAGTCGTTTAGGAGAAGTTCGGTAACATAGACACGTACAGAAGAATTATATATGGTGTAATAACTAGATCTATTTAAAAAATAATTATCAATAGTAATCGCGACAAAGTCGCGTGATTTTGTCTAATGAAAAACTCAACTCGCGTTGGATTTGGAGTGACTATTTAGCGAATAATACAACAGCTGAAGATAAAAATAATTATTAATTAAATAAAAATAAAACTACGTTTTATTTTTATTTAATTAATGAATATGGATTTTCATCAAGTAAACACCAACTCAATTGATTAAAAATAATTATATGTTTAATTTTTACTAAATGTGAGGTTATGTATACTTACTCACTGTCACTATCGAACCCGTAGGTTCATGGCCGCGCGGACATAAGCTCTCCATACATCCCTATCCTGAGCTAATGCTTTCCAATCATTCCCTGTATAATCTACTTACCCAAATCAAAGTTAATGTTATTCTCCCACCTAATTCTTGGTCTACCAACTGGGCGTTTTCCCTCTGGCTTTCCTACAAGAAGCTTCCATGCACGTCTTTCATTCCTACTGTATAAAGTCCTAACATTTCATGTTCCTAGGAACATATCCCTGTGTTTGAGCCTTTGGCATGGGTTCCCTGAAGTAGTCCCCGCCCGGAGAACCGAATGGGGGACTATTGAACCCATGTCCACATTTCTTGACGTTTGTATTTTTACGGTGAAAGATCGTCACTCTTTCGACCAAGGTACTTTTTTCGTCTGGCTTATCACCTTCGACCAGTCCGGCATGGGTAACCCTATCGGCAGCAATGCTACCGCCGGCATAGCATTGACTATAGGCCGAAGTATAGAAAAACATACTTTACGTAAACATTTGTGAACTTAAATTAAACAAATTACATCTGCTTCCTACGTTACCGCCATCCGCGACAATATGATACATGTCTAATACTTTCCTTTGTAGTGAGTCACCGGAGGCCATGGGTTACTTATATTAAAAAACACATGGAACATCCATAAACGTGAGGTTATGTATTCCGATCTTATTTTCGGGTGATTTCTAAGCCGGCTGGGTAGTTATAAATAGCATATCTTTACTGTTAAATCTCTCTGGGCTTGGAAAAAATTGTATGAGAAATAACTATTAACCATAATGCAGATCATTATACAGCATTTGATACATTTTTTAGAGCAACAGAATTAACTTTTTTTGGTAATTTTTGAAGTTGTTTTCTTATGGCATTTCTTACTGTACCATATCGATATCCTTGTCAAATAAGTTAATTGGCGGAGATATCTCTCATTACGAATAGGAAGAGGAAATTTTATCAACAAAAGAGGCAAAATTATCGGTCTATAAAATAAATAGTCTATATAATTTTTAAAATGTATATTATAATTTTAATTTTATGACTGTATAAACACCCAATCTAGTACATCTTAAAAACTATTATTACTCCTGGCGCGACAGGCGTAGAAGGCCGTTAGCCTACCAGCCGACTGCTAGCCTCACATCCACATGTGTCAGTCACAGAGGTAGATGATCATCAGCCAGTGTATGGGTGACATAGGTGTGACATGTGGTCAGCATATCGAGTCCCCCAGTCGTTATCAGCTTAAAGAATAAAAATTCTAATTCAAAAGAGTGGAGTCCTCCGGTACCTCAACGGAATTTGATTATAAATTTTGTATTAATGTTGACTATATAAGTTTTGCCATTTGGTGACCTAAGTCCAAATACGCCCCTCCATGGTATCTTTACCTTGTCGTGGTGGAGTTGCTTGCATGCTTAAATGATCCTGAGAGCTATGCCGGCGGTAGTATTGCTGCCGATAGGGTTACCCATGCCGGAATGGTCGAAGGTGATAAGCCAGACGAAAAAATTACCTTGGGCGAAAGAGTGACGATCTTTCACCGTAAAAATACAACTGTCAAGAAATGCGGACATGGGTTCATCTATGTATGGAGAGCTTATGTCCGTGCGGCCATGAACCTACGGGTTCGACAGTGCCAGTGAGTAAGTAAGTAAGTAAGTAAGTCCAAATACGAGCATAATACTCTTCTTCTTTATATCAATGTAACCTCTCACTTTACAGGTAGTTTTTACATGCCACACGCCACCCGGACCTTACAGTGGTACCACCTGTCGGGAGAGGGTTTTAAACTGTTGATCACAAGGACATGGAGGGCCTCCCCGAATGAGTGATCAACTCAATGTCAGGGCCTTCTCATAGACATCACAACATTAAGACGAAACACACCATTCATAATGAACATGGCGAATATGACAATGATGATTATGTTGAGTAGATGATGTAGGGGGACCGTTCATATATATTATCTGCTTATAGAAGTGTTTCTGTGAAGTTTGGTGTTTATAATTAGAACAGTTCCAGAATTATGCATTTTTATATCTCCATCATCATCATAGTACATTCACGAATTTAGGCCATTTGTTGACCTGCTTCGGCGTCAAGAGAAACACCATCCAGAAGTCTTTTGAGTGGACGTCCTGGTCTTCTTCTTCCTGCAGGTTGATATCTTAACATTTGTTTGGGTATTCTGTGATCTTCCATTCGATGAACATGTTGCATCCATCTTGACTTATAATCAGAAATTTTGTTTTCTAAAGATTCCATGTGTAATTCTTCTAAGATGTCTTCATTTTTTTGTGATCTAGTAGTGTGTATCCTGCAGTCCTCCGAAGATATCTCATTTCAGCAGATCTAAGTCTCTGTATATCCTTCTGTTTCAACGTCCATACTTCGCTACCATACAAAAGAGTTGGAAGAGCCAGTGTTTTATACACTTTCAGTCTTGAATGCTTTTGGACTAACTGTGGCTTGAAGATAGAATTTATTAACCCTAAAATTCTTAAAAATTTAGATATTTTTGCATTTACATCCTTTTCTTCTTCATATGAGATATTGCATCCTAGATATGTAAAATTATTCACCTGCTCCAAAATTTTATTGTCCAGTACAATTTTACTTCTGACAGGATCTACACCTTGAAATGCCATAATTTTTGTCTTTTCTGTAGATATCTTTAATCCATATTCTTCTGTAATTTTGTTCTATTTTTTAAAATATTTTATTAAAAAATGCCCCTTACTATGCATTTTTAAAATTCTCTCATAGAATTTGAGATTCAGACTCTTTATGAATCCACTAAACACATGTGCTATAAAAAACATAAAGGGAGGATACTGCTTACTTTTCATTTTTAAAAAATCCACTTTCAATTTAAAAGACAGTGAATGCACATCCACTACGTCTTCCTCCGAGGAGTGATTTTGGAAATAAACAGGATGAAAATCCATATTTGTTAATTAAGTAAAAATAAAACTTAGTTTTATTTGATTTTCATAAATATGAAAAACTGCTTAATAATTTGGAAACCTTAATTAATTTGGGATCCAGTTTATCCAGAACTTTAATATTTACACACACGATTATTTAAATTAATATAAACATAACAAATACATAAAAAATAACCAGTTTCCATCTTCTCTTAGTTTATTGTAATTGTTACGGAAACTATATGCCGACAAGTGGTCCCTTTTCATATACACGCATGCATGCGTAACTAACTCCAAGTGGTCTCATTTCATATACACGCATGCATTCGTAACTAACTCACTGGCACTATCGAATCCATAGGTTCATGTCCGAGCGGACATAAGTTCTCCATACATCCCTATCGTGAGGTAATGATTTCCCATCATTCCCTGTATATTCTATTTCCATCACAGCATGGTTAATGTTTATCTCCCACCACATACTTGGTCTACCAACTTGGCGTTTTCATTCAGGTTTTCACACAAGAAGCTTCCATGCCCCTCTTTAATTCCCAATGCACGGATGCATTCATATATAATATAGTTTTGTAATTGAACGATCTATATTTAGAGGTTTTTTTGGGGGGTTTTTCCTTACCTGTAAGACAAATAATGTCAGGAAGCTTAGGGCCCGACGATCTCCGAAAATCATCCGGCCATCATCATCATCCTTATCATAATCATCATCATTCTTCATTGGCGTGGAAAGCAACGGGAAGCTACCACACCTATAATTCCCTAGTAAAGCTGCAAAGCATAGCATGAAAATGCTATGATTGCAATGAAAGACCTGCTCTCGGGCAGAATTACTATGGATGGAGATATATATATATATATATATATATGTGTGTGTGTGTGTGTGTGTGTGTGGCATGTATGATGGATGAAACGGGTGCATAGAAGTTTCTTATAGGAAAACCAGAGGGAAAACGCCCGTTGGTAGATCAAGAATGAGGTGGGAGAATAATATTATTATCCATGATTTGAGGGAAGTAGATTATACAGGGGATGACTGGAAAACATTAGCTCAGGATAGAGATATATGGAGAGCTTATGTCCGCACGGTCATGAACCTACGGGTTCGATAGTCCCGGTGAGTTAGTTATATATACATATAATGCCTAAAACAATTTTGTGCAGTTCAGGAACAAGCATTTTTATTAGTTTTGCTTCTAATCATGTTTTATCTAATTTACCCCTGCTTAGTATTTAACTATATCTATTTATAGAAATAAAAAATAAATCAAACGTTGTGGTATAAACGTCACATAAAACCCTTTACTTTATAATATATATTGTATTGTATATTTTTCACCTTATGTGTTTTGGATATTGTTATTTCCAATTTAAAAATTAGGTCCCACCGAGATTTGAACTCGGATCGCTGGATTCAAAGTCCAGAGTGCTGACCATTACACCATGGGGCCGTACATGATATAACCATAATTAATGCTGTAGATATTATTGCCCTTAAAATTCAAACGTGCGTTTAATGACATACGAATTTAAAAAATGGCTTAGTATCAATTTCTGGAAACTCATGAATGTAATTACATATTTTAATACTTACTGATCAACAACTATAATATCAATTTAGGCCTATATTATAATACATAGTTATTTGCCCAATGAATAAATAACATGTAAGTTGAATAAATGACCGTTAGGCATAAAAGTGAACTTTCACATTTAAAATTTTATGAGCGAAAAGCCTTTTCTCATGAATACCAGTATATTTTCGAATTTGAAAGTATTTATTTTACAAAAAGTACTTCATAAAATTTGAAGGTCCCACCGAGATTTGAACTCGGATCGCTGGATTCAGAGTCCAGAGTGCTAACCATTACACCATGGGACCGATGACACACAGCACCTTATCGACCGGCAGTAGAACAACGTAAACACGTGCTTAGATTGAGGTTATGTTCAATTTTTCTTATCTTTATATAATTTCAATAGTTTCGAACTTTTATATTTATAAAAATCTGCATTTTATTTTCAGTGTCCTCCGCTCTGTTCTCGGAGTAACGTCTTGCCTCGTACGCAGCCCTCTCGGGTTCGGTTCCCAGTCGGAACAGATTTTCTAGTCGAGGCCTTTTTTTTGTCCCGAACAGTAGCTGCATGATTTTAGGCATCGCCCCTTGGTGCAGAGCTCTACCACTTGCGCAACTTCGAGGAGTCCCCCATGGGAGATAATTTTTCTAATTGTATTTCGGCCAGTAAGGGACGGGAGCCCACCCAGCATCGTGAGGAATTTCAGGAACTATAATAAATGAAGGAGTAGGAAAAATTAGTCATCTTAATATTGAACCCCCTAAAATAACTATAATTATTAATAGTCCTACCATATCATATTCTTAATGATTAAATTAGTATATGAGGAATTTATTTGTACTTTATTTGGTGAATTATTTTAAGGAATTAGGCAAAGATTTATTCGCCTGTTTATCAAAAACATCGCTTCATGATATAGTATGAAGTATTACCTGCCCTATGATTTAATTAAATAAGTAGCTACTCCTTGTTTGAAAAACAACAGCTATAAAGATGGGGACACGACATGCTGACCATATGCAACTCCTTACTGTCGGGATGATTGTCCACCTCTCCCATTAACACATGTGGATGTGATGTCAGCAGACGGCTGATAGGCCGTGTAGAAAAAACATAATAATTATTAATAATTAACCCTTTGGTTAGATTATTTATTCTTTCATTTAATGTTGATACTAGTTATGCAGCAAGTTATTATGGTTATTAATACAAATAATTTTATACTTACTTTTATTTCTATTGTAATAATATATTGACTCGAAAAGAAGCCGTACTCATCAAAATTTTAACTTGGAAGAGTTAATTTGTGACTTACGCCATCCCGATTTTATCAGTTTAATTTTATGACTTTAAAATCAAGCTCCTCCTTTTTAACATTCTGAATAGGTCATAGCATTATTTTGCAGTAAGTATATATAGTGTACGAATGTAAACACATAGTGCTTGCGGGTTATAATATAAAAACATTTGTAGCAATTGATTATGCCACACAAAAAAAAAACACTGTTTGCACTTTCTTAAATGAATTATTTCCCAGGAAATAACGTTGCAGAAAAATATAATTGACATTTTTACATCATATGACATATAAATTAATTAATACGTATAATGTTGGTTATAAATTTCTCCACTATGATGCATTCTTACAATATTGCGTTCCTTTGAATATAAATAATATGATCTGGTTGCTGTGATCAACAAAAGAAGCAAATGAAGTGTACCAATCGTTTCTCATTTGTTTTCAAACATCGCCGTATACATTAAATATATAAATATTTTTAAATGACTATAGTTAAATAGTCCACCGCTGTGGTCTCGAGGTAGCGTGCTGCCTTGTCATGCAGCGGGCCCGGATTCGATCCCCGGTCGGGACAGTTTTTCTGGGTGAGGTTTTTATCGGGGTTTTTCCTCACCTGTAAGACAAATGTCAGGAAAACTTTAAGGCCCAAATGGTCCCCGAAATCATATGGCCATCATTATCATCCTTACCATTGTCATTATCATCATCATCATCCTTCACCGGTGTGGAAAACAACAGGAAGCTACCACACCTACAATTCCCTAATAAAGCTGCAAAGCATAGCATGAAAATGCTATGATTGCAGTGAAAGACCTGCCTTCGGGCAGAATTACTATGGATAGATGGATAGTTAAATAATGATTTGTGAATAAACAGCTTAATTTTATTCGTTAAATAGTCCTAACAAATGCCACTCTTAATTTTGCCAAAATCTCTAGATAAATTATTTTCTCATATCATACAATATTATATTATGGCTCGTAAACACGATATTTCAGGACATTCATAGTCACCTGGACACGGTGCAAGAAAATGCATTTGCAACTCTTTTGAAATACTTTTATTGTTGTTGTTGTTGTTGTAATATTATGAACAAGAATCTAGCAACCACCTAGAACAAGATTTTTGATCCTTGTTTTATTTTTTTTCCAAGTTTAGTTTTAGGGTAAAAATAGGTAATTTAGTGATCGAGATTTTTTCGTGATGCATTTTTAGAACTTACTTAAAATTGTAATATTAATTTTCATTGTCACTTATTTCGTGTGTTCAGGAATTAGGAACAAAGCACCTATGTAGTAAAACTGAAGATATAAAAATCATTAGTTATATTTTACCCCAGTGGAACCCATGTCCGCGTTTCTTGACGTTTGTATTTTTACGGCGAAATATCGTCACTCTTTCGACCAAGGTACTTTTTTCGTCTGACTTATCGTCTTTGACCTGTCCGACATGGGTGGGTACTATTTCGACGGCAATGCTACCGCCGGCATAGCTCTCGGGGGCATTTAAGCACGCAAACCACTCCATCACGACGAAGTAAAGATACAGCAGAGAGGGATTGGCTATATTTAGGATAATTAAATATTTTATCACGAAGACCAATGTAACTTATATGAAAAAAAAAAGTTGTTAACCTCACGTGGAACCTTTTTCAAGTTTGAAAAAAAAAATATATACACGTATTTAAGTAAAGTGGTCCTACCACAGGCCTCAGGAGGCTCCTGGGATAGAGGAGGTTAAGGCTCCCATGTTTCAAGACAATCGGCACGAGATGTCAGCCGATGGAGGGATACGATCTCTTGACGTGGAAACAGGTCTTTGACCTAATTCCATGACGTAGAAGAAGAAGAAGAAGAACTTAACAACTGGAACCACTATATTTACATGCCAATAAATTTGTTTTAAATTACACATCAGCTGTCACTCTTACTTGGAATAAATTTTTGTTTGATCAATGTAGAGAGGAAAAACTGGCGTAAGTGCGGTCCTGGATTCTAGAAAAATACCAAAAAATTAATTCATGCTGCCTATATCAAGTAAATATATTGTTAACTTTTCTTATTTAAGTTATTTCATTTTTTCTATATGTATTCTACTTGACGTTAATTAATTAAACGTATTTTCATTTCAATGACGTTTGTAGGCTATGTCCGTAGATTAATTTTATTCTCCTCATATGTCATGTGATAAAAATTGATATTTTTATTGAATAAAAAAATTGTCCAAACCGTCAGGTGTTTTTTTCAAAGCGGTCTAACATTGGTTCTTCAATTTCAAATTTATTGCGGAATGTATTATTTGGAATAATAATAATAATAATAATAATAATAATAATAATAATAATAATAATAATAATAATAATAATAATAATAATAATAATAATTTACCTTAATTCTGCCAGTTCAAATAAAACTAATAATAATACGGTATTAATAATAATAATAATAATAATAATAATAATAATAATAATAATAATAATAATAATTAGGTGTCTACCGCTGTGGTCTCGAGGTAGCGTGCTGCCTTGTCACGCAGCGGGCCCGGGTTCAATCCCCGCTCGGGACAAGTTTCCTGGGTGAGGTTTTTTCGGGGTTTTTCCTCACCTTTAAGACAAATGTCAGGATACTTTAAGGCCCAAACGGTCCCCGAACATCATCTGGCCATCATTATCATCAATATCATATTCACCTCATTAAATTAAGTTTAGGTTTAAGGCCTCTCCTGGCGCATCATTACCCATCGCCATCACCCATCATATCATTGGGGCAGCGTAATCCCCGCCTTCCAGGCGCCCCAACATCAGAAGTGAGTTACAATACGCCAATGCCAGGAGAGAATACCTGAAATATCGAATGACAAATAGGTGGCATTGAAAAAAATAATAATACTTAGGTAAACTGATCCCACTACAGGCCATAGGAGACCCTTGGGGTAGTAGGAGGTTAAGGCTCCCACTTTTTTCTAGACAATCGGCACTTGATGTCAGCCGGGTTGTCAGCCCTGCATGACGGCCGCCTTTATCCCCAGAACAAGCGTCTGGTATTCATTTCATTCGGGACCCCAGGGGCATTATGTCACCAGAAGGTTTGGTTTAGTTTAAAAATTCTGAACCCATCCAGACTCGAACCCTCTACCTTCCGGTTTTTAGCGTATTTCCTTGTACTTCCTTAACAACCACGCTACAGCGTACCCGAATAATAATAACAATAATAATAATAATAATAATAATAATAATAATACTAATAATAATAATAATAATAATAATAATAATAATAATAATAATAATAATAATAATAATATAAATCGACAGAAGACAGATTCCCAAGTAGAATACTAGGATGGATCCCACCTGATACAGGAAGGAGACTGCCAAAAATTACGTGGAGTGATGGTGTTCAAAACAGAATGAGCGAAAAATGATTGGTTGATAGAGAATGGAATGGCAGAGAGATGTGGAGGAAAATGGCAGAAGATTAGCCTAATTGGGCGCAGGAAGATGCTGTGAAACATTGTGAAACCTGCTAAACATTTTTTCTTAAATAAAACAAGTTCTCAGAGCATTGTATCCCACAAGATGCATGAGAATTATTATTATTATACTTAATTTATAACTGCAGTCACGGCCAGTTTGATAGATTTATTGCAACATATAAAGGAGGCCAAGGTGATTATTGGAAGTGCAAACTGCAAGCTGTGCAAATCGAGTAATTATTATACATTTCTGCACCGTGACTACTTCATTTGTAACGGTCTATCAAACTCTGAGAACAGATTCCAGCTGATAAAACAACACACCATCATTTATTGTGTCAACATCAGTTATGTTATAATAAATTGAAACTAAAAATTATACAAATTTTGAATAGTTTTAAAAAATTGATATGGAGAAGACTAACAGTGAGCTACGCGATCTTTGTTGGACACCAGATGTAATAAGAACAATTAATTCTCATAGACTACGAAGTGCAATTCGTGAGACACGAATCGGGAATGATAGAGGGACATGAAAACTTCTTGTAGGGAAATCAGTGGAAAGCGCGCAATTAGGTAGCCCAAGATTTAATGTGAGAATAATGTTATTCATAATTTGAAGGAACTGAATTACCCAGAGAATGGAAAACAACTTAGAATAGGGATCCATGGAGAGTTAGTGTCCATGTAGCCTTGAACTTACGGGTTCAATAGTGCCAGTAGGTTAGTTAGTTAGTTATTAGATAGATCAATTGTTAGTTATATTTTAGTTAAATGAAGTATTTTCAGAGCAATAGCGACTGATTCAGCTTTTTGTTTATTAGTGTGTTTATCATAAGTTAAGTCCCTCGCCGTGGCGTAGTCGGTAGAGTCCCTACCTTCCACTTCGGCGACCCGGTTCGATTCCCGGCGGGGTAGGGGATTTTTAATCTCCACCTTGGGTCTGGGTGTGTGTCTTGTCCTTGTGTCTATGTGTGAGAATAACAGAAAGTTATCAAAAAGGTAAAACAAAAAGGTAAAACAAGAAGGAAAACGGTGTAATCGAAAAGAGGGGGAAAAATAATAATAATAAGTTGGCTATTCTATAAGGGATAAGCGCAGTTGTTAATGGAGGGCGCTGCATTCATGTTTATGCAGGAATAGGACACGTGACACTGCTATCTAGGAAGAGCAGAGGGGAATGGGACGCGGGACACTGACAATGCAGGTCTAGTAGAAAGTTTGTTAGCGGTGCACATTTTAATATGTAAATTATCTTTCTGCCTTGTGAATTAATCATCTTTCTTGGAGACTTTTAGGCGTCTCCATACTTATACAATACAAACCTAGGTCTATAATACAAATTGTTGTACCGACACGAAATCACTGTTCAAGAGCGAACGATGAGGTTACAAGTGCAATTAAAAGACAACTGTGATTCTTTGCCCACTATACACTGCCTTATATGACGTCACGTGTAGCAACAAACAGTGCTTCGCGATGTGTCCGCCTGCAGATATATTTTGAATGACTAATACTATACTAATTCCGTCCTAAGTTCCAGTTGTAATGTAAACAAACTAGATGTATGACTGCATTTTCATTGGATGAATAACAGTTTTAACTTTAAGCATGTAAAAAAGTGTAGTACATGTGGCACGAAAGGAAATTGAAAGATTGGGTTGGAAATTCCTTCTAGGAAAACTAACTCAAAATGAAAATAATAAAAATATGTATTATCTAGTTATATGGGAGAATCTTAAAACATATAGTTACAATATTAATAGATTAAATAAGGATTGATTATATATTGTGCATGCGCAATGCAGAATATTTTGGAATTTCAGTTATTACAAAATAGCCGCTTCTAAAGAATTTCTAAAACATTGGAAAGAAAAGCATTTGAAAAGCGGAGAGAAACAAAAATTGTTGAATGTTTTCAAACAGTTTAGTGAAAAACATTCCACATTAGTAATTGAGAATGTGGTGAAAATAACAGCAGAATTTATAGTTGAGTCAGCAAAGAGTATAAATTCTGCTCTTAATGAAATTTGTACTGGTAAATAAAGGAAAATCTATCCACATCATGGAAAAAAGCGTAAACGTCTGATTAGATAGGCCCATATATAATTTTTGTCATATTTTTTGTTATAAATAATTAAGAAATGGAAGAAGTTCCTAATTATTGGTACCATCTTATCTTGTATTCAGTCTTATTTCGCGTAAAATACAATCTTGCCTAAAAACAATGTATCGTTGACATTTCCGTATACTAGTACTGCAGTTCATCCAATAGACAGAGTCGGCGTAGTAATATCGTATTCAAGTATAACTGGAACTTCGCTCGGAATTAATATAATATAAATATTATTTAAATCTATTTATCATGTGTAAAAGTAGATACCAATATATGAATGTGAATTTCAAGTTATAATTTGAGTTATATATATATATATATACGCCGTAGCGTAGTGGTTAAGGCACTGCGCTACAAGCCGGAAGGTCGAGGGTTCAAGTCCCGGTGGGGTCAGGATTTTTAAACTGACCCAAACCTTCTGGCGGCACTATGGCCCTGGGGTCGACTCAGCCTCTAACGGAAATGAGTACCAGACGCTTGTTCTGGGGTAAAGGCGGCCGTCACGCAGGGCTGACAACCCGGCTGACATCAAGTGCCGATTGTCTAGAAATAGTGGGAGCCTTAACCTCCCACTACCCCAAGGGCCTCCTGAGGCCTGTAGTGGGAATACTTTACTTTGGGGGCACGCCGTAGCGTAGTGGTTAAGGCACTGAGCTACAAGCCCGAGGGTCGAGGGTTCAAGTCCCGTTGGGGTCAGGATTTTTAAACTGACCCAAACCCTCTGGCGGCACTATGGCCCTGGGGTCGACTCAGCCTCTAACGTAAATGAGTACCAGACGCTTGTTCTGGGGGTAAAGGCGGCCGTCACGCAGGGCTGACAACCCGGCTGACATAAAGTGTCGATTGTCTAGAAAAAGTGGGAGCCTTAACCTCCTACTACCCCAAGGGCCTCCGGGTCTGTTGTGGGATCACTTTACTTTTACTTTACTTTACTTATATATATATATATATATATATCCATAGTAATTCTGCCCGAAGGCAGGTCCTTCACTACAATCATAACATTTTCATACTATGCTTGCAGCTTTACTAGTGAATTGTAGGTGTGGTAGCTTTCCGTTGCTTTCCACACCGGTGAAGGATGATGATGATAATGATAAGGATGATGATGGCCATATGATTTCGGGGACCGTTTGGGCCTTAAAGTTTTCCTGACATATTCTTAATTCACAAATATTACGTAAAAATAATTCAATAAAGGTTGATAGACTCTTTAATAAAATAACATTATAATATTGTTAGCTACATTGAAGTATTAACACTTAATAAATGAATATTAATAAAAAGTTTCAGACTTTGAAAAATAATTATATTTACACCTTTGCTTTATTTTACTATACAAAATAAGATAAAGTAATGGCTAACGTCAAAAAATGAAATTATTATTCTCAATTATTATCAATTTCTGGTAATGAAATGCAAATTAATATCAGATTGCATGATGTTGAATTAAAATTGAAACTGGTGAAGATAAATTTGAATGTTATAGTCAACTTCTCGAACCATATTTTGTTGCAGTGACGATCCTGGGAACTAGATGTCTCTGTTGCGTCGCCTGAGGATCTTGAGCAGTTTTCGAATCCACATCCATAAGGACCAGATATAAGTTACAATCATTATATCCCGCACTTCTGAACGTCTGCCATGTTTGTCGTTCAATATTTTCTCTACTTGCAGTTGAACCATAATTAAATTACTTTATCTCCACCAACGTGTGATTGTTTGCAATATTTCATGCACTGCTGCCGTTGTCATCTGTCGAATAATTAGGAAACTGTGTGTTATCGGTAATTACTGCGTGTCATTAAAATTACACAATGTAAGTTTATCGCTTCAATTACATTCTTGTTACTGCTAATTAGTATTTGCATTTTATAATCAGATTAATTAATTCTGTAAATTAACTGCGATAATAGGTGTATTACAACACGAATACAAAGGGTGTCTAAAATCATAATCTGCATTGCAGAGACTCTTGATGCCCCAACTCCTTTCAAAAAACGTTAAACTGAAAATATATAAAACTATTATTCTACCAGTTATATTATATGGGTGCGAAACATGGACTCTTACTTTAAGGGAGGAAAGGAGATTACAAGTATTGGAGAATAAAGTACTTAAGGAAATTGTTTGGCCAAAGAGAGATGAACAGACAGGTGAATGGAGAAGATTACATAACAATGAACTACATGGTCTTTATAGGAAGCCATATATAATAAGAACAGGTAAGTCTTGTAGACTGCGATGGGCAGGACATATTGCACGTATGGGGAATGAAAGACTTCCATGGAAGCTTCTTATAGGAAAGCCAGAGGGAAAACGCCCAGTTGGTAGACCAAGAATGAGGTGGGAGAATAACATTATCTATGATTTGAGGGAAGTAGATTATACAGGGAATGATTGGAAAACATTAGCTCAGGATAGGGATATATGGAGAGCTTATGTCCGCGCGGCCATGAACCTACGGGTTCGATAGTGCCAGTGAGTAAGTAAGTTAGTCAGTCTAAAATCAAGATTGCTTGTTTATTAAGCTTAGGATGTTTTATTTATTTTATTTATTTTATGTATTTATTTAAACATGTTCTATCATACCTTACCCGTTTGTGAGCCTGACATAAACAATATACTTATTATATAGAAAGACCAACAGATAGATATACAGGCAGGCGGACAGATAGGTATGTAGGCAGACAAACTGACTGATAGATAGGCCTATATAGAAAGGCAGATATATATTAATAGGGTTACCAATGCCGGACTGGTCGAAGGTGATAAGCCAGACGAAAAAAGTACGATCTTTCATCGTAAAAAAACAACCGTCAAGAAATGCGGACATGGGTTCAACTGGGGTAAAATTTTCCGGAGGTCAAATAATCCCCCATTCGTTCTCCGGGCGGGGACTACTTCAGCGAACCCATGCCAAAGGCTCAAACACAGGGACATGTTCCTAGGAACATGGAATGTTAGGACTTTATACAATAGCGGGGCGCTAGAGGTATTAACCCGTGAATTAGATAAATCACCCTTGGATATAGTCAGGATAGCGATGTATGGAGAACGTATGTCCGCGCGGCCATGAACCTACGGGTTCGATAGTGCCAGTGAGTTATATATATATATATATATATATATATATATATATCTAACTCACTGGCACTATATATATATTTACTTACTTACTCACTGGCACTATCGAACCCGTAGGTTCATGGCCGCGCGGACATAAGCTCTCCATACATCCCTATCTAGAGCTAATGCTTTCCAATCATTCCCTGTATAATCTACTTCCCTCAAATCATAGTTAATGTTGTTCTCCCACCTCATTCTTGGTCTACCAACTGGGCGTTTTCCCTCTGGCTTTCCTATAAGAAGCTTCCATGCAAGTCTTTCATTCCCCATACGCGCAACATGTCCTGCCCATCGTAGTCTACGAGACTTAACTGCACTTATTATATCTGGCTTCGTATAAAGACCATGTAGTTCATTGTTATGTAGTCTTCTCCATTCACATGTCTGTTCATCTCTCTTTGGTCCAAAAATTTTCCTAAGAACTTTATTCTCAAATACTCGTAATCTCCTTTCCTCCCTTAAAGTAAGAGTCCATGTTTCGCACCCGTATAATATAACTGGTAGAATAATAGTTTTATATATTTTCAGCTTAACGTTTTGTGAAAGGAGTTAGGGCATCAAAAGTCTCTGCAATGCATAATAGCATGCATTTCCAGAATTAAGCCTATGTTTAATTTCTTTGCGCATCTCATTCCTATTTGTGATTATTGTTCCTAGGTATTTGAATTTAGTCACTTCCTCAAAATTTCCCTCATTTGTCATTAGCTGTCCATTTCCATTATATACTGAATTTCTACGTGTGACCATATATTTAGTTTTACTGATATTTACTTCCAGTCCTAATTTCTTAGGGTTACTCAATAGTGTGTGTGTGTTGGCCTTTAGTATCTCCTCGCTATCGGCCGGTAGTACTACATCATCAGCATAAACTAACAGCTTATTAATACCATTGAGTTGTAAGCCTTCCTCATTCTCTAAAGATTTGATGGCATGCTCTAGTACAAAATTAAATAGTATAGGAGATAGTGCATATCCTTGCTTCAACCCATTCTGGATATATATACAGAACGAATAAAAACATGGGGATAAACTTCAAAGATGATTTCTGGGATGAAAAGGAACAAACAAAATCATATTTGTTTTACTACAACACTTTAAATGGACAGGCATATTTTGAATTCCTGCAGAACACTAAGGGAATGTGGCTGATGCATGATGGCATACCATCCCATTTTTGCTTGAACGAGATTTTCCCTGAAGATGGATAAAAAGGAGGCTCTTGTGCCTGGCCAGCAACCATAACAACTAACTTACAGATTGGATATTAGGCCTAATCTCTCTTTTTTTTTGTATGAACGTATCTTATTTTTGTGTCCCTTATCATCGATGGTGGATAAGGTTGACTTTAAACGGTATGGGGAATGTCACTATTCATCTTAGCGACCTCCAAAATTATAGATAGCTAGTATCAGTTTTATTGAACGAAGTGGCGTTTCACTAATATCATCTGAATTACCACCACTGCTAATTATACATATGTTCACCTTTCTATATAAGCAATATAGGCCTAAGTCATTTTTCTCTGATTTTTTATTATTACATATTTTTAAACTGCATTTTGAATTCTAAACATGAAACCAAGTTACAAACTGCACAGTTAAGATTTGTATGTCCTTGTTTAGATCTGAGGAGGATAATTAAAAAAGAGAAATGCTGACATTCGTGAAAGGTTAGAAGTTCAAACATAGTAGAAGATATCCAAACATATGAAAATAATTGGTTAAATCACCTCCATAAAATGGATTCAAATAATTGATCAAGGAAGGTATCAATCTAAAGGAGGCAGGGACAAGGGAAGACCTAAATAACCCTGGAGAAATGTAAAAGCTTAAGATACAGGAAAAGGCTGTACTGAGCCTAAATCTAAAATGTTGACAGTGATGACACTATTAGGCCTATATATTTACTTACTTACTTACTCACTGGCACTATCGAACCCGTAGGTTCATGGCCGCACGGACATAAGCTCTCCATACATCCCTATCCTGAGCTAATGCTTTCCAATCATTCCCTGTATAATCTACTTCCCTCAAATCATAGTTAATGTTATTCTCCCACCTCATTCTTGGTCTACCAACTGGGCGTTTTCCCTCTGGCTTTCCTACAAGAAGCCTCCATGCAAGTCTTTCATTCCCCATACGTGCAACATGTCCTGCCCATCGCAGTCTACGAGACTTAACTGTTCTTATTATATCTGGCTTCCTATAAAACCATGTAGTTCATTGTTATGGAGTCTTCTCCATTCACCTGTCTGTTCATCTCTCTTTGGTCCAAAAATTTTCCTAAGTACTTTATTCTCAAATATTAGGCATATATATATATATATATATATATATATAAAATTTATTTATAACTTTAATTGTTACTTTTTGTTGTCCAACACGAGAATTTTAGTTAACTAAAAACATTTTATATTATTCACCTTTCGGATGCATGGAGAGCTTATGTCCGTGCGGCCATGAACCTGCGGGTTCGACACTGTCAGTGAGTTAGGTAGTATTCACATTTCAAATAATAATAATACACCTAATTAATTTTTAATGAATTCTTTAACAACTTAGGTTTCACATACCTGGTTAAGAACAGATCTTAATAGACGATTTTTCTTTCCCCCAAAGCTAAACAAACATGTCCAAAATAAAAATTATTATCTATTGGTTATGGTAGAGTTCTTAATTTTTAACAAATGCGAACATATCTATTGAAATCGGCTATTAAATGTAGATTTTTACATAAAACATATAAATAAAATTAAGGAGATATGAGGTTTTTGCTTCTCATGAAAAAATGAATGAAGTGGACACGTTCAGATTTGGAGAAAGAATAAAAAGTACACTAATACCGTCTGGGTGGAAGTGCGCGCGACTGTCCCGACAGGGATCTCTGGTTGGAATCTTAGGAGTTCCGGATGGGTATTGGTGGTGAATCACACAGGATTTTTTTTTTCGGGGTTCATCCGTTTCCCGAATTTCATCCCATCAACACTCTCCGCTCCTGTTATCTCCCATTTCATGTCATTTCATCTTCATTCATCCATTTCATATCACCTTTTACCTCATCTCATGTTAAGTAAAAAAATAGCCTGGTTTAGCAAATCTTGGGTGATTAAAATATGTGGTTGTGATAGTCTAATGGGGGGACATGCATGTAATTCCTCATGACTCCGAGCCTGTGTATCATCTTAGAGTATAATAGGCCCAAAAGGAGAGCTGTATCTAGTTCTCTTCGAGGCCTTGCGCCTAGCACAAATAAACGAGTCATGTGTGTCGAACCAGGAACACCACAAGAGACCATATAGGCCTAGTATATATCATCTCATTCATTCTATAAATATGGTAAATGCAATGAAGCTAAAATAAGATTGCCAAGTTAGGGTCTAACTCCAAATCTGATATATTATCATTTACACAAATAAATGACCAAACATTAAAATAGGAATAAACATAATCTGAACATTTGTCGGGTGATCTCCGAAAGCTTTTACGTATGCATTTGGTAATCCAAACAGATGCTAAGCTAATCAAATATCTAACCATGATGGGAGTTTTTCTCCCCATCGTGCAATAGGCCTAAAAGGCCCTTTGCCTACCAGCTGGATACTAGCTTCAAATCTAAATATATATTTATTAATCACAGAAGTGTACATGTGATAAGCATGTCGGGTCTCTCAGACGTTATACTGGCTACTTCGCGGGACATGAATTGAGGTATAATAAATTTCAATAAAACAGAAAGTAAGTAAAATTTGGTAAAATAATCTTCTTCTTCTTCCTTCCAAGTATTAGGCCAAGGCCTGTTACGATCCTATAGAAAATTTTCCCTCCAGCGTTTCATAGGACGGCCCAGTGATCTTCGTCCTCTTGGTATATAATTATAAATAGCTTTGGGGATCCGATTTGAACTCATTCTTTCAAGATGGTGTTTCCAATTTAGTTGGTACTGTTTAATATATTCCAAAATTGGTGTAGTCTTCAATTCTTTTAAGATATCGGTGTTCCTTTTCCGATCCCATCTGGTGTAACCCGCTGTTCTGCGCATGAATCTCATTTCACAAGCCGTTATTCTGCTTTCATGTTGTTTTCTTAGTGTCCATGCTTCACTACCATAGGTCAACGCTGGTCTAGCCAAAGTGTTATATAAACGTAATCTGGTGTTTTTTTGTGGTAAAATAATATTAAATAATACTGTTCTTACTTCCGAATGCATAATCAGTTTTTATTACATTTCTGTTTACTTCACGCCAATATGTATGGTAAAGAGAGTTGATATTGTAATAACGTGAAAGTCATTTCATGTTAGTTAAATAGGCCTATAACATGTTCTGAAGAATTTTATATAATGGACCCTATATATATATATATATATATATATATATATATATATGTGTGTGTGTGTGTGTGTGTGTGCGTGTGTGTGTGTGTGTGAAGTCCACCGCTGTGGTCTCGAGGTAGCGTGCTGCCTTATCACGCAGCGGGCCCGGGTCGATCCCGGTCGGGCCAGTTTCTCTGGGTGAGGTTTTTATCGGAATTTTTCCTCACCTGTAAGACAAATGTCAGGAAAACTTGAAGGCCCAAACGGTCCCCGAAATCATATGGCCATCATCATCATCATCCTTATCATTATCATCATCATTCACCGGTGTGAAAAGCAACGGGAAGCTACCACACCTACACAATTCCCTAGTAAAGCTGCAAGCATAGCATGGAAATGCTATGATTGCAGTGAAAGATCTGCCATCGGGCAGAATTACTATGGATGGATATATATGTGTGTGTGTATACATGGTCTACATTATATGTTGTATCCGCGCGAGCTGTTCTCAGCTATGAAACCCGCATTAGCCGTACTCTACGTGCGCGCTGCTTCACTGCTTTAAAACTGTATAAAAAGTATTACATATAATCTTACCTTATAACATATGTTGAAAGTGTCTGTTTCCAGGGTTGTACAGGCATTGTATCTGGAAATCACATTCTGGCTGACGCGAGTAAGTTGTTGAAGGTGGCGCTTTAGCAAGAAATATTTGAACTGACTCTCACTTAAAATAAGTTTTTCACACAAAAAAACGATGCACCTGCGAAATCGGTCTCATCATATTGATGATTTTAAGCTAGACTATCTGCATCCACGTGCCGTGAAGTCCAAACCGGATGCGCGCTCCACACGTTAAAGTAATGTAGAACGCTTTAAAAATCCCGATCGAGCGATTACAACTTATAATGTAGACCCGGTATTTGAACCAGAGCGTGCAATTAAATATTTACAGCAGGGCTTTAATAAGTACTCACTAGGTGTAAAAAGCCCTCCTTTTCAACCCAACGTCGGATAGACCGACAAGGTAAGATACTGCTATTCATTGGAAGTGAACCTGCATGCGAGTAGGAGCGGAGGGACGGCATTTCACAACTAGTGAGCACTTAATAATAGCCCTGCTTTAGAGGGTAAAGAAGGATATATATCTGATTGCTAATTCATTGTCCGTTTTTTATGTTTTTTAATTACGTCAGTGCATCATTTTCCTAATAATTCCCAAAAACCCCATTATGTTTATTAAAACATTGATATTTTATGTTATTTCCACTATTTTCGAAATTTATCATCATTTTCTCATGGAATTTTGCCAATTGTACGGGACCGGTGTCCATTCAGTATCATGAGGAACTTGATTAATTACTATAGTTGATGTCATTCTACAGTTACCGATATAAAACCGTACATTTAAATACAATATATATATTATATATATATATATATATATATATATATACATTGTTGTTTTTGGAGAGAAAAAAAGGCTCAAGTTCACAAACACTTACCCTTGATTTTTTTGTTTATTGTTGTGAATTATTACTCTTCTTCTGTATTTTATAACATTTTTAAATATTTTAAAATATTTAAAACAATTTTATAACTTTATTTTAGAATTCTGTGGCACCATGCATAAAACCCATAACCCTCAAATTAAAAAAAAAAATGAGTTAATATTATTAATGTAATATTGGAGCTGTCATTTATCATCCCTCAAATTTTGATTGCTATACAATTAGTTAAACAGAAGATCCAGAGATGCACAACACATTGGAGGTTCACTTCAGATAGGAAACCTCCATGCATGAATCTTCATTTTCTCAGAATTACTTAAATGAGGGTTATTGGTTTCATGCATGGTGCCACAGAATTTTCAATTATTTATTCAAATAAACATAATGTGATGGTGACTTGCTATTTTCTCGAGAGAGTTTATTACATAGTTGGAAGCAGTGGGTTATCGATGGTTGCGATTATTAAGGAGTGAAAAAATAGCGTTTCACGGGATCCACCTTAGGTAATTGAATTAGGTTAAGTATGAGTTAGTTAGTTAGCTTTTAGGTTCATTACATTTTAAAAGTGTCTAAATAGATAAAAACAATCGAAACAACGATATTAATCGATATGTCGTTCGATGGTGTATTATCGCTGGCTCTATTAACTCTGGTGCGTGCCTACTGTTGTTCCATAGGACTTTGAAAATATATCAGGTAAGTTAAAGTAAACGTTTTCAGAAAAAAATATTGTCCTACCATATACAAGCTTAAAAAAATGTTATTTCACTTAGTGGACAATGTTACGTCAAATGTTATTTCACTTAGTGGACAATGTTACGTCAATTACCATGAAATTCACCCTTAAGTAACGATTGATTAGCAGAATCTGGAAATGAGCTCCAAATGTTAGCATATAAATTTAAATTAATAGCCAATAAATATAATTGTAAAATATCAATAAATAAGTCAAAAGTAATGGCATTTATTGGTAAATATGGAATTAGATCAAAAATTGTACTAGATAACAAAATAATAGAACAAGTATCACATTTCCAATATTTAGGATGTGATAGGCCTATAACTTATAGTGCATTAAATGAAATATGTAAATTATACGATCTAAAGATTTCTGTAAGGAAAACGAAGACCATGGTTTTTAGAGGAAGAGATCCAGTGAGATCCAAAATTATTTTAGAAAATCAAATTATAGAACAGGTGTCTAGTTTCAAATATTTGGGCTGTGATATTGGCTACAATGTGGAAAGAGATATTGACTCCAAAATAAATAAATTTCAGACGGTGTGTGGAACAATACAGAGAACATTCAAAAATAAAATTAGAAAAGAAACCAAGATAAAAATGTATACTATTATGGCGGTTCCCACAATATTGTATGGATGTGAAACTTGGGCTCCAGTGAAAAGACAGAAGGATAGAATACAGACGGCAGAGATGCGGTTCCTAAGACAAGTAAATGGATGTACAAGACTTGATAGAATAAGAAATGAGGATATAAGAGAAGAATTGAAAGTACAGCCTTTATTGGATAAAGTCACGAATTACAGACAGAAATGGATTGATCACATGGATGGAATGAGTAAGGAGAGATATCCATTGTTAGCAAGAAATTATCAAGCAAGAGGAAGGCGTGATGTTGGAAGACCTAGAAGACGTTGGGCTGATGCATTATGAAGTCGGAACGGGCAATTGCCTAATCCCTGGAGTGATGATGATGATGATATAACTTATAGAGAAAATAAAGATATAGAAAATAAAGTAAATAAATTCCAGGCTATTTGTGGAACCATAAAAAGAACCTTAGGTCGGAAAACAAGGAAAGATACGAAACTTAAATTATATAAAACAATGGCTGTTCCTTTGTTGTTGTATGGAAGTGAAAATTGGATAATGAAATCAAGGGACAAAAGCAGGATACAGACTGCGTAAATGCTGTTTTTGCGTAATGTGAAAGGATGCACAAAAGCGGATAGAATAAGGAATGAAACTATACGAGAAGAATTAAATATATATAAAATCGAAGATAAAATCAGCGAAAATAATAAGAAATGAACAGAACACTTAATGAGAATGAACAACGAAAGAATACCAAAAAGAACCTTCCTGTATAATCCCAGAGGAACAAGAGATGTTGGCCGACCACGTAGAAGATGGACTCCACTTTTAACTTCGCCGGAACAGGCTGCATAGCCTAAACCTTGTAGTTGTAGTAGAAGAAGAAGAAGTAACGATTGATGAAGTTGACATGCTGACCACAAGTTATCCCTATATTGACTTCGTTATCATCTAGGACTACTTCTATAAGTGACACATGTGGAGGTGAGGCTAGAGATTAACTTAAAGGATGAAAATTGTTTGGCTTATATCTAAGTGCAGTTAAATATTAATCAAATAAAGAAACAACAAATATATAAATCGAATTATTTATTTTACACTTATACTTACATAAACGAAGTTAGAGAAAAAAAAACCGACATTCATTAATGAATTGATTTTAAAACATTATAAAAATAACAATATTACAGTTCCTTGTGTTGCTCAGAGTGTCTGAAATAAGTATTCATCAAACTCCTCAGCCAGGTCCACAGAGAGAGAAGCAATTCCATCATCAAATCATTGGGTGGACGAACTTGCGTGAATTCATTGTCGCTACTGCTGTCATCTTCCGGATCAGACTGGAAATTTTCTGATGCATTTGTAGTTGCTATCACAACAATCAGAAGTGATAAACAAATTTTTAACATGATGTTTCTATGATGGCAATACACTTACTGACTCTCTTTTGTTTTCTCGTAATTACCAAATCAATATTTATTTCCCATTGTGGTGCATATTAATTAGAGAAGTTATTAGGCTACTAATTAATTTAAAATACCGTTTTAATGTCCATTATTTGTAAATAAGTTTTATGTTCGTTTTTATAAGCAATTCAACTATATTTCTTCATTATACTTATTGATTTTATTATCCTTTGAGTCCAGGTATAACCTTTCCTTTGTTAGGAGTTTCTAGGCCAAGCTAATTTAATTATGCTTATTTCCCAACATGGAAATCTCCAAGGAGCAAGTCCTCCGGGAGGGATCTGAAGATTTTCAGGTTCGTAAAAGATACTTCCATACAATTAATCATATTAATTCTGCCCGAAGGCAGGTCCTTCACCGCAATCATAGCATTTTCATGCTATGCTTGCAGCTTTTACTAGGGAATTGTAGGTGTGGTAGCTTCCCGTTGCTTTCCACACCGGTGAAGGATAATGATGATGATGATGGTCATATGATTTCGGGACCGTTTGGGCCTTAACGTTTTCCTGACATTTGTCTTACAGGTGAGGAAAAACCCCGATAAAAACCTCACCCAGAGAAACTGTCCCGACCGGGGATCGAACCCGGGCCCGCTGCGTGACAAGGCAGCACGCTACTTCGAGACCACAGCGGTGGATTTTAAGCTTGAATAAAAAGGCCTCTAAGCAAAATTTATCGATCTTAAACATCCTAGTGGGGTATGCCGTAGCATAATGATTAAGACACTGTGCTACAAGCCGGAAGCTCGAGGGTTCGAGTCCCGGTGAATCAGGACTTTTAAACTGTCGCAAACCTTCTGGCGGAACTATGGCCCTGGGGTCGACTCAGCCTCTAACGGAAATGAGTACCAGACACTTGTTCTGGGGGTAAAGGCGGCCGTCATGCAGGGCTGACAACTCGGCTCTGATCAAGTGCCGATTGTCCAGAAAAAGTGGGAGCCTTAACCTCCTACTACCCCAAGAGGCTATATATATATATATATATATATAATTACTACACTGCAGATGTTTGAATGGCATGTAGTCAGCATACCGTCCCAATGAGACATATAGTGGACGATTAAGTTATTACTTTGATGATGAAAGGTGGAAAATGTTGGTTATAGGTCTCTTTTTTCAGGCTTCAGGTTTTTTCACGAGCCTGATAATGTTCTAACTCGAAACCCACAGCTTAGAGTCCCTCCCGGAGAACTTATTCCTTGGATTTTTCCATCCTAAAAATCCATCGATCCGGCCGGTTTGAACCCGCGACCCTCGGGAATAGAGGCAAGGAACATAACCGCTAGACCACCGCAGTCGACATTTCTTTATTGCTAGAATAAATTATGTTAATTATATTTAATTAAGTTTGTCCACCTCTGTAATCTAGGGCCTTGATTCGATCTTCTGTCGGGACAAGTTTCTTGTGTGAGGTTTATTTCGGAGTCTTTCGTCACCTGCAAGACAAATGTCAGGAAACTTTAAGGCCTAAATACTGCCGAACGTCATATGGTCATTAGAATCATCCATATCATATTCTTCTTGTTTAGTATGAATACATGAGTGCATTGTGTGTCTTGTTGGTGATGTTTCAGAGATGATCTTGGTATTGAGCTGATCATTCGACCGGGGAAGCCCTACATTCTCTTGTGTGGTCAAAAAAGTATGTATATGATTCTCATGGGCCTATATGGGTCAGAACCCGAAGCGGAAAAGTTGTATGTAGTTTTGTATTACATTATATTTTTAATTAAAAGAAACATGGATATTAGAGAAGATGACGAAACTAAATCAAATTTTTAGTCAATACACCTTTTAGGTCATTCGGAACATGTTTTATCATCAGCTCTTATAAAGTTATAAATGTACATTTATAACATCTGACGAAATTAAGTCAAATTTTTAGTCAATATACTTTATAGGCAATTCGGAACTTTCCAACATCAACTGTTATAAAGGCATAAAGGTGTATTGTAACAGCTGAAATTAGAGAGAAAATTGTATTTGTTGAGAAATACTGAGATCTCAGGAACGTATTATTTTAACATCTTATCTAGTATCCAAATGGTTTATATTGACGTATTGAGGCTTGTGTAAAAAAAAAACTGTCAAATCTCTACTATCTTATTTTTCACCTTCACTATTTCCATTTTTCATTCCTTTTCTCTAGATATTTTTTCCTTCTACATTTCCCACAGCTAAATGTGTTCAGGTCTACCTCTTCGCCTCATTCCTGATGATATGCAAAAACTTTCTTTGATATAATTCATACTCGATACATTCAAATGTGTATGTCATTAAAATTGTCAATATTTTACATAACCAAGCATTGGATCCTCATTATTCATCAATTGTCTAATTTGTTGTATTTATTACTTTTTCAAGTCTGGAGTGTCTAGCATTTTTTAAATAATTGATATAAAATGTTTGATTAGAAAGCATTTAGGCCTAAGCATTCATTATATTACGCTTACATAGAATTTTTGGCTATTCTATGTCACAGTGCCACCAGTAAATGTTCGATCGGAGAACAAATTAATTTTAGCGTCGTGTTGGTCAATGTGATAACATATGTTCCCGCTAGCCAATTGCCAACATGTTTGCTCACAAATAAGAGGTTTCTATCCCAAGAGTTAAGCTATATTAGTGTGCAAGTTAGTGTTAGGTGGGCAAGTTAGTGTTTTTAGGGAAAGTTAGGGCGAGAAAATGGGCGAGTTAGTACACCAGATTAGTTTAGCGTTCACTTGTTTGTTAGCGGGTTTTTGTGATAAGTTGACTACACTGTCTGAGCAATCACGAATACATATTTTACATTGAAAATGGGTTATTTTATATTACTTTCATCTCAACTTCTCACTTTATTTTAAGGCTTTTTCACATTTTTATTCAATACAATTTATTTTTTAAATACATTTATATTAAACTGTTCTAACTATTTCTCAATACTTTTATTATGTAGTCTATTTTAGTACCAAAATTAGTTCCAAAATAAAATCATTTATGTGTTAATTTATACTTTTCATTCATTTCAATACATTTATTTATCTTGATGAAATTCTTATTCCATGAGAGGAAATGACATTTTTAATGATCCAAAACAGCAAAATTGTAAAATGTGGCTTTAGTAATACTTAACTGACATTGTTATTGCAACTTTCATACACTTATTCTCCTTTTGCATGCAGGTAAAGAGTTACGAATGAGATTCTCATTTGTTTGATTTGAGAACGTGCTCATTACCATTGTAGTGCGATTCGCTGCGGATTGGTTCCTCGCTTTTCGGTGCATTTTGTTTTAAAATTTGCA
The DNA here is from genome assembly GCA_030220185.1 of Diploptera punctata. Taxonomy (NCBI): domain Eukaryota; kingdom Metazoa; phylum Arthropoda; class Insecta; order Blattodea; family Blaberidae; genus Diploptera; species Diploptera punctata. The sequence goes on from JASPKZ010009795.1 coordinate 1,687,628, forward strand.
ATAATTTGCATCTCTTTGTAAATCATTACCAATTACAGGCATTGTCTGTTAACAAATGAATTATCTACCAACTTCACCTCAAGGTAACAAAATATACCTCCACTCACTCATTTAAAACAATTTGAACAGTTTTCTCCCAACTGATATTGTAACATTTATGTACTATTATTGTAATTGGAATAAAACTTTTAATTCTTGAAATTTAATATTCAATTAATCTTAGTTTTTGTAATAGGAATCCAATCGTGTTTTGGTATCAGATTTACATTAAGTTTGTATTTTGTTTCCATTTGTAATTCTTTGAATAATAATAATAATAATAATAATAATAATAATAATAATAATAATAATAATAATAATAATAATAATAATAATAGGCCTAATAATAATAATAATAATAATAATAATAATAATAATAATAACAAGATTATTGTCAATAATCTTCATCTTCTTCCTCCTTGCAAGGATCAAACCTTACTGGTTCGTTCCGGCTCCTAGTATAGCTGCTGAGTCCATCTCTTTCGTGGGCGTCACCGATCACTTTTTCTCCTCTTGGTTGATAGTTCAAACTTTTCCTAGACAATCTGTTGCATTCTGCAGAGCTCCAAGTATTAATGGGACTAACCTGTTACCGAATCCTCCAATTAAAATTGGTGTTACAATAAAGAAAATCATATTAAAAGCGTGAGAAGGCATGTTCATACCATTTTCTCCTATAGGCCTACTCTTCTATTTTATCTGTCAAACTGAATATTTGTACTTTTTTACGAATATATTCACTTCATTTTTTTATCCACGAAAGTGCGTATATCCAGCCTCAAATAGTAGATACTTCATTTCTGCTGCTTCTATTATTTTAATTAAAAAATATATATATATATATATAATCAATTGAGTTGGTGTTTACTTGATGAAAATCCGTATTTATTAATTAAATAAAAATAAAACGTAGTTTTATTTGATTTTCATATTTATTATATAATTCAGTGACAGCTGTTTGGGTACACTGTACCTTCTTCAGACATGTTAACAAATTATGAATTGTGTTCCAACTGATCTAAGCAACAATACAACAATTTATTATTTTAACTTTTTAATTTAACAAAGGGGATTCATTCAAATCAAGTTGAGAATTTAACAGTTTTTTACTAATCTTAAATTTATTGATTTCTACAGCCTCCAAAAGATATAACTTCTTACCCTTATCACAAATATGTAAAATTTCAAAATTTGGATCGAAACAATGGTTAAATTGGAATAGGTGGTTAGCATATTTTGAATTTTCTAAATTTCTGTTATATGCTCTCATGTGTTCCTTTATCCGAGAGATAAAAGGTCTACCAGTTTGTCCTATATAGACATTGTCACATGTGCCACACTTCAATTAAATAATTCAATAATTGAAATTTTTAAATCTCTGTATTTGTGCTCCTGTAATATCGCTTTTCCACCGCTGTGGTCTCGAGGTAGCGTGCTGCCTTGTCACGCAGCGGGCCCGGGTTCGATCCCCCGGTCAGGACAAGCTCCTGGGTAAGGTTTTTTGGGTTTTTTCCTCACCCATAAGACAAATGTCAGGAAGCTTTGAGACCCAAAAGGTCCCCGAAAATCATCTGGCCATCATCTTCATCATCATCATCATCATTCCATGGTGTGAAAAGCAACGGGAAGCTACCACACCTATAATTTCCTAGTAAAGCTGCAAAGCATAGAATGAAAATGCTATAGTTGCACTGAAAGACCTGCCCAGATGGAGAACACTATAGAATAGAATATCGCGATCGAATGATTTTACAAATGTATCCTTCTTCTTCTTCTTCTTCTTCTTCGATGGTACTACGGTCCTTGTAGTCTGACCTTAACCTCCTTTTTAACACCCATCCATTCACTTCGATTACTTGTTTTTGATTTCCAATTTTTTATTCCAACCTGTTGTTAGATTTTCCTGTACATCATCCAAATATCTCAATCTAGGTTCACCAATCCTTCTCTTACTATCCAGTTTAGAGACAAATCTATCCATAGAACGTGATATTACAAGAGCACAAAGGATAATAAAAATTCTAATAAACTTAGAGTAAGCCAAATCGCTTCTTACGTTAGCTGCTTGGGGTTAATAGACTGGATCACCAAAAGAAACACTATTATCAGAGAAAAACTTGGAGTACCAAAGAATGTAAAAATCGTCTGAGAAGAATGGAAAGAAATAAACTTCCAAAATTGACGTTCCAATATACTCCAACTGGACATAGGGACCAAGGAAGACAAAAACATACCGTCACAAGCCACATGGACTAAAACGGATTTGTTCATGATGATGATATTCTTAATTTAGGATGACGCAGAAATAGGGGTGCCAACCGTATGGTAAAGTGATCCCTCAATAGGCCCTACCAGAGTTTGGGAACTGAATTTATTTTGGGCATTTTTTTCTTAACATCTTATTCCCTGTGGGCACACATATCAGAAGCTATTGTATTTCAATTTCTTTTTCTTTACCTAGTTTAACTTCTCCAATCGGCCTTATAGGGGCACGATCTATAGAAAAAGAATTTTAAACTGGATACACACATACCTTTTTTACCACGGAAGAATATGGAGGGCCTCCCTGGACGAGTGACCAGCTCATTACTAGAGCCATCTCCTATACAACACTAACATTTAAGACAATACACACCATTCACTCATACATATATACTAAACAAGCTTAAAATTTTAAGAAGTTTGTCTTACAGGCGAGGAAAATTAAAAAAAAAACATAACCAAGAAACATATCCTGACTGGGTGTTGAAACCGGGACTTATTGGTCTAAGGCAACGAATTTACGACTAGAACACAGCGATGGACGACATTTCAATATATCTACAATAGAATTGGATTTACAACGACAATACACATATATAGACCAAGAATGAGGTGGGAGAATAAGATGATTATATACATGGGGACTTAAATATTAATCGATTTATTTTTCTTGTCCTTTTATTTGTTATATCAATAATACTATGATTTGAGAGAAGTAGATTATACAGGGAATGATTGGAAAGCATTGGCTCAGGATAGGGATGTATGGAGAGCTTATGTCCGCGCGGCCATGAACCTACGGGTTCGATAGTGCCAGTGAGTAAGTAAGTAAGCAAGTAATATACATATATATGTGAATTATTCGAAAATACTGTGCGCCCCTATCGTAAAAACACGGTCAATTTTCGAATTGTGTACGGTCACAGTAAGTTGTAATTTGGCAACACTGCAAAGAATTCACTAGATAGGTATGTTTGGAGGAGTCTTTTAAAACAAAGAATATTTTTGCAGAAGTTTTCTAAATTAATGCATTCTGTCAAAGAGAATATTTATAATAATAATAATAATAATAATAATAATAATAATAATAATAATAATAATAATAATAATAATAATAATAATAATAATAATAACAAATAATAATGGTGATAATATTATTATAGTGATAATAGTAATAATAATAATAATAACTCTATAGTTTTCCAATAGAAATTTTGAAAACGATTCAGAATAATTTGATATAGCCCTAAAATTATTTCTTTAAAAATCAGCTGTTGGCTGTTGGTGACATAGGCCTAACTGGAGACAAAAATTAGCATCCGAGTCGGAATTTGAATAGGCCCTACGATATATCCGGGTATATCACTGAGCTACTTATGCGTTTCTCTTACCAAGAGGAATTCAGGTTTGGTCCTGGGATGTGCGTAAGTTGCTATTATTAATAAACTGCCTCCTGAAGAAACATTAAAGTTTTCTCAACTCTTTATCCTGAATTGTAATAAGTACAGGGCCTACCTATTTCAGAAAATCATACAATGCATTTTCTCTTTGGTTCTGTTTTATTTGATCAGTTACATTGATTAGATCACATCGTTGCTTCGGACGCAGTGAGCTCGAGCTCGATCCCCGATCGGAACAAGTTTGCTTGATAAATTTTATTGAGGTTTTCCTCATCTGTGAGACAAATGTCAGGAAACGTTAAAACCTAAATAGTTTTCGAACACCTTCTGGCTATCAAAATAATCCATACCATATTCGCCTTCATTAAGTGAGTGAAAGGCTAGTTTTAATGTTTGTATTGTCTCTGGGACATGATGTATATAGTGCATTGGTAATTGTGGATATCTTTTGATTATTACTGGATTTCAAGGATTGAAAATGAGGGTTTATAAGTGAAATGTACAGGGAAGGAACCAGGCAAGTCACGTTTCTTTGTGTCAAATTGAATTTTCGGGTGCCATTAGATTCTACATGGAAAGGACTCTCTTTTAGAAGTGTGAAAAAATAATGGATTCAAAGTTTGTCATACAAGTAAATACGTAAGTATGTTGTATGATTAAACATGTCCGTCGCCGTGGTGTAGTCGGTAGAGTCCCTCCGGCGTCCCGGGTTCGATTTCCGGCGGGATAGGGGATTTTAAATCTCTACCTTGGGTCTGGGTGTGTATCATGTACTTGTGTCTATATGTTAGAACAAAATAAAGGTAACAAAAAGGTAAAACGAAAAGGAAAACGAAAAGGTAAAAACAAGAAGAAAAAAGCAGTGTAAACGAAAAAGAATGGGGGAAAATATAGTAATAACAGAATAATCAGTGAATTTAAAAAAAACACTAATTTTCCAGGTTTCATAGAAATGACACCTGCGTTTTATTTGTATCTTCAAATAGGTTAAGATTAATTCCGAGACCGGAATTCAGGGAAAGAACCAGGCAAGTAACTTTTTTGTCGAATTGTTGTTTGAGGTGCCATTAAATTCGCCATGGAAATGACTATCTTTTAGAAGTGTCAAATAATAAAAATTACAGTTTAAGTCATGAGTTTATTTACATTCAAAGTTTGGCAACTTTCAATTACGACGCAAATTAATCGGGTTGTTAAAGATCGTCGTTAAATAAAAATATTAATACCTAGATCACCTTTGTAAAGCATTTTCCACCCTTTATGTAATAAGATGCGGAACTCAACCCTTGTTAATTATTTGCAATAATAAACATCCCCGTGGTGCGATGACAGGGGCACAAGCAGGAATGGGATGATTTACAGATTATTTTTACTTGTGTGGAATGGTGGGGGAAGTTTTGTTTATGTTTGAGGGAGAAATAAACCAACCACATCTCCTGTCTCAACATGTGCTGGCTTAGGGGGTCCCCAGTATTTCATTTGTCTGACTTTCCTTTCTTTTGTAAACAAACACCACCTCTTAACATAGTATTATTAACTCGCGCACTCTCTACCTATCACATCTCTATTTATACCTAGAATAAAACTATAGTTGGAATTGAAAACAAATTCGAAATTGTTATCTACGGAAATGGCTTTCACGCGGTGACCTTGCAGAAATATGATAGTAATGACCAAGTTTATGAGAAGAAGTTTGAATGTTCAAACTTAGTATTTTTATCTCTCTCTCTCTCTCTCTCTCTCTCTCTCTCTCTCTCTCTTTAACACAGTTTAACCTCTCCCTTCGTAAGTATTTTATATGTCCATGCCACCTGGATTTACAGGAACATGATCTCGGGAGAGGATAATTAACTCTGGATCCCACACATACTGTACTTTTTGATCACACAAGAACATGGAGGGCCTCTCTAGATTATTGATCAAATCAGTCCCAGGATACCTCAAAGATAACAAGAAATATGAAACAAGATACCGGTACTCATCATTCACTGATTCATTCCAAACATGCCGAATATGATATGGATGATTGTGACGGTCGGCCGCGGTGGATTAGTGGTTATGCTCCTTGCCTCTGGTCCCGAGGGTCGCGGGCTCAAACCCGGCCGGAGTCGATGGATTTTTAGGACGGAAAAATTCAAGGAGCAAGTCCTCTGGGAGGGACTTTAAGCCGTGGGTCCCGAGTCTGAAGATTTTCAGGCTCGTAAAAAATCCTTAACCCTGAATGAAAAGGCTTCTAAGTAAAATTTACCGAATTTTCCCGACCTAGTAGGCCTACTACCTTGGTTTCCTGGATGTCAGTATGAGGCGGAACGCTGACCACGGACCACTCAAAATGACATAGGCCTATATACGAAAACAAGTGTAACTAAATTAGTATGGTTCAAATTCTTTCATGTAGGGGGAGAGCGCCTAAATCTCTTTAAAGGGAAAACGTGGACTTAGAAAAAAAATGATTGTGACGACTAGATGATGTTTGGAGACCATTTGGGACTTAGTTTCCCGACATTTGTCTTAGAGGTGAGGAAAACCCCCACCCCCAAAAAAAACCTCATAAAGAAAACTTGTTCTGGCCGGGGATCGAAGCCGGGCCCCCTACTTACGAGGCAATGATGTTGTCTCGAGACCGCAGCGATGGAAATTAATTACTAGATTTTATAAAAATAAAATACGCTTTTCTTCTGACAGTTGCGAATTAGGTTGCTAGACCTTGTTACGAGGCGAACAGGTAATTCATTTCCAGCATGGTCGTCTTATGTCTCTTCATCCTCTTGGCATACACTTTAATGCTTAAAGAATTATATTTTTGAACACATAAAAATGGTGATTAGAGATATTTTATCCAAAAATATTCTGGCACCTGACAGAAGGAAAACAGGATGACCAAAACAATCTGGATAGAATTTTAATTAGAATGGTGGAAAAGTGTTGTTATGTTTTACATGGACTTTTCTCATCCAAAATTATGTACAAAAAATTAAAACTAAGAATATATGAAACGGTTATTCCTCTAGTTATATGCGAAATATGGATTCTTATTTTAAGAGAGGAGAAATATTAAGAGTATTTGAGAATAAAGCTCTTAGTAGAATTCTTAACCAACGAAAGACGAACAGAGAGGTAAGTGGGGTAAAACTACATGAAAATATCATGTAACTGGGATGGCGCAATATATATTTCAGCTCGCGGATGCTCAGGACAGTCTGTCCGACTATTCTAAACAAGAACTAAATTATGTTAGTATTTTACTTTAAAACGCTCCCCAAATTACACTGGTCAACATGATTTTTGTCTCATGAGTACCAATAGTTGTAGGCCTACTTAATGCAGTTTTTTATCGTGTTTTCAAATATGTATTCGGAATTTCTCCATTACCCACAGTTTTTTTTTAATTTAAATTTCAATTAATGGATTTAAATAATTATTTTTTTAATAAATCTATATTTCTTCCCGGAAAATCTTGGCGCAGTGAGCGATGAGCACGGGGAACACTTTCATCAGGAGATTTGACCTATGGAAAAGAGATATCAAGGCAAATTGAATCCTAATATGCTGGCCGATTATTGTTGGACCAACAAGAGGGATGCTCCACAGGAGAAATATGGCAGAAATCGTCATTTCTTACTTTCTAGGTGAGTCCGAATGTTCGAATATTGTGTACTTACGAATGTAGCTATTAAAGTGTTTGAAATTATAATAAATGCATGTCTCTTGGAAACCTTGCGTGATGGAGAAAACCCGATATCATATTTGAATTCAGGAGAAAAACTACTATCAGAATCATTTTTTTCTGAGACAAAAAAAAAATTGTTGCTCAGTGCTATCCAGCTACGTTCATAGGTACCGAAATTTCTCAGAATTACTGGATGGAATCGGTCCCATACTGGCCGAAATTACGCGAGAAATTATTTACCCCATGTGGACTCGAATCAGCGCACGTTCCGTAGCTCTGCGCCAAGCCATGGCGCCTTAAATAGTACAGATAAAGTGCAGTTATGTGCAGTACTAAATATTAATAAATTGCATAATAAAATTCCGTTGAGGTATTAGTTTGAAAATACATTAATAACATTTGGTGGGGCACGCCGTAGCGTAGTGGTTAAGGCACTGAGCTACAAGCCGGAGGGTCGAGGGGTTCAAGTCCCGTTGGGGTCAGGATTTTTAAATTGACCCAAACCCTCTGGCGGCACTATGGCCCTGGGGTCGACTCAGCCTCTAACGGAAATGAGTACCAGACGCTTGTTCTGGGGTAAAAGGCGGCCGTCACGCAGGGCTGACAACCCGGCTGACATAAAGTGCCGATTGTCTAGAAAAAGTGGGAGCCTTAACCTCCTACTACCCCAAGGGCTTCCGGGTCTGCTGTGGGATCACTTTACTTTACTTTACTTACTTATTAATAACATTTGGTACTGTTATCCTCGACTTAGTTAAAATATTTTAAAACTTGAAGGCTTTACGGAAACCGGTTCCATAATCTATTAAAACACTCTGCTGAAGTTTTATTGAATATTTTGCTGGTGATGGAATGAATTTCCGAAAGGTCTTCAGATTTAAAAGATTTTAACCAAGTTAAGGACAATGACAACTATTATGGAGTTATTTTATTATTTTATGTTAAACCCGTCCCCAAGTGGGCAGAAATTTTCTCACAGAATTTTGGTCAGTATGGGACCGGAGCCCACCCAGCTTCGTTAGGCATATGGGTAGCTACAATAAGTAGTGACTCCAGGTTGAGAAGACTAGCTATAACGGCTGGGGGACCCGACATGCTGACCCCTACACCCCTACACTGGCTAGATGATCGTCTACCTATGTGATTAACACGTTGGACGTGAGGCCAGCAGCCGGATGGTAGGCCAAGGGCCTTCTAGGCCCGTTGCGCTTGAAGTTTTTTTAATGTATTGAACGCACTGCTTCCTTCCGTTCCGAAGGAAGTCATACTTACAATTTAGCGCTCTGAAAAATGCATCGAACCCGCTAATCTCGGAACCAGACACGAGCATTAGTAGCCACGAGAAGAGATGCTATAATACAATTGATAAAACGGAAATGAAGGCCTAGTTCTGCCCAGAGGTACGTGCAGGAGCACACATGGAGATGAAAATAGAGTCACGTGTTGAACAGTTTTGACGTAAATACACTCCCGTATAACGATATTAACATTTATAACTGGGATACTTCAGCTCCAGGCTATACGTTCCAAAATAATATAATCCACGCTAAACAGATTGTACTGTGGAGTGCTTTTTATTGGATTCTACGTTCATATAACATTCAGGAAATTTAGTTAGCTATATCGAGTAGGTTACATAGATTTTTAGCTATTTCAGAAGGAAATGATCATGACCAAAATTTATAGTCTATGGAAAGCAACGGGAAGCTACCACACCTACAATTCCCTAGTAAAGCTGCAACCATAGCATGAAAATGCTATGTTTGCAGTGAAGGACCTGCCTTCGGGCAGAATTACTATGAATGGATGTATATGACATGAAAATAAAATAAACACCTGAATCGGGATTTGAACCAGATATATCTAACTTTATACGTTATTGCGTAAACAACTGCGACACTCAAGCATCTCAGCGTCTAACTTTATACGTCAGTGCGCTACCACTGCGCCACTCAGGCATCTCAAATGCTGAGATATATAAAGTCTCGGGTTCAAATTCCAGTTCAGGCGTTTATTTTTCTTTTCGTGTCATATTTTGGCCTTCATTGGCAAATGTCAAAATTTAATTTCGGTTTATCACAACCAAACTTGACATATTGCAATCAATTAATAAGGTGAGGTCGAGTTCGTCAACCAGCAAAATCGGTCAATTAGGTGTAGGTGTTCACCTGAAACGAACATTTAAAGATCGCTCTAGCGATCCCAAATTTCGATATTTCGCAACGAAATTCAGCGTATGGTATTAGATTGAAAAGAGGAACATATTCTCCGAAAATCAGCGAAATCCGATCATTAGAATTGGAGGTTTACCTGAAAACCGAAATTAAGAATTCACTCTAGCAACCGCCATAGGCCTATTTGCTTTGTCGTGATGTTTAGCATATAATTTAATTAACCATTAAATTGCCAATGTATCCTATAAAACACATGGGTTTAATATATTTAATATTTTTAATAAAGTAATACAAAATGAATCAGTATATGCCTATATATATATATATATATTGCGGTCAAGAAGTAAACCAGAGGATAGCAATGGCAAAAGAAGCTTTCAACAAGAAGAGAAGAATTTTCTGCGGACCTTTGGCAAGAGAATTAAGGAAGAGGCTAGTGAAGTGATTTGTATGGTGCAGAGACTTGGACATTACGACGGAATGAGGAAAAGTGACTGGAAGCTTTTGAGATGTGGATATGGAGAAGAACGGAACGTATAAAATGGACAAACAAAGTAAGAAATAAAGATGTGTTAGACAGAGTGGGCGAAAGAAGAACAATGCTGGAACTCATAAAGAAGAGGAAAAGATATTGGATTGGCCACTGGCTAAGAAGAAACGGCCTGCTGAAGGATGCCCTAGAAGGAATGGTCAACTGAAAGAAAGTTAGAGGCAGAAAAAGACATCAGATGATAGACAATATTAAAATAAATGGCTTGTATGCAGATACAAAAAGGAAAGCTGAGTTAAGGAAAGAGTGGAGAATGCTGAGTTTGCAGTGAAAGACCTGGTCTTGTGTAGAACACTATGAATGAATGAATATTTAATTTGTGTCAAATTATACCAGAGATTCGCTTCACTCCTCCACGACGAGCCAAACGCCTGATTGCAGGCTTGGTTATGCCCTGGATGTTGTCACGAAGCACCTTCCTGTGACGCTTTGCACCACCTTTCCCCAGACCTTTGCCTCCCTTTCCACGTCCAGTCATCGTACAGCAGATAGGATATCACTCTGAAGCTTAGAATGCACGGCGGCGACGAGAGAACAGTGGAATAGTCTGAATGCGGCAGACAGCCAAAAGGCTGTTGCGGCTACAGATTTCCTTTAGGATGGCCGAGGCCATCCTCGGGTACCAGGGCTATTCGCCCTTTTGCCCCGTTAATTTAGAAGAGAAGGCCGAAAGTAAAGAATTGTGAAGTGAGTGTGAGGCCATGGCAGTGTGTGTGTGCATGTGTGTGCATCTTAGTTGTTATTGCACGTCGGAGTAAGGTGTTATTGCAGGTCTGAGTAAGGCCAATCGTTGGAGTACGGCACTTCCTGTAGCAGGCGTCGAAGGTGCTAAACCAGTCCCAGAAACGAAGTTTTATTTCCCCGCCCGGCTCAATATTGAAAGAATGAAGTTACTGGTGGGAACTAGGGGACTACTCCGGTATTTACCTTGTCGCTATGGAAACCACCGAAACCAATAGCAGAGTAGCTTGTTAAAGAAAAAAAAAAAAAAAAAAAAAAAAAAAAAAAAAAAAAAAAAAAAAAAAAAAAAAAAGAACAAGATTGTAATTTTAGGTTCGAGGGAATACTTTTGAATATAAAATTTTGAATTTAGAATAAATTGGGGATGAGTAAAATTTACTGGTGGAGGCTAGGGGCCCACTCCGACATTCGTCTTCGCGCCAAGGAAAACCACCGAAAACCTTGGCAGAGTGGGGGTGAAGTTACGTGATAGGTTATCGAAAGATGGCCAAAATCGGTCCGGGCCGTCCGGTTCTTAAGGTGAATAGCCGGTAAATCACCTGTTCGCGGTGTAACCATCCCTCCAATCGATGTCGTCCATATCTAGAACTTCACAGCCGGATAAATGCATACCATCCCATTTAAGAGTGATGTGAAGGTACGCGTTAATTTTGCGTTGATAGACACATTTGTCTAAGACAGCAAATATTTTATGTGGAATATCCTGCGGGCTGCATTGATATGCCGGGCAGTCATCCCAGCACATGCAGATCGTTGGTGTATCCACGCCTCTGTTTCGTGTGACAGGTCTTTGTACTACGTTCTGAAGTACCGTAGGTTCGTTCGGGGCCAGGACAGTTTGAGTGCCCACGGCTCGATTTCTTTTAGGTTTGGGTGTTAGCCAATCCTAGGTCCTCTGTCTGTGAGGCCTTTGTTGTTGTCTGGGGTTTCCTTGGCCCAGATATTCTCGCAGTGCCTGTGAGGGCAGCTGAGTTTGCGGTGGCGTTTAGCCATCCAGGAAGCTCAGGCCGAAGAGCAATGGGCTCTTCTGAGCATGGGCTAGTTGGAGAGGCAGCAGGAGCGAGCTCGACTGGGACTGCCTGTGTCTCGGTAGCAGGAGTGGCCTGAACTACTGGTTTGGGGCGCGCAGCAGGTTTGGGAGCTTTAGCACGGCGGTACGCCTCCACTTTTACCTTGTAGTGGCATAGGCGAGTTAGTTTGAGGACCTCCCCGACGTTGGAGCCTTCCGCCAGGACTGCTATGAAAATTGGCAGCGGCTTCTTGGTCTTCCCAGAAGTCATGTTGACCACCTGGAAGACCTCGAAGCCATGACCTTTGAGGTCGTCCTGGATCTCGGTTTACATCGATATGCAAAAGATAATAAGTTATGCATGAATTGTTTCCACCACATTTCGACACTTTTACAATAAGCTGGAATCAGAAACTGAATTTCTTCAATATAATAAAACAAATATATATTCCTTAAACCAGCAAAATCACACCATAAATTTTGCTAGCTCAGGAATTCGCCTAGTTTACACAGTTTCTACTTCATGACCTTTTCTAAAATAACGCTTTTTAATAGCTCGTTCTTTAGTGATGTAATTGAATTCTGATAATAATAATAATAATAATAATAATAATAATAATAATAATAATAATAATAATAATAATAATACTTTATTTATTCTGGCAGAGTTAAGGCCATAAGGCCCTCTCTTCCACTCAACCAGCACAAATACTGAAATTATCAACAACTTTTCATCAGAAGATTGTTATTTCATAAGAGATCATGTTGCCAAATATCTCCATGGCACAAGAGAATCTCGAACGTCTAGAAATAAAAGTCTTAACCAAAAGTAAAAACGCATTTCCGACATGTAAATAAAGCGTCTATAAACATTCATTCATTCAAATTGTAAGATGAAATAGGCCTAAATACGTTTTCCCACACAACAAAATTCAACACGAAAAAATGCATATACTGAAGTACTTAACCTGGCAGTGTCATGCCCGCGCGGACATAAGCTCTCCATACATCCCTATCCTGAAATAATATTTTCGTATCATTCCCTGATTCACCTCCCTCAAATCATGGTTAAAATTATTCTCCAAACTCATTCTTGGACTACCTCCTGGGCGCTATCACTCTGATTTTTCAATTACCTTCTTTCATTCCTTATATTCTGCTTATCGCAGTTTACGAGACGGGCACGCCGTAGCGTAGTGGTTAAGGCACTGAGCTACAACCCGGAGGGTCGAGGGTTCAAGTCCCATTGGGGTCAGGATTTTTAAACTGACCCAAACCCTCTGGCGGCACTATGGCCCTGGGGTCGACTCAGCCTCTAACGGAAATGAGTACCAGGCGCTTGTTCTGGGGGTAAAGGCGGCCGTCACGCAGGGCTGACAACCCGGCTGCCACAAAGTGCCGATTGTCTAGAAAAAAGTGGGAGCCTTAACCTCCTACTACCCCAAGGGCCTCCGGGCCTGTTGTGGGATCACTTTACTTTAATATTATTATATGTAAATTTCCCATAAATATGATAGGGCTGTTATTCAATTCCCCCATTCATCCGTCTATTCTCTCTTTGGTCGAAGTACTGCTAATATTTTCTCCTCTCTGAAAGTGACTTTCGCCTCCTTATAACCAAAAACACTGTATAAAAAGTTTTTAAGAACTTTTTAATTTGATTCCTAATAGAAGAGAATGAATTAAAATGAAGAAGAGGTACCCGGGTATTCTAACTGACTCTAAGGTTATACAGCACTGGAAAATCTGCACGGAAGTGGAGCCGCTTGTGTTTAAAAAAACTTCAGACCTGAAATAAGAGTCATTTTAGCATATCTTATCCGCCTTTTCACGACCAGCTATGAATCTCATTGCAAATAACTTGAGAAGTTAAGTACACCTTTAAATAAAATATTTTAGTAACGGAAGTATTTTACCAGTTATATTATATGGATGCGAAACATGGACTCTTACTTTAAGGGAGGAAAGAAGATTACGAGTATTTGAGAATAAAGTGCTTAGAAAAATTTTGGACCAAAGAGAGATGAACAGACAGGTGAATGGAGAAGACTACATAACAATGAACTACATGGTCTTTATAGGAAGCCAGATATAATAAGAACAGTTAAGTCTCGTAGACTGCGATGGGCAGGACGCGTTGCGCGTATGGGGAATGAAAGACGTGCATGGAAACTTCTTGTAGGAAAGCCAGAAGGAAAACGCCCAGTTTGTAGACCAAGAATGAGGTGGGAGAACAACATTAACTATAATTTGAGGGAAGTAGATTATACAGGGAATGATTGGAAAGCATTAGCTCAGGATAGGGATGTATGGAGGAGAGCTTATGTCCGTGCGGCCATGAACCTACGGGTTCGATAGTGCCAGTGAGTAAGTAAGTAAGTAAGTAACGGAAGTATTACTAAATTTGTTGGAAACTCATATTTATATTCAATATTTTGTATTATCTTTGTAATTTTACTTTTGTGCCATTAATTTATTCATTTATAAATACTATTTATAAAACAATTTTCACATGTATGAGAATAATATTGTGCAAAATTTTAATAGCATTATACTATACACTTATATGTAAACACCTTCAAATAGTTCTGTAGCCTGGTTTGATACAAACACATAGGTACATTTTTCTCCCAGTAGCCTACGAATGCAAGTGTATCGCTTTGCTTGGAAAGGAGGGAAAATCGTATCAAGAAGGCTTTGTACAGTTGTATTATCAAGATGTTTAGTGGTACCAGGTCGCGTTTGTTACGTAGCTGTCCAATATGGCGATTGTCCAGTGCGCGATATTGTTATGTTTACGTCTTTTTAAATAATAATTACTGTGTTTAGTGATTGTTTACAAGGTATAAATTATTATCAATTTAATCTTTAGTGTAATTACTGACTATGCGTGCCAGGGTTAAACTGAATACGCCACATATGAGTTGTGTGAAAGTTGAAAAGCAGAGGCATCAAACAAGACCTGCTACACACGTAAGTAATGTTGTAATAATGTTAAAAATAAAATAAATAATTGTAATTAATATTTCAAGTTGGATTATAAAACAATATTATGTATTATTTAATACGTTAGATTTTATCTCTAATGTAGGGTATACTCAACAGTTGAGTGTCCGAGGATTATCGGTTCTAACCCGGCGGCATTGATGAATGTTTAGATAGTAAAATTCCAAGTGTGTTTTAGGGATGCACTCTTTTTATATAATTGTTAGTTATTCGCCGGGTCCGATGGTCTAGTGACAATCTTGCTCATCTTTTGGAGGTACGAGGTTCGCTGGTTCAAAATTAACCGGGGTCAATGATTATTTTTCGAGACTTTTTGGTAAGACTTACAAGTTATTAAGAGCCAGTTTAGACCCGATGGATCGATGATTAATTGATAATCATACTTACCTTCCGATCAGAGGTTCGAGGTTCACTGGTTCGAAACTGGTAGGAGTAGGTGGATTTTTTCGTGACATAAAATATTGAGTAGCACCTACGAATTTACTTTTTATAGGTAGTTATTAAGTAGCAGACAGGTCTGATTGATCTATATTCAAGACGCTCTAACTAAAAAGCGAAGCAACATATAATGAGTTGATTTAAGTTGTATTTCATTATTAAAAGTTGGTAAATAATTGTTGCATTTGTTGATTTCCACCTTTTAGTTAGAGCATTTTGAAAAAAGCGACAACTAAATTCACGTTTTGATCAGAGGTTTGAAGTTCGCTGAATGAAAATCGGTCGAGGCCGGCATTTTTTTTTTTTCGCCGTAAAATGCTGATTGGGTGATTACAGTTTCTAATATAAGAATCTATTTCTGACAATGTATATGCAGTTCTTAGTATAGATTCTCCGTCACGAGTGGTAGATGACGTAACTCAGGTACCCGAAAATGTAAACAAAACGGACAGGGGTGTGTAGGAAGCTATTACAGTATAATAAATAAGCGCCGAATAACGATTTGGTTAATTTTGAAATTTTTTTATTATTATTTTTTTGTTAACTTTTTCACTGACTTCTGATGTTAATACAAATTATCCATTAGGTCTGTCTGTCCGAAGTACTCCCCGAACAATATTTCCAGCAAACTTCCCGACAGAATCCTGGTTTTCATGTATGGAACTCCAAATTTTATTTTTTACCCACATATTCACATATTTGCGAGATAATATTGTTGTATCATTTAGAATTTTAGAAAGACTTTTTTCGTAATGTTACATTGGTATGTATAGTCATTTTACACATAACTTCAAAGAATTCCGACCAGGTGGTAAATGTTCTTGTAGGCATAGGCCTATGTATTCTCATTTTTCTTCTTTATTTAATGATGCAATAATATCTTTTTATTTTTTTAATGCTGCTACGTTATTTAAAAATTCTATTATCCTTATAATATCTGATTTACAAGAAACGAAACTACTTCTTCTTCTTCTTCATGAAATTAGGCCTTTTGACCTGTTTTCACATCAAGTGGGATTTAATGAATGTTGCCATCTAATAAATGGGCGTCCAACACTTCTATCTCATATTGGTTTGTACTTTAATAACATCTGAGGGATTCCATCTGTACGTAGGCATTATTTTAACATGTTCATACCAGTTGAATCTCATGTTGTCAATTCTATTTATTAAATTAAAAATATTTAAGTATTTTCAAATATTTATTTTTCTGTCCAAAATTGTCACACCTGCTACTGAACGTACGAGTAAGAACTTAATTTGTGCAGTTTCTATTTTTCTTCCGTCTAAACGGTTAATAGTCCAATTTTCATTTGCATATGTTGAGACAGGCACTGCCATAATTTTGTAAAATTTTAATTGTGTACTCCTCAAAGTTTAAAACGAAACTTACATTGTATATTTTCGCCATTCAATATGAAATGATCCATATGAAATTATTCCAATATCGTAAGGTTGAAGATATCATTGAACCTATCTATATGCACCGAGCTAACAGAAAATAGCATTCAGTTATCTGTACGAATTATCATTAGAACTGATTGCCAAGTTAAAGGAATCTGGCGATTATGCTGGTTCAGCAGTTACTATTTTCGTGTTGTGATTAACACCGTGGTAGAAGATTAAGGTATTCCACTATAGGTCTTTGAAGACACTTAGGGTAGTAGGAGGTTAAGGCTCCCACCTTTTTGGACAATCGCCACGAGATTCTGTGGGTTGTCACCCCTCCATGAACGCCGCTTTTACCCTAGAACATGCATCATTACAGATATCCAGGTAGGAGATTCGAGACAATCGTAATGTAACATAACGGAAGCGAATATAACTTCAGATAACAGAACCACGTTAATCCGAAGGGGAACGCTATCCCGATGCAACTTAAGACAACGCGGATAGCGACTGTGTCAACGTAGTCTTAAGATTCCTCTAAGTTAGCAATCCTGCTCTAATCAGAATTCACAGCTGTCTTGGCACGATTCACAATGTTTATATCATGTTTCAAGATTAATTCTGGCTCCAATTCTTATTAATTTTTCGGTCGGCCTAAATCTCATACTTTCTTCTAGACTAGGGGCGTAGAAGTGCGCAGTGGCCCTCAAGCATGCTGTATAGCGTCACTCACTGCCTGTTCAGGTGAAGCGTTCTGAAAGTAAACTTTCAGTGGTGAACACCGTCACTTCATTTTAATATTACCAAGTGAACATATAATTATAAATAAATTAATTACTTGTATTGACATAGAAATAACTATAGCGTGATATCCGAATCATAGGCCCCTAATAAAATAAGGCAAAGTGATCCTACCACAGGCCATAGGAGACTCTCGGAGTAGTAGGAGGTTAAGGCTCCCATTTTTCTAGATAATCGGCACTTGATGAGAGCCGGGTTGTCAGCCCTGGGTGACGGTCGCATTTACAGCTAGAACAAGCATCGGGTACTCATTTTCCGTTAGAGGCTGAGTCGACCCCAGGGCCATGGTGCTACCCGAATGTTTAGGTCAGTTTAAAAACCCTGACGCCACCGGGTTCGAACCCTCGAACTTCCGGTTTGTAGCGTACTGCCTTAACCAATTACGCTACGGCGTGCCCCCAAATTACAATAATATAACAAAGCGAACGTTATTGGTCCTAGTAACAAAATAATAATTCCTATAAATAAATAGTTTTAGTTTATATATTTATTATTGTATCAGTTTTAAGAACTTGTAGACACTTGACAATTGTTACGTTCTAATAAGTAGGCCTAATTAATTTGGGGCCATACCTTGGAGCAAGTCGGCCGCGGTGGACTAGTGGTTATGCTCCTTGCCTCTGGTCCCTCCGGGAGAGACTTTAAGCCGTGGGTCCAGAGTCTGAAGATTTTCAGGCTCGTAAAAAATCCTTAAGCCCCAATGAAAAGCAAAATTTACCGAATTTTCCCGTCCTAGTACTACCTTGGTTTCCTAGATGAGGCGGAACGCTGACCACGGACCACTCAAAATTACATCTATACGAAAACAAGTGTAACTAAAATAGTATGGTTCAAATTATTCCCTGTAGGGGGAGAGCGCCTAAATCTGTGTAAAGGGAAAAACATAGGCTTACAATACAATACATACGATGGAGCAACCTTAATGTAATGGTCACTATAAACGGTTGATGATGGGACTGGTTCCGAAAGGCCTACAATTAATTAATATTGTTTAAAAGGAGGGGTCCAAGGGTATCCATGCGCAATATACTTTCCATTGCGAACACTTAGCTTCTGCATATCGACTCCTTTCCCAACCTGCTCGAGGTGGACCTGCTAATCCGAGTAACCCAAATCAAGGTTGTGATATAGAATCCCTTCGACGATTTGGGTCTGAAAACTGATGGGAAGAGGGGGTCCTTTCTCTGGGATGATAAGAGACCCATGTCGGGGAAACAAGAGCAAAGTCCACAACGACAACTAATTTTTAATAGGTTGGCGGAAGTGGCAACCCTCTAGATGGGGTTAATACATCCAGAAGCTGGACCTAAAGCTTTGAGGTGGAAGCCCCAACAATGGTCTACTCTGCATAGCGTTGGTACCGCGATCAGAAGAAAACACTTTACTCGTATTCTTCACAATAGACGGAACAGACAACTAATGCCTAAACCAGGAAGTGAAGAAGAAGAAAAGTTATGGAGACGGATCAACAAGGTACATAATTTTAATATTGTGACTATCACCTCAACGGATCTTACAACAAATTTTATTAATACAGACTCGCGCTCAAATTGATAGGGTACGCCACTGATTGTTTACGTTCAGCGCGACGAACACTACCAACTGGCTCTAGCCAAGTCATTAAACGTGAAACAAGAGCGTATCGATGCTCCTCGCGCTGCACTTCTGCAGCCTGTTCTAAACCAAAAACTAGACTATACATGGGTCTATATTTTTAATCTTTGATTTGTATTTTCAATAATACAAACTAAAAGGACTTATTACATGACATTTTAAAGGTCCCAAAGTAACCAGAAGATTCATTTATTCAAAAATTCGATTTTAGAGTACAGCTCTTAAAAAAATCACTATATATTTAGATGAAAATAACTAGTCTACTAATCTACTGGGATATTACACTGAGGACAGTTATTTTTCAACATTCCCTCATGTAGACCGATTGCCTTCACTAACTACTACATATAACCAATAACTTCACTACTATTCTCGAACCAGGAATTTCATGGCCACGAGAGTATGAGCTCCCCATGCATCCCTATCCTGAGCTAATGCTTTGCAGTCATATTCTGTATAACCCAATTCATCAAACCATGGTTAATGTTATTTTCCCATCTCAACTACACATATAGCAGCTGCTAATATATATATATATATATATATATATTATATTGTCCGGGAATGAAATACTTGCATGGAAGCTTCTTGTAGGAAAGCTAGAGGGAAAACGCCCAATTGGTAGACCAAGAATGAGGTGGGAGAATAATATTAACTATGATTTGAGGGAAGTAGATTATACAGGGAATGGTTGGAAAGCATTAGCTCAGGATGGGAATGTATGGAGAGCTTATGTCCGCGCGGCTATGAACATACGGGTTCGATAGTGCCAGTGAGTAAGTAAGTAATATATATTGTCCACCTCTTGGTCTCGAGGTAGCGTGCTGCCTTGTCACGCAGCGGGCCAGGGTTCGATTCCCGGTCGGGGCTTTTCTTCACCTGTAAGACAAATGTCAGGAAGCTTAGGGCCCAACGGTCATATATATTCATCCATCCATAGTAATTCTGCCGGAGGGCAGGTCTTTCACTGCAATCATAGCATTTTCACGCTATGTTTTGCAGCTTTGCTAGGGAATTACAGGTGTGGTAGCTTCCCGTTGCTTTCCACACCCGTGAAGGATGATGATGATAATGATAAGGACGATGGTGATGGCCGGATGATTTTTGGGGGACCGTTGGGCCCTAAGCTTCCTGACATTTGTCTTACAGGTGAAGAAAAACCCCGACCGGGAATCGAACCCTGGCCCGCTGCGTGACAAGGCAGCACGCTACCTCGAGACCAAGAGGTGGACAATATATATTACTTACTTACTTACTCACTGGCACTATCGAACCCGTAGGTTCATGGCCGCGCGGACATAAGCTCTCCATACATTCCTATCCTGAGCTAATGCTTTCTAACCATTCCCTGTATAATCTACTTCCCTCAAATCATAGTTAATATTATTCTCCCACCTCATTCTTGGTCTACCAATTGGGCGTTTTCCCTCTAGCTTTCCTACAAGAAGCTTCCATGCAAGTATTTCATTCCCGGACAATATATATATATATATATATATATACTTATTTATTTATTTATCAGTACAAGTTTTACCATAACTGCTCAGTGTTCATGTTTCCGAACTAAGATATTCTTGTTAGCGATGTTCTTTCTTCTTTAGTGTTCAAGCCTTGAACATTCCATGTGCCAATAGCAAAGGTCCGTTTTCGTAGTTTAAGTCTGTCATATTTAAATCCATCCGGCTGACATATTTTACTGAAGTACGTAGCGATATACTTTTTTCCAGGGCCAGGTTGCCAGCCTGACGCCTAACCCCCAGACATGGAGGACCTGGTTTTTTTTTTTTTTTTTAGGGTTTGCTCCCTTAGCCGACAGGTCTCAGTTTTAAGGCGCCGAGAACTCGCCTTTCGTCCCATCCTGTTAGCTACAGTCTATTACGACTGCAGTCAGGGAGCACGACGAGAACGTAGGATTAGGACTTGCTGGCTGAGCTGCTAAAGAAGTCGCAGTGGCGTTAGCGATTTTACTGGAAGAATTAATAAATACAACTAAAGTGGCTTAAAATTCTAGGTAGGAATCAAATATTAAAGACAGAATCTCTGATAATAACAAGTATTACTTTTGATTGCACGTAGCAGGCCCATTTCTACTTGCAGCGAGGCACAGTGAAACATTACCCACCAAGTGGTACATTATTCTCTTCTTGTTTAAATTGTGATATCAATTTTGAAATCCAGAATGGGTTGAAGCAAGGAGATGCACTATCTCCTCTACTATTTAATTTTGTACTAGAGCATGCAATTAAATCTTTAGAGAATGAGGAAGGCTTGAAACTCAATGGTATTAATAAGCTGTTAGTTTATGCTGATGATGTAGTACTACTGGCCGATAGCGAGGAGATGCTAAAGGCCAACACACACACACTATTGAGTAACACTAAGAAATTAGGACTGGAGGTAAATATCAGTAAAACTAAATATATGGTCAGACGTAGAAATTCAGTATATAATGGAAATGGACAGCTAATGACAAATGAGGGAAATTTTGAGGAAGTGGCTGAATTCAAATACCTAGGAACAATAATCACAAATAGGAATGAGATGCACAAAGAAATTAAACATAGGCTCAATTCTGGAAATGCGTGCTATTATGCATTGCAGAGACTTTTGATGTCCCAACTCCTTTCAAAAAACGTTAAGCTGAAAATATATAAAACTATTATTCTACCAGTTATATTATATGGGTCCGAAACATGGACTCTTACTTTAAGGGAGGAAAGGAGATTACAAGTATTTGAGAATAAAGTTCTTAGGAAAATTTTTGGACCAAAGAGAGATGACACAGCACAGGAAGGATGGATACGACTACTTAACAATGAACTACCTGGTCTTTATAGGAAGCCAGATATAATAAGAACAGTTACCCCTCATAGACTGCGATGGGCAGGACATGTTTCGCGTATGGGGAATGAAAGACTGGCATGGAAAACGCCCAGTAGAGTAGGA
The DNA here is from genome assembly GCA_030220185.1 of Diploptera punctata. Taxonomy (NCBI): domain Eukaryota; kingdom Metazoa; phylum Arthropoda; class Insecta; order Blattodea; family Blaberidae; genus Diploptera; species Diploptera punctata. Next base: position 1,709,667 of record JASPKZ010009795.1, read on the forward strand.
AGAGTCCAATAATAGTGGGAGAACAACATTAACTATGAGTTTGAGGGACGCAGATTATACAGGAAGTGATTGGAAATCATTGACTCAGGATGGGGATGTATGGAGAGCGCTATATCCGCGCGGCCATGAACCTTCGGTTTCGATAGTGCCAGTGATAGAAGTAAGTAAGGGGTCGAAATTCCTCCCAGAACAAAGTTACTTAAAATTAATACTTATGATATTTTTAAAGTTTGGAAGATTAACAATTACAAAGCAAAAAGCAGTGTAAACCCTTAGACCCGAAGTCGTTTATTGTGATTATATTAAAGTAACTAAAATCCAGCCAATTGGTCCCTTTCATAACACACCCACACACACACACACAAAACACACACCACCACACACACACACACACACAACCCCACACACCCTCACAGATATACATGGTGTTTCAGAATTTACTGTTACTAACTTATAGAGCTGTCCACCTCTGTGGTCTCGGGGTAGCGTGTTGCCTTGTCACGCAGCGGGCCCGGGTTCGATCCCCGGTCGGGACAGTTTTTCTGGGTGAGGTTTTTATCGGAGTTTTTCCTCACCTACAAGACAAATGTCAGGAAAACTTTAAGGCCTAAACGGTCCCCGAAATCATATGGCCATCGCAATCATCATTCATATTCATCTTAGGTTAAGCTTAGGATTAGGGACTCTCCTGGCGCACCATTATCATCATCATCATCATCATCACCCATCATATCATCGGGGCAACGTAACCCCGCCTTCCAGGCGCCCCAACCTCAGAAGTGGGTGACAAGTACGCCATGTCAGGAGAGAAACCAGGAATGTCGAAAGACAACCTGGGGCATTTGAAAAAAAAATAACTTTTAGACCTTGTAGACTTATAGAGGGGACTGAGGAGATAATGTTATGAATAGGAACCTTTGTCCGGAAACATAGGCTATCTTTTCGCGCTGCAAGTACAACAGATACGCACTAAGCGTTTAATTCTTCCGCCGCTGCTGGAGATAAGTCGGTAATAATATTTAATGATTTATGACTCAATTAATTACATTTACACAACCCAACATTCACTGATTTCGTGACATGTCTAATGTCAAGGAAAAAAAAAAAGAAACTTAACTTTTTCACTGTAAGAATAATTGTTTATACACAAACTAACCAAACTTTTCTTTTATATTTAACATTACTGTTCTTACTTAACCATTACAACTGCGGCTCGATGTGGCGACCACCCCAAGCTCCTTGCACACATTGTAACCTGCTAATCAAGTTCTGGTGCACACGCTCCTTCTTATTCTTGCATAGATAAAGTGAAGTGTTTTTTTTTTCACCCCATCACATTAACATTGTCAAGAAAACACAAAATGTTGAGTTATGTAAATATAATTAATAGAGTAATAAATTATTAAATTTTATAAATTTATCCCTGGCAAATGCTGGAGATTTAAATGCTTAATGCGAACTTGTACCTATATACGAAAATGGTAAATATTTGGACAAAGGTTCTTATTCAAAACGTTATCTACTCAATCCCACCTATAAGCCCTAGATGTTTGTAACGAGAATTTTGGAATAGCCTACTCTATAATATACAGTATATAGTCCACCGCTGTGGTTTCGAGAGCGTGCTGCCTTGTCACGCAGTGGGCCCGGGTTCGATCCCCGGTCGGGGAAGTTTTTCTGGTTGAAGGTTTTATCGGGGTTTTTCCTCACCTGTAAGACAAATGTCAGGAAAAATTTAAGGCCCAAACGGTCCCCGAAAATCATATGGCCATCATCATCATTGTCATCCTTATCATCATCATCCTTCACCGGTGTGGAAAGCTAGTGGAAGCTACCACACCTACAGTTCCCTAGGACCTGCCTTCGGGCAGAATTACTATGGATGGATATATATGTATATGTTATAATTAAATGTTTAACATTGAGCAATGCAAGCTTAATATGGTATGGTAAGAAAAATAAATGCCTGGACGGGATTCGAACCCGGATCTCTGAGTCTGTACCTCAGCGTGATATCCATTACACTACCAGGCGAATCCAATTCAAACACTTATTTTTCTTTTATATGTATTATATTCTCCATTATTACTAGATGTCGCGAGAACTCAGTCTTCACTGCCATCTAGTAGCTGACTATAACAAGTAAGCAAATACATATATAATGTAAATAATACATATATAAGAAAAATAAATGTTTGAATTGGATTCACCTGGTAGTGTAATGGATATCACGCTGAGGTACAGACTCAGAGATCCGTGTTCGAATCCCGTCCAGGCATTTATTTTTCTTATCATACCATATTAAGCTTGCATTGCTCAATGTTAAACATTTAATTATAACATCTATAAAGCGTCACTGCTATAAGGTAAAAATATTCTCTTTAATTTGCTTACTTGTTATAGTCAGCTACTAGATGGCAGTGAAGACCGAGTTCTCGCGACATCGAGTAATAATGGAGAATATAATACATATATAAGAAAAATAAGTGTTTGAATTGGATTCGCCTGGTAGTGTAATGGATATCACGCTGAGGTACAGACTCAGAGATCCGGGTTCGCATCCCGTCCAGGCATTTATTTTTATCATACCATATATATATATATTACTCAGTTCACTAATTACATTCTACAACAATAATTATATATATATATATATATATATATATATATATATATGTGTGTGTGTGTGTGTGTGTGTGTGTGTGCGTGTGTGTGTGTCCACCGCTGTGGTTTCGAGGTAGCGTGCTGCCTTGTCACGGAGCGGGACCGGGTTCAATCCCCGTCGGGACAAGTTTCCTAAGCGAGGTTTTTCGCGGTTTTTCCTCACCTGTAAGGTAAATGTCAGAAAATTTTAAGGACCAAACGGTCCCCGAACACCATCTGGTCATCATTATCATCAATATCATATTCGCCTAATTAGATTAAATTTAGTTTAAGACCTCTCATGGCGCATCATTACCACCATCATCAACTCTCATATCATCGGGGCAGCGCAACCCATCCTTCCAGATGCCCAAACCATAGAAGTGGGTTACAATACGCCATGCCAGGAGAGAACACCAGAAATGTCGAAACGACAACCTGAGGCATTCGGGGAAAATATATATATTATATAATAGTTTTAAATTAGGATCTCAGTTATAAGGTTAAAAATGAAAATTGAAGACACTATTTTAGATTATATTAAAACTCAGCAATTAAGATGGTATGGACATGTCCAGCGAATGGAAGAGGATCGGCTACCAAAATCTGTTTTGGAATGGAAACCTGAGGGAAGACGAGGCAGAGGAAGACCTAAAACCTCTTGGAATCAAGGAATATATTTATACATGAAGGAGAAACATATACAACCAGGAGATTGAATGGACCGACAAACTTGGCTATTGGGAATCGGACGATGTCAAAGGGATTAATCAACCGATGATCTATCTATTTATATATTTTTTTAATTACAGTATTAAAGTAATCTGCACAACAATTTCCAAAGTACCTACCTACACAAATTAATACAAATGAACGATTTAACTAAACTTGTGACAAATCTGAATAGATCTCCTGTAAGGTGGCAACGATAAGGATATGGTGATGGGAGCGTCAAATCTGAACTATTGACAGGAGGCGTTTGATGAAAACGCCTTCCTACTAAAGTATAATAAGAAGCGTCTCTTCTGAAAATGACGACGCCGGGTCCTGTTATACCTGGCAAGAATCCCTCCCTCGTAAGTTCGCCTCGGGGGGAAAGGGAAGAAGAAAAGTTCTAATTCTGTCTACACGAGCGTCTACGCATGCTCAAAACTTCTCACAATCTCAAAACTATCTGAGGCGTCTAGTACGTCTTTAATTTTAATCAGTTCTACATTTTTAAAAAGATAAATAACGTATTTTATCATCTCTATATTCCATCTTATTTTTTATGAAAAAGTGACAGTGTTTTTTTCTTAGTGTTGTCATGGTTATAAAATGGACACGTGTGTAAGAGAAAAAAAAATTGAAAGTGATCTTTTCCATATTGTGGATGTGATTTGTTGAGTGACGTCATCGGAAACCATCATTTTTCTACTTTAAAACGTGTTTTTTTTTTCTATTTTCGTTTACATTTCTTCATATTAGTGTATAAAACAAAAATGATTTGTATTTTAATGTGAAGCCATTTTATAGATTATTCTATCTCATTTTGAAGTTTATAAGAAAGATATCCCCGCTTATGTCAGAGAAGGAAACGAGAGGTAGGAATTTGGAGGAAAAAATAATCAAACGTATTGTTACATGCGATTTTCAACAAGTTTTCGAAGAATTTGTTTATTCTTTTAACTTCACTTCGTTACCGAAATAGCCGTGTTTTACCTTGACCCTTATGAAAGTGAAATTATGTAATCAATTATTTTTATTCCCAGTATTAAATATTGCATCTAATTACAGCATTAAAATTTTATACCATTGCTAATTAATATTTTATGAAAAATATTCAATTTTATCAACAAAACTTTTAAGAATCACTAATTAAATAATCAAGAATTTTATACAATTATTTATATTTGCATTAATATAATTATTTAATGTTATTGAACTTTAATATTAATATTTTACACAAAAATATATTTTAATGCATTAATGCAATTGTTCTTTTTATAAATTCAAAAGTTGTATTTACAATTACGATAATATGAACAGTTATTATTGAATATTTTTAACATAATAGTTTGAATATTAATCAATATAATGATCATGTGCTTCTAGAAATATAATTAATATATTTTAATGTTAATATAGCGGCCAGAATATATAATAAAAACAATGTAAACATTTTATGTTAGAAAATCGTAATTGTTTTGTTATATAAATATAGTATAGCTTGTAACAGCCTGCGTGATTTAATCCACTAGAGACTAGACTATATAAACAGTTAATAGAAGGCTTTGGAGAGACGAAGTCACAAGTGAAGTAACCCTGACATAGCACCGGGGTGGAGGGGAGTGTATAATCCGGGTGACTGTCAAAACAAGCTAACAGTTAAGGCTGACTAGTGGCACGTGTGTGTATTTAGTGTTTCTGTGTTTTAACATTGTGCTGGAATTTTGGGTTTAATGGATGAAAACATCATAGGTAAGTTTAAATTTCATTTAATATATTATGCAGTAGTTTGTAGCTCCTACGTTATGAATTTTATTTTTTAAAATTGTAATTACAGTTTAAATTTTATCTGTCATCGCTGTGTTCTCGGGGAAGCGTCGCTGTCTCATACGCTAACCCGGGGTTTGATCCCGGTGGGGACAAGTTTCCTGGGTGAAGATTTTTAGGGGATTTTCCTCTCCTGCAAGACAAATGTCTGGAAACTTTAAGGCCCAAACGGTCCCCGAACATCATATGGCCATCATAATCATAATTATCATATTTTCCATGTTTAGTGTGAATGTATGTGTGTGTTTGTGTGTGTGTTTCGTCTTAATATTGTGTTGTCTCGCAAGAGGACCTGCCATTGAGCTGATCACTCATTCGGGGAGGAGCTCCATATCCTGTGTGGTCAAAAAAGTATGTGTGTGAACGATAGTTTAAAATCCTTCTCCCGACAGGTTGTGCAAGGCCCGGGTGATATGTGGCACATAAAAGTTCCTATACGCACTTACTCACTGGCACTATCGAACCCGTAGGTTCATGGCCGCGCGGACATAATCTCTCCATACATCCCTATCCTGAGAGAATGCTTTCCAATCATACTCTGTATAATCTACTTCCCTCAAATCATAGTTAATGTTATTCTCCCACCTCATTCTGGTCTACGAACTGGGCGTTTTCCCTCTGGCTTTCCTACAAGAAGCTTAAAAAAGTACCTATAAGGTGATATATTAAACCGTGTTAGTGGAATGGAATAAACAATGACTAATTTAAGCAATAGAATCGATTTTTTTAAATAAAAAGGACGGGGATTAATGCCACAAAAACAAAGGAAAACACATAATTTATTGTTGCAGTATGTAAATAGTTACCTGAGAGGAATATAGGCCTATGTTGATTTTTTCTCAAAAATGTGAAAAATGCCTTAAAATAAAGTGAGGAGTTGAGTTCAAAAACTCCAAGCACGACAGACCTAGAAGACCCTTGGCTTACCAAGTTGAGTTCAAAGTAACCTAAAATCACCATATTTACAATGTAAAATATGCATTAGTGATTGCTCAGACAGTGTATTCAAGTTATCACAAAAATAGGCAAAAAAAAATGGACGCCAAGCTAATATGGTGTAGCCTACACTAACTCGCCCATTTTCTCATCCTAACTTGTTCAAACTAACACTAACTTAGCCATTTTCTCACCCTAACTTATCCACTAATGTAGGTGGACTCTTGAGATAGAATCACTTTATATGTGAGTAAACATGTTGGTAATTGGATCTAGCGGGAACTTGTGCTATCACTTTGGCCAACATGAGGCTAGCAATCACTTGTTCGCCGATCAAAAATTCACAGGTGGCACCTTTGGCATAGAATACCAAAAGCACATTGAACCCGGAGGTTCACGACGGCGTGGACATTTGGTTTCATATCCCTACTGACTCAGTATTTCCCCGTTATTCCCTATACTGAGCCAATATTTTCCCATCATTCCCTGTATAAGAAATGCATCTTCACAAATCATGGATATTGTTATTTTTCCACCTTATTTTGGATGGAGCGTATGCCATATTGTAATTAGTTCTTCTTCTTCTTCTTCCTCCTCCTCCTTTCATGTGATAGACCTAGTGGTCTGTTACGGTCTCAATCCAACGTTTGAAGGGTCTGCCCAAAGATCTCTTGCCTGGTGGCTGGTAATTTAAGATATGACGTGGTATTCTTGTTCTGCCCATTCTTCGTACGTGAGGTTTCCAGTTGTTTGTAATTAGTTAATGATACATATTACTAGGTGTGGGGTTCGAGTCCCGATGAGGTCAAGATTTTCAAACTTACCTAATAAGCCCTAAAAAAATATTAAGTAGAATTTGTTTAGATGGTGGAATTGGGAAGTATTCCAAATTACCACCAAATTCAACAGCCAAGAGCCCTTGTGACTATAACTTATTCTCAAAGATCAAAGAACTTCTACGAGGCATTCGATTTCAATCAAGAGTTGATATCTAGACAGCTCTATATCGATCAGTGAAAGAGATATCCAAAAAGGTGCTGCAGATGGAGTTCGGCGTCATCCAAGGATTTCGCAACGTACAATTGACTTGACAGGATACTATGAATGTTCATAATGTCAAAAGTAGCCTAATTTTTTGTGATGTTATAGCATTGCAGCAATTACTTATCGAATGCCTTAGTATTACGAGTTTATAGATTGAATGGAGTGAAGAAATTCTCATCTGACTGTAACTCCATTGTCGTTGCCTACACGAATGAATGAAAACAATACAGAGCGATTCATAATTCCTATTACAAACTTCTGGGGGTTGTAGAGGAGACTTAGTAGATACAATTTTGATAAGGGACCTATGTCCGGAAACGTACAATTTCGATGTAAAATGAGTTTGAAGATCGAAACACATTGGGCTGATATCGTGTCTTGTGTTTCAGAATAAGTATTACAGACTTCCAGGGGTTTTACTACACCTGTCAGGTCGGAGGAAGATCTTGCACGAATTCTGGCGACAGTAGAAATGATTGAGCACACACCAGGTCTTGTGGGGCGTGTGTATGAAAACATGCGTCGCAGGTACACTTGCTGCAACGAACAACAGGGTCGCCACGTGGAACCACACTTGTAGTACAGCCCCTTAAAGTCTTTAATATTTATTCTGAAACACGAGCGCCACGACATCAGGCCATTGTGTTTCGGTCTTCAAACTTATTTTGCATCGAAATGATACGTTTCCTTATTAAAACGTTATCTACTAAGTCCCCTCTACAACCCCTAGTAGTTGGTAATAGGAATTATGAATCACCCTGTAAAACTCGTCGATATTCAAAATAAGGAAAAACTCACATTTCTACGTCCTTTAAATATTACATTCGTTATGTACAGTGGTATGTTGCTAGGACTCTACTGGTCAAAGTGGAGGTCGGAGAAGCCAAGCTATTGGTAAGTAACTTGTTCAAATGTAGCATCCTATCTGACATGAAATAATCCACTCGCTTTACTTATTATGATTATGGAAGACGCTGCACGCTGTCAGCAGTATTGAAAGAATTCAGTTGCGTGGGCCCGTAATGCAGTGAAAGGGACGTTGAAAGATGTACTTTGTACGCAAGTTTTCTGTGGATTCAACTTGAAATGTAAATAAACACGGCACTCAGTTTGGTATCGCAGTAAATTTAGATATTTTTGAACAAGAGTATTAAATTTGTTCACCTCGGTATAGTAATAACACCGTACACAGCTGGCCTGAAACTGACAGTACAACTTAACTGGGCAAATTTTGTTTTCGGTGCTTTTCCACTTTAGTCCTGAGGTTGTATTACTAACTCAATGACTCTATCGAACCCCTAGGTTAATGGCCGCGCGGACATAAGCTCTCCATTCATCCTATCCTGAGCTGAGTTTTCCAATCATCCCCTGCATAATCTTCTTCTTCTTCATAATTTGTAGGATTTTCATCCTTTTTATTTCCAAAATCACTCCTCGGACGAACACGTATTGGATGTGCCTTCGCTGTCTATCCATCTCTTGGCTGGTCTTCCTCTTGTTTTTCTCCCGTCCATTGGTCTATCTTCTTTAGCTCTTTTTGCAAGCCGGCTGTCTTCTATTCTTTCTATATAATCTTTCCAATATTTTCGTCTATCATCATCATCAACAACATGGATTAAGCCCAATGGCTGTTCCGATCTCATTATAGGTCGAATTGGTTCTTCCATCTCTTCAATGGTCTTCCCAACAATCTTCTCCCTTTTGGTTTATAATTATACATTCTTCTTGGCATGCGCTGTTCATTCATTCGTAATACATGCTGAAGGGAATCATTTAGACAGTATTTTATTCTTTCATAGAGACTAAATATATTAAGTTCTGTTCTTATATCTTCGTTTTTCTTTTTATCGATCCTTTGGTATCCTTCTATTGCTCTCAACATCTTCATTTCTGCAGCCTCTATTTGTATTTTCGTCTATCTATAATAAATTTGGTTGTCTTGAATATGACATTTGTCGCTATTTCTGTGTTGTATATCTTATCAAATAATATTTTTCCCTGAATAGTTCTTAAGATCTTCATTTCACATGTGCTTGTTATTTGTTTAGTCTTTGTTGTATCAGCCCTAATTTCTGCTCCATATACGATAACTGGTCGAACTATCGTTAAGTATATGCGGATTTTGCTTCCTATTGACATATGTTTGTTGTGCAAAATTAAATATTTCATATACCTTGACCCTGTATAATCTACTTCCCTCGAATCATGGTTAATGCTATTCTCCTACCTCATTCTTGATTCTCCTTCTGGTTTTCCTTTAAGAAGCTTCCATTCACTTTTCCATTCTCCATTCGTGCCACATGTTCTGCCTGTCGCAGTCTACGATAATTATCTCTTCTTATTATATCTGACTTCCTATAATAACCATATAGCTCACTGTTATGAAGTCTTCTCCATTCGCCGGTCTGTTCATCTCTCCTTGGTCCAAACATTTTCCTAAGAACTTTATTCTCTGAGCCCAAACTAATTAACTCATTGGCAATATTGGACCCGTGGTTCCTGGTCGTCCACCGCAGTGGTCTCGAGGTAGCGTGCTGCCTTGTCACGCAGCGGGCCCGAGTTCGATCCCCGGTCGGGACAGTTTTCTGGATGAGGTTTTTATCGGTTTTTTTTCTCACCTGTAAGACAAATGTCAGGAAAACATTTAAGGCCCAAACGGTCCCCGAAATCATATGGACATCATCATCATCATCATCCTTATCATTATCATCATCTTTCAACGGTATGGAAAGCAACGGGAAACTACCACACCTACAATTCCCTAGTAAAGCTGCAAAGCATAGCATGAAAATGCTATGATTGCAGTGAAAGACCTGCCCTCGGGCAGAATTACTATGGATGCATGGTTCCTGGTCGCGCGCAATAAGTCCTCCTTATATTCGTAAAAAATCCCATGAGGCGACAGGCCTATAAGGGTCTTTATTTGTCGGCATTAAACATTAAAAACCTAACAAAGACAGCTCTTTCTAATTATTAACAATTTTATGAGTTTTATGCTCATCCCTCCATTGTATCTTTAATTGTCGTGGTGGAGTGGTTTGCCGTACTTAAATTACCTCGAGAACTATACCGGAGGTAGTGTTGCTGCTGAAATGGTTACACATTCCGGACAGGTCGAAGACGATAAGCCAGATGGAAAAAGTACTTGGTTGAAATATGACCTTTCACCGGAAAAATACAACCGTCAAGAAACGCGGACATGGGTCACACTATGGTAAAATTTTCTGGAGGAAAAATAATCCCTTATTCAGTTTACCGGGTGGGGACTACTGTACTTCAGGGAATCCATGCCAAAGGCTCAGACTCGGGAACATGTTGGGACATTATATAGTAGTGGCGTACTAGAAATACAGGTGTCCTATTCAAACCTCCCACATTTTAATTAATCATAACTAACAAAGTATGCGGAATTATGAAATGAGGCCGGTATTAAAAGAAACAGAAACTCGAATAATTTTCATTGCCACACACTAAAACACCTCTATATGCGCACCATTAGTAGCTCGAACAATATCAAATCTGTATTCGATTTTGTGCCACGTTCTGTCCAACATGTCTATTGGTACTGTTGCAATCGTGTCAAGGGTACGGGTTCGTAAATCATGAACATCTTGTACTGGAGTCGCAAACATACGGTCTTTTACGTACCCCTGGAGGAAGAAGTCCAGTGGAGTGATGTCTGGCGAACGTGGTTTTATATGTCATTATTGTCCAACATGCGACAGATGAATTAACTGTAACAATGAAAACAAAAATTCTTTGAGTTTTTCTCTCTTTTAATACCAACCTCATTTCATAATTCCGCATACTTTCAGAGTTATGATTAATTAAAATGTGGGAGGTTTGAATGGGACACGGTGTATTAATACGGGAATTATACAAATAACCTTTGGATATAGTCGCTTTACAGCAAGGTAAATGGGCAGGAGAATGTAGTCAGGAATCAGGAAGTTTATACTATGTGGGTGCATCGAGATCTTAATTTGAAACTTTTTTTTTTAGTCCGAAGGAGGATCCTCTCCGCTATCCGATAGGCCTATATTAAGTTTGTCAGCGATAGGATATCATACGTAATTTTAAGGAGTAAACAACGTAGGGTAATCGGAGGAAAAACGCCTAATTGGTAGATCAAAAATGTGGTGGGAGAATAACATTAACTATGATTTGAGGGAAGTAGATTATACACGGGATGATTGGAAAATATTAGCTCAGGATAGAGGTGTATGGAGAGTTTATGTCCGCACGGCCATGAACTTACGGGTTCGATAGTGCCAGTGAGTTAGTTAGTTAGTTAGTTAGTTAAACAACATAAATTTGTAATCGGAAATGTAGATGGCCCCACAGAAGATAAAGATAACAAGATCAAGGATGAGTCTTATGAATAATTAGAATAAATATTTGATAGTCTTTCACGATATCATTCCTTGTAGGAAAACCGGAGGGAAATCGCCCAGTAGTCTGATCAATAATGAGGTGGGACAATAATACTGTATTAACTACGATTTGAAGGAAGTACATTATACAGGGTATGATTGTAAAACATTAGCTCAGGATAGGGATGCATGAAGAGATTGTTCACCGCGGCCATGAACCTGCGGGTTCGATAGTGCCGGTGAGTTAGTTACTTACATAATCACAGTTTGAACTCCGTGTTATATTTTACACATACTCGAAGAGGGCCTTAAATCTACAAAATGGTAATGTAAATATTATTTGTATTCATAGCATAATTCAAGTAGCCTAATCCAAGACCGCACAACGAGGATGACTTAAAAATTCTAGGACCGCACCTCGACTAGGGACTAAAAATTCCGGGGCCGCACATGATCTAGAAATCGGATTAGTCTATGGGCTGCACATGGGCATGTTCGGATTAATTTACATGAGTCGGGATAGAACACGGTAGCATTGCTGCCGATAGGGTTACCATGCCGGACTGGTCGAAGGTGATAAGCCAGACGAAAAAAGTACCTTGGGCGAAAGAGTGACGATCTTTCACCGTAAAAATACAACCGTCAAGAAATGCGGACATGGGTTCATACCAGAGGGAAAACGCCCAGTTGGTAGACCAAGAATGAGGTGGGAGAACAACATTAACTATGATTTGAGGGAAGTAGATTATACAGGGAATGATTGGAAAGCATTAGCTCAGGATAGGGATGTATGGAGAGCTTATGTCCGCGCGGCCATGAACCTACGGGTTCGATAGTGCCAGTGAGTAAGTAAGTAAGTAAGTAAGTAAGAGTCGGGATAGAACAGAAAATGCATTATTATCCATTGATCTTTTTGTTTTGTCGGCTCCAATGGTCTAAGGGTTAAGATCCTTGCCTCTAATCGCGAAGATCGTGGGTTAAAACCCGGCCAGCGTCGAGAGAAAAATCTAAGGGATCTGAAGATTTTGGGACTCGTAAAAGAACCTCAAACCTAAATTAGTGCAACTGAGCAAAATTTAATCGGCCTTTCCCATCCATACCTTAATTGCCCACTAGATTTCTGTTTGAGGCGATGTGTCTAACATCTGCATCTCCCTGATATCTGTAGGAAAATAAGCGTAACTGAATTAGCTTGGTTGAGAAACTCTCCCTAAGGAGCACCCTTGACCTCACACAGGGATATAAGGTATAGATTACTACTAGACTATCATTTATTAATTTAATATAATCATTTGACTGTATGTTGAATTTTCTTGTTCAATTCTAGTGTTTTGCCAGTTAGAATCAGATCACTGAAGCAACGGGCAAAATCTGATGTTTAGCTGAAAATTACGAGTTTCAGTATTCGTTTTACGTGTTTCCTGATTTTTATTTTTGTTTTCAAAATATTTTTCAGTCTGTAGCATATATAACTAACTGACTCACTGGCACTATCGAACCAGTAGGTTCATGGCCGCGCGGACATAAGCTCTCCTTACATCCCTATTCTGAGCTAATGTTTTCCAACCATTCTCTGTATAGGCCTAATCTATTTCCTCAAATCATGGCTAATGTTATTCTCCCTCCTCATTCTTGGTCTTTAGCACATATATTTATTTTTTATTTTTAGCATAAACAATTTCTTCTTCTTCTTCTTCTTCATCATGGTTTTGGCTTATTTACTAGCCTGTTCCGGCTCCAAATTGCTGCTGTTTCCATCTTTTCTTTGGTCTTCCCAAACTTCTTCTTCCTCGTGGTGAATAGCTGTATGCTGTTTTTGGTATTCTATTCCCAGTCATCCTTGCCGAGTGTTCTTTTCAGTTTGTTCTGTATTTCACTGTTGTTGTGTTTAATTCCTCTACTTTTAGTTGATGTCTTGTTTTTATGTTATGATTTTTGTCAGTTCTTTGATATCCTGCTATTGGTCTGAGGAATTTCATTTCAGCAACTTGTATTCTGGCAGACTCTTATGTTGTCACTGTCCATGTTTCGAATCCAGCATAAACAATTATTTTTTTTAATTCTATTTTTTAGTGGTTCACCGCTGTGGTCTTTGGGTAACGCCGCTATCTTCTACGCAGCAGGCCCTGGCACGATCCTCGGGCGTGACAAGTTTCTTAGATGATGATAATAATAATGATAATAATAATAATAATAATTAATAATAATAATAATGTTTTATTTATTCTGGCAGAGTTAAGGCCGTAAGGCCTTCTCTTCCACTCAACTAGCACAAATACAAATAAATATTTGACAAATATAGATATACACTATACTAATTATAAACAGTTAAAGATACATTAAATGCAGCAATATAAATTTCATGTACAAACAACATTTTATAGGATAATAGCAATAATAATACTACTTACGATAATAATAATAATAATAATAATAATAATAATAATAATAATAATAATATAATAATAATAATAATAATAATAAAAATATAAAAAGTTTCTTAGATGATGGCTTTTCATCTGTAAGACAAATATCAAGAATCTATATGGCCTAAACGGTCCCATTATAATCATCATTATCATATTAACCATGTTTAGTATGGATGTGTGTGTGAATGGTGTGTTTCATCTTAATGTTGTGTTGTCTCGGAGGAGGCCTTGAAATTGAGCTGATCACTCATTCGGGGAGGTCCTCCATGTCCTTATGTCGTCAAAAAAAGTATTGTATGTCCCATAGTTAAAGTCCCTCTCGCAGCAGATCTTGCCACTGTAAAGCTTGGATGGCATGCAGCACGTAAAATTACATAATTATAAGGTGGGAGATTAAACTAATAGAAAATTCAATACTTTGACTATACTTACTTACTTACTCACTGGCACTATCGAACCCGTAGGTTCATGGCCTCGCGGACATAAGCTCTCCATACATCCCTATCCTGAGCTAATGCTTTCCAATCATTCCGTGTATAATCTATTTCCCTCAAATAATAGTTAATGTTATTCTTCCACCTCATTCTTGGTCTAACAACTGGGCGTTTTCCCTCTGGCTTTCCTACAAGAAGCTTCCATGCACGTTTTTGATTCCCCATACATGCCACATGTCCTGCACATCAGAGTCTACGAGACTTAACTGTTCTTATTATATCTGGCGTCCTATAAGTATCATGTAGTTCATTGTTATGAACTCTTCTCCATTCACTTGTCTGTTCATCTCTCTTTGGTCCAAAAATGATCCTAAGTACTTTATTCTCAAATACTCGTAATCTTCTTTCCTCCCTTAAAGTAAGAGTCCATGTTTCGCACCCATATAATGTAACTGGTAGAATAATAGTTTTATATATTTTCAGTTTAACGTTTTTTGAAAGGAATTGGGACATCAAAAGTCTCTGCAATGCATAATAGCACGCAGTTCCAGAATTGAGCCTATGTTTAATTCCGTTGTGCATATCATTTCTATTTGTGATTATTGTTCCTAGGTATTTGAATTCAGCCACTTCCTCAAAATGTCCCTCATTTGTCATTAGGTGTCCATTTCCCCTCATTGTTTCATCAGTATCATATTTTACTTGCTTGTGGCACTTATAAAGTGTTTAAACAGCGTTAATGGAATGCAAAGTTTTTTAGTGCATACAAATCTGGCTGTAATAATGATATTAAAGAATGTAAGGTGAGTGTAGGCGTTGTTATAACAAGAAGCAGGAAGATAGTAGCAGCACATGACCCGGATATTAAATATTTATCCCGACGACACATGTCTCGGGAGAGAGGAGTCGTGTCATGCTCCATGTTTTATTATTTTTTGCGACAATAACTCAGATTGTGTAGGAAGTAACAAACCAGATATGAAACAGACACTTCCTAGTTTTATTAAAACGCCCCTCTTTTGTTTATTTCTCTATTAATGATACCAACCGTAAAAAAATCCCCTATGGGGAAATTTTAATTACTAATACAGACTGGAAGTAAACATAAAAGAATAAATATACGGCCACACATAGAAATACATTATAAAATGCAGATTGACAGTTAATGTCAAATTACGGAAATTTTGAAGAAGTGGCTGAATTCACATACCTAGGACTAATGAATTGCAAACAAGAATGGGATGCATAAAGAAATGAAAACATAGACTCAGATACAGACGGCGGAGATGAGGTTCCTAAGACAAGTTAAAGGATGTACAAGACTTGATAGAATAAGAAATGAGGATATAAGACAAGAATTGAAAGTACAGCCTTTATTGGATAAGGTCACGTATTACAGACGGAAATGGATTGATCATATGGATGGAATGAGTAAGGAGAGATATCCATTGTTAGCAAGAAATTATCAAGCAAGAGGAAGACGTGATGTTGGAAGACCTAGAAGACGTTGGGCTGATGCATTATGAAGTCGGAACGGGCAATTGCCTAATCCCTGGAGTGATGATGATGATGACATAGACTCAGTTCTGGAAATGCATACTATTATATACAAGGACTTGTCCCAACTTCTCTCAAAATACATTAAATGAAAATAAATAAATAAAACTGTTGTTTTGGCAAATACATTATATAAATGCGAAATATGGACTCTTTAAGGGAAGAGAAAATATTAGGAGTATTTCAGAATAAAGTTCTTAGGAACATTTTTGTACCAAAGAGAGATGAACAGAGAGGGAATGGAGAAGACTGCATAAGAGTGATCTACAAGATCTTTATGGAATTCCAGATATCATAAAAAATGTTAAGTCTCGTAGACTGCGATGGACAGGACATGTGGCATGAATAGGGAATGGAATAAGGATATAGAAACGTCTTGTAGGAAAACCAGAGGGAAAGCGCTCAGTAGGTAGGCCAAGAATGAGGTGGGGGAATAACATTAACCACGATTTGAGGGAAATATATTATACAGGTGATGATTATGGAAAACATTAACTCAGGATTGGGATTATGGGGAGTTTATATCCGAGCGGCCATGAACGAACGAGTTCGATAGTGCTAGTGAGTTAATTAATACAGACGCTGTCGACCGCGGTGGTCTTGTCGTTATGTTCCTTAACGCTAATCCTAAGGATCGCGGATTCTAATTCGGTCGTATCGATGGTTTTTTAGATGGAAAAATCCAACGGACAAGACTTCCGTTAAAGGACTTTAAACTGTGGGTTCCGAGTCTGAAGATTTCCTGGATTGTAAAAGAATCTCAAATCTAAATGTACCTATGCCTCTGAGCAAGAGTTTCCCTTTAGAATAGTATATATTCATCCAGAACTGGTATTCTTTCGTTATATTTACGACCAAGATGGAATCCCAGTTGTCTTTTTACTCTCTAAATTTCATTTGGGTTGTATGTCTATACATTTAATTATTTTTCATAGATTTTCATCATCAACATCATCATTCTTATCTTTGTAAAGATAAGGCAGTCTTCCCTATTCGCGTTCAGAGTGATAGGAATATCACTTCCTGGAGAACCCAACGTCTCTCTCTTTTTTTCTTTTTTTTTTCCCCTTTAGAATAGTAGGACCTATATCATATATTCGTCCAGAACTGACATTCTTTCATTATTTTTACCAACAAGGTGGCCCCCAGTTGTTTTTTTTTTACTCTTCTGTTTTTCATTTGGATTGTAGGCCTATATATTTTTGTCGTATATTTTTATTTAATATCAAGTCCAACTTTTACCCTATGGAGGAATCTCATTTTAGGTAACTCTTTTATGTATAGATTCGCTTTCAAACATTAATACTGGCATAATTATCATCTTATAAATTTCAATGTTCTGTGTGTCTTTTCAGGACGTTTTCTTTAAATAAAATAGCTATTAGTTTGTGCTAAAAATCCATTAAACATAAAAATAAAATTTCTCCGTAAATTCATTTCACGCAGAAGAAGTTATAATATATTAATCGAAATAGCGGGCTACCTTGTCACGCAGAGGGCCCGGGTTCGATCACCAGTCGGATTAAGGTTCCTTGGTGAGGTTTTTTTTTCAGAGTTTTTCCTCACCTACAAGACAAATGTCATGAAACTTTAAAGCACAAACGGTGCCGAACATCATCTTGCCATCATTATCACCATTATAATATTCAACTCATTAGATTAAGTTCTCTCCTAGCACATAATTAACCATCGTCATCAGTCATCATATCATTGGGGTGGGTAACTCAGTCTCCCACCACAGCAATGGGTTACAATGCGCCAATGCCAGGAGAGAATACCAGAAATGTCGAGATGACAATCTGTGGCATTGATAAAAGAAACTAAGTTTGTGTTAAATTCCATTAACCACAACATTAAAATTTCTCCATAAATTCACCATGTTACACCGTCCCTGGAACAATTATCGTGGCTTCGTCTAAGAGATCGTAGAACTGCCCATTTCCTATCCCTTCTCTATAAAATACTTCACACATCATCGCCTAATTATTTATCACGCCGCTTCATCAGACTATCCGACACACATAATCTTGACACTCGATCCTATCAGTACATTGCCCTTTATATCCCTCCTCATCACACTGTATATTATTCATTATCTTTTACGGTCTCACTTACCAAAACATGGAATTCCCTTCCGCCCTATGTCAGAGACTGTCAAACTATAACATCCTTCAAAAACAAACTAAATAATTATTTAATAACAAACTAACTTATACGCCTCACTGATAGTATTCTTGTAACAATTAATACATTTAATTATTATGAAAATAATATTAAGATTAACAAATATTTTCTTTTGTTTTGTTTTAAATATTGCATAAACGTAAAATTAGTTTTCTATATCTCATTATTTCTCTTTGTTTTTTATAAACATTAGACAGGGACAATTTAATATGTCTTGCTTGTATACACTTTATTATTAGTTTTAGTCTTAATTTTAACTAACATAAACTGGTTGCATTATAGATCGTAATATAATAGATATTATCTTTTTGATCAAAATTTTATTTAGTATTTAATATTAGAGTTAATTGTGATTGTTATATTCTGATGTAATATATGTTTGTGCTGGTGAGTGGAAGAGAAGGCCACATGGCCTTAACTCCACCAGGCTAAATAAATCTAATCTAATCTAAAACTTCTCGCCTGAAGAGGTATTCTATTCTATAGTGTTCTGCCCGAGGGCAGATCTTTCACTGCAATCATAGCATTTTCATGCTATGCTTTGCAGGTTTACTATGAAATTATAGGCGTGGTAGCTTCCCGTTGCTTTCCACACCTGTGAAATGATGATGATAATGATTAGGATGATGATGATGATGGCCGAATGATTTTCGGGGACCGTTGGGCTGTAGGCTTCCTGATATTTGCCTTACAGGTGAGGAAAAAACCCGAAAAAAACTTCACTCCGGAGCCTATCCCGACCGAGAATCGAACCCGGGCCCGGTGCATGACAAGTCAGCATGCTACCTCGAAACCACGGCGGTGTACTGAAGAGGTATAATTATGTTAATCGATAGAGACAAGAAGCAGGGGAAGTTTGGCAATAGTGCGATCGTTTATGATTGGCAGTGATGCATCTGCAATGAAATAATCCATACACTACTACAGACCCAACAGTAGAACAGTAACAGTAGTCTGTTGATTTCACTGTCTACATGTGTAGGTCTGGGAGCCGGTAGATCTGCGGTTACCATTTCATTGGATTGTAAAAGAGAAACAAAACACTGTAGTGATGAGAAGCGGAGCTCATCACCTGAAGTGAATGCAAACATAAGAGATGACACCCTGCGTCTGACAACCCGCGGTGTCGACAACTTCCTGACATCCACGTACAACAACTTGTAAACCATATTCATTACATAAACTATGGCTAAATACAACTTTCACATTTCTACAAATGAAACAAAAACAGTGACATTTCACCAAACCAGTTGGCTCAACTGGTAGCACTTGAGATTCGTGTTCGGAAGGTTCTGAGTTCAAATCCCGGGACCGATCAACACAACTCAAGTTTTTTCGTGTTTTTCTTCAGTTGTCATAAGTAATGTCACGAGTGATTTCCAATTTATCTAGAGAATTTGGAAATCAAAAGTGGCATTCGTTAGGACTATTTAACGAATAAAATTAAGCTCTTTACTAAAAAATAATTATTTGAATATAGTTACCGGTGTTTTAAAATATTTATATAGTTAATGTAAACGGCGATGTTTGAAAACAAATTAGAAATGTGAGGTTATGTATATTCACTGCAACTCGATCATATTACTTATTGCGAAATAGGATCGCAATATTTTAAGAATGCACTCTAGTGGAGAAATAATGAAACACGTCAAACTATTATAATCAACATTATAGGTTAATCATTTATATTTTGAATAAACAACTCAGTAAAATCACTGAATCTATTCATTATTTGCTATTTTCAATGTATTTGTTGGAGAAAAATAATGGTCTAACCTGTTCAGAATATTAAAAAAGGAGGAGCTTTCTTTATCACAAAAGCAGGAGCTGATAAAGAGAAATCGATAAAGAGCGAGGTGAAACACGACTGTCATTGGTGTAAAACAGAATTCATTGAAACGTGATTGGTCATTGACTACCATTTGCGACATGAGTTAAATTGTCGCGGAAACGATATGGTTAGAGAAAGAGAATTGTGGGCTTTGGAGGAAGAAAAAAAAAGACACGATATATCAACATACATTGTTGTTAATATATATATATATATATATATATATATATATATATATATATATATATCAACCATCATTAAAGCGTAATTTACGTTTTGATAGCGTATTATGTTTTGTTAGAATATAAAGTATACGTTTTTATGTCTAGTAACGCAATTAAATCGTCACTGATTGTTATAAAAGTATTTTTTTCTTTTGTAAATTTAAATAACCTTTTGAAAAATCGCTTTTTTATTTCCATAAATTTCAAATTCGTGCCTGAAACGTTATCTATACTACGTTCCAAACGGGATGATAGAACTTTCCCCTTCATTCATTCCACTAACCATCAGTGAAAGAGAAGATTCTCTGCTACAAAAACATTAAAAAAAACTCCAAGTGCGACAGGCCTAGAAGGCCCTTGGCTGACTAGCCAGCTGCTGGCCTCACACCTACATGGGTTAATCACAGAGGTAGATGATCATCTAGGCAGTGTAGGGGTGACATGAGGTCAGCATGTCGGATCCCCCAGCCGTTATAGCTGGTATTCTCAACCTGGAGTCGCTACTTGTTATTGAATTCTATCCTTTATTTAATATATTTCTAATTCACTTCTTATTTCTTCATTTCTTATGTGGTCCAATTTTGTGCATCCTTTGGTCTTTCTTAGAAAGGCCATTTCTGCATTTTGTATCTACTCGAACTCCTCTTATAAGTTACCCAGGATTCACAACCGTATAAAAGTACCGGTACCGCCATTGTTTTGTACAACTTCAATCTTGTATCCTTCCTTGTTTTATGTTTTAGTGTTCTATGAATGGTGTTCTATAAATAGTGTTCTGTCTGTATTTGAAAATTTTATAATTTATTGTCTATATCATTTCTTGTCCACCGCTATGTTCTCGAGGTAGCGTGCTGCCTTGTCACACAACGGGCCCAGGTTCGATCCCCGGTCGGGGCAGTTTTTCTAGGTATGGTTTTTATCGGGGTTTTTCCTCACCTGTAAGACAAATGTCAGAAAAACTTTAAGGCCCAAACGGTCCCCGAAATCATATGGCCATCACCATCATCATCATCAGCCTTATCATTATCATAATCATCATCATGATCATCATCCTTCACCGGTGTGGAAAGCAACGGGAAGCTACCACACTTTCAATTCCCTAGTAAAGCTGCAAGCATAGCATGAAAATACTATGATTGCAGTGAAGGACTTGCCTTCGGGCAGAATTACTATGGATGGATATCATTTCTTGTTCTATATCCAGAAGACAATTCACAACCTAGATAATTTACTTCAATTTTTTACTGCGGAAGGCTTTCGGACTGCCGCTGCCGCCCATCGTATCGTTCATTATACTTGGTGAATGATCTAGATGGACGACCCTCCCTAATTAGAAATTATAGTTGAAGACATATGAGTCGCTAAGTTAGGCCTATGTTATGGACTGCAAGTAATGGAGATTCTGCCAATCTTAATTATAGTAGTGATATTATTCTGTTTTTGACTTTGAGACCGTGAACTTGTGTATGATCTGGTTTTTCTGTTCTGGAAGTAGAATTTGAGGTGTTTGTGTTTTTTAACTAACATTTAGGTGAGAAGAAGCAGACACTTCACCCCGTGGAAATCAAACAAACCGTGCAAAACACTCAACACAACCTCCTTTACTTTTATGCTTTCATGTTTCATCTACAGAATAACACAGGCTACACACGTAACTAGATTCAGTTTCCGTACTGCACCATGTAGCGTAGAGTTTCTCAAACATGTTCCATGGACCACGGTGGTCCTCATATCTCCCTCTGTGATTCTCTGAAATTGATCACATGCGTAGTAAAACTGAGCATTTCTTTCTTTATGTATTTTCCTCAGAATCGGCCGCGGTGGGCTAGTGGTTATGCTCCTTGCCTCTGATCCCGAGGGTCGCGAGTTCAAACCTGGCCGGGGTCGATGGATTTTTTAGGACGGAAAAATCCAAGGAACAAGTCCTTCGGGAGGGACTTTAAGCCGTGGGTCCCGAGTCTGAAGATTTTCAGGCTCGTAAAAAATCCTTAAGCCTGAATGAAGAGGCATCTAAGCAAAATTACCGAATTTTCCAGTCCTAGTACTATCTTGGTTTCCTAGATGTCAGTATGAGGCGGAACGCTGACCACGGACCATTAAAAAAATGACATCTATACGAAAACAAGTGTAACTAAATTAGTATGGTTCAAATTCTTCCCTGTAGGGGGAGAGCGCCTAAATCTCTGTAAAGGGAAAACATGGGCTTACAATACAACACAAATTTTCCTTAGTTGACGTCTCCCTTTGTTGGCACTTCTACGTCACACTTCCTGGTTATGTGTTATTTAACGTAGCTGACACGGCTGGGCATCTACATCGACTAGAAGAAACATATATTGCCCTTAGAGTCACATTCTCTAAAATATAAGGAAAAAGAAAAAGTTGGAAGACCTCTTGCTGTGGAACAGGATCTGAAGGTTATGGAAATCCAGGGATGGAGAAGGAAGGCGGAGGACAGAAATGGATGGAGGCGCATAGCTGGGGCGATCAAGGCCTGTAATGCCTCTAATAGGCTGTAGCACCGAACATGATGACGATGACGATGACGATGATGTTCTTTAACAGCTACGTATTTAGCGTCGCAATTCAAATCTGGGCGTGAAAACACCGACAATTTTTTTCTCATAAGAGGATTGTCAACCATTGCATTCCGAAACCTACCTTGAAATTTCTCCCAGAGAAGCTGATTGTGATGTACCAAAACCATGTACAAAGAATCATCTGACTTTTTAACTGCACGGCACAAAAATCAAAGCCAAAATCCATCATTGGCAACCCACTGTACAGAGCAAATGTACTCCCTGTCTGAGCGAGAGTGGAGTGAGACGGGACACGCCACGGACGGAAGATAGTGAGGATTATCCAATCTACCAATTCGGGAGTTGTATTACTTCCTTATAGTTTAAACTAGAGATCTGGCGCTGGATTTTAATGCCCTGCAGTTAAAAATGCGGATAACTTTTTTTTATACGACCCTCGTACATCACAACGATAGATTTCGGCATGCAATGGTTGAGAGTTATCTTGTCAGAAACCTACTTTTTCAGACTCGAGGTTCTTTTAACTAACTAAATAACTAACTAACTCACTGGTACTATCGAACACATAAGTTCATGGATGCACAACTCTATCCTGAGCTAATGTTTTTTCAATTATTTCCGGTATAATTTACTTTCTTCATATCATGATTTATATTATTCTCTCTTGATTTATCTACAAGACGTTTTTTCTCTGGTTTTCCTACACAAGAAGCTTCCGTGTCCCTCTCTCATTCCCTATTAATGCCAGCTCTTCGCAGTCTTGAGGTTATTTTACGTTTCTTAAATTTACGATAAGAGACTCAAGACTTTAGTTCCTTGCCGAAAGAACCCATAGTCAGAATTTTACACCCTGAAAAATCTGTCTACCGTCACCGGGTTTGAACCCGCGAACTTCGGAACGAGAGACGAGCATTAGCTACTTCTCCACCAGACCGACCCATTGGCACAGGGACATGAACACAAATCTGTCAGAAGCGAATTGATACTATGGAGTGGCGTGGGAGATGTAAATTCTTCTTCTTCTTCCTTCCAAGTATTAGGCCAAGGCCTGTTACGATCCTATAGAAAATTTTCCCTCCAGCGTTTCATAGGACGGCCCAGTGATCTTCGTCCTCTTGGTATATAATTATAAACAGCTTTGGGGATCCGATTTGAACTCATTCTTTCAAGATGGTGTTTCCAATTTAGTTGGTACTGTTTAATATATTCCAAAATTGGCGTAGTCTTCAATTCTTTTAAGATATCGGTGTTCCTTTTCCGATCCCATCTGGTGTAACCCGCTGTTCTGCGCATGAATCTCATTTCACAAGCCGTTATTCTGCTTTCATGTTGTTTTCTTAGTGTCCATGCTTCACTACCATAGGTCAACACTGGTCTAGCCAAAGTGTTATATAAACGTATCTGGTGTTTTTTTTGTACAAGGGATGGTTTCATAACTTGATTAATAATTCCTAAACTTTTATTATAACTAGTAACTTTTTCAGGGATATCCTTTTCATCCCAGATAGAGAGATAATATCCAAGATATTTAAATTGATTAGATCTCTCTAAAATTTTATTCAGGAGACAGATTTTACTTTGTATGGGGTCCTTCCCATGAAATGCCATAATTTTAGTTTTGTTAATTGATATTTCCATATTAAATTTGGCACCTATTTTTTGTAAATTATAAATTGATCGTTGCAAATCATTTTCGGAAAGTGCCAGAAGAGCTAAATCGTGGGAGATGTAAATAAATATACCTATTAAGTGATAGGTTAAACTATTAGAGGAGAAGGTAAAGTAAAAGATGGAATTACAGTATAGGTAACTCAATCTAAATGAAGGAGGAATAAAATCCATTTAAAACCAGATTGGAGACTGACCATGTAATTGAGTTCTTAAGTTGGGGATAGAACCTTCCGCATGGTTGTTACAATTTGTGATGTGAAATCTTTGCCAATTCTTAATTTCTTCGGAGTGACTGTGTTTTTAGGTTTTGTACTCCTAGAGAATCTTGAACTACAGTGAGCTACATGATCTTTATAGGAAACCAGATATAATAAGAACAGTCAAGTCTCGTAGACTGCGATGGGCGGGACACGTGGCACGAATGGAAGAATGAAAAATTGACATGGAAGCTACTTGTAGGAAAACCAGAGGGGAAACCCCGTTGTTAGACCAAAAATGAAGTGGAATAATAACATGAACCATGAAGGAGGAGATTAGATTATATATCGGATGATTGCAAAACATGTCAGGATAGGGATGTATGGAGAGCTTATGTCCGCGCTGCCATTAACCTATGGGTTCGATAGAGCCAGTGAGGTAGTTAGTGAATCTTGAAGGGATATGACGTCCAGGTTGTATTTATCCCTGTAATAAGGGTTTAACTAACTTGAAATGTTTAAAAACTAATATTATTGACCAGTAATTATCATACGTAATGCCACGAGTGATTTCCAAATTATCTAGAGGATTTGGAAATCAAGAGTGGCATTTGTTAGGACTTTTTAACGAGTAAAATTAAGCTGTTTACTCAAAAGTATTATTTAAATATAGTTACCGGTATTTTAAAATATTGATATATTTAATATAAACGGCGATATTTGAAAACAAATCAGAAATGTGAGGTTATGTATATTCACTGCAACTTGATCATATTTTTTATTGCCAAATAGGATCGCAATATTGTAAGAATGCACTCTAGTGGAGAAATAATGAAACACATCAAACTGTATATTATAATCAACATTATAGGTTATTAATTAATTTTTTTTGTAAACTCAGTAAAATCAAGGAATATGTTCATTTTTTGCTATATTCAATGTATTTGTTGGAGAAAAATAATGCTCTGAGCTGTTCAGAATACTAAAAAGGGGAGCTTTCTTTATCAGAAAAAAAACAGGAGCTGATAAAGGAAATCTATAAAGAACGAGGTAAAACACGTCATTAGTTGTAAAACAAAATTCATTAAAACGTGATTGGTCATTTGACTACCATTTGGGGCATGAGTTAAATAGTCTAGCTTAATTTCCATTGGACCTAACTTAACACAGTAAACAATTGTTCAACATTATAGCATAGTTATACTCAAAGGAAAGCGCCCTCTTTGATTCTCACTGCACACTAATTCAGCGCCTTCTTTATGATATATACTACAGACGCTATGTCGGTAACGCAGCGCGCCAAGTCTTGTATTGATTTTATATGACACCCTTAAATTCAACCACTCCAGTTGGTAAAAATTTTCATTTTGCAACATTTTTGGACTTCAATTAAGTCATAATTATGATAAAACAGTTTGCTAGAAAATATTAGAGATAAAATCAATTCTATAACAGCAGTGCAATGCGTAAGGCCAATAAATCTAGAAATGGCAGAGAATGTTATCTCTCACGAGTGGTTCCAGTAGCCCTATGTGCAGTATATATACTCTTTGTGGCGCGTTGCACTGTCGAGGGAGTCCGAGGCTTCAGGGTTCCACACGGGCTTTGCTCGAAAATATAGCTACTGCTTAATTTGCTCCTCATTTAATAAACTATCAAGCGCTGACGTCCTCGTATACTGGGATGTTAGTTTCAACCCATGAAGCGACGCTGACTTCCTTTTTTATTTTTTTTTCATCTCTATTTATTGCGGATAAAATATTTTGATTTAAATTTTCTCGACTTTTTATTTATATATATATAAAAGGAAGCTGGCGTCGTTTCATTGATTGATAATATATTCATCTTTAACTTTTATTTACAGTATAGGATAAAAGTGAACTTAAAAATCGCGCAAATATTTTTTTTAAACCACAATAAATAGAACATGAAAAATAAATTTAAAATGGCGAAATTGTTATCAATATATTTTATATATGATAACAACAGGATGAATAAAGAATAAATAAAAAGTCGAGAAAATTTAAATCAAAATATTTTTATCCGCAATAAATAGAGATGAAAAAAAAATAAAAAAGGAAGTCAGTGTCGCTTCATGGGTTGATGAAAAAAAAATATATATATATTTTTTCATCAATTAATATATATGCCCACAATATTTTTTCCCCATCAATTAATATATATAGTCCACCGCTGTGGTCTCGAGGTAGCGTGCTGCCTTGTCACGCAGCGGGCCCGGGTTCGATCCCCGGTCGGGGCAGTTTTTCTGGGTGAGGTTTTTATCGGGGTTTTTCCTCACCTGTAAGACAAATGTCAGGAAAACTTTAAGGCCCAAACGGTCCCCGAAATCATATGGCCATCATCCTTACCATTATCATTATCATCCTTCACCGGTGTGGAAAGCAACGGGAAGCTACCACACCTACACAATTCCCTAGTAAAGCTGCAAGCATAGCATGAAAATGTTATGATTGTAGTGAAGGACCTGCCTTCGGGCAGAATTACTATGGATGAATATATATATATATATATATACAATAAATATGGGATATATTTTTGCAATTTTTATTATTTTGAGCCTCTATTTATTGTGGATAAAATGTATGGATTCCATTTTCTAGAATTTTTAATTACTTTTTGATCCTGTATTTATTGTGGATAAAAATACATGGATTACATTTTCGCCATTTTAAATTAATTTTTCATCTTCCATTTATTATGGTTTTAAAAAATGTGGATTATATTTTAGCGATTTTAAGTTCATCTCCATCCTCTACTGTGATTAAAAATTAAAGATAAGTTTGGACTGAACAAAGTATATGGCAATAGGAGATATGTAAATAAATCTGATTTTAGAAGAGATACATGCTATCCATTACACCACCAGGCAAATCCCTTCTGACATTTATCTTTCTTATATATATATATATATATATATATATATATATATATATATATATTATATTCTCCATTATTACTAGATGTCGCGAGAACTCGGTCTTCACTGCCATCTAGTAGCTGAATATAACAAGTAAGCAAATCTTAAATCTGCAACCGATTAAAAAAAAATCATCAATACAGTAAACAGAATTAGCCATCAATAAATGTTTTAATGCCTTCTTAAAAGGAATCATAGACAATTCTCTTATTGAACCCTGAAGATTATTATAAAAATGTAAAGAAATAAATTGGAAACTATTTTAAATTAAAGTATATATAAGTGTAGGGACATATACAAATTTGAACAATTTTTTATTTTGTAATTATGAATCGATATACACATTGAAATAAATTAGATTTTTTACCATACAGATGACAACTAAACAAAAACGTTGCTGACAACATCCAGTTCACCTACAGAGTAAATGCGTCTTGTTTACCTTTTGAAGTATTTGGAAAGTCATTACGTAAAAGATAAAAAATAATAGAATTATATCTAATTAAGTCCACCGCTGTGGTCTCGAGGTAGCGTGCTGCCTTGTCACGCAGCGGGCCCGGGTTCGATCCCCGGTCGGGGCAGTTTTTCTGGGTGAGGTTTTTATCGGGGTTTTTCCTCACCTGCAAGACAAATGTCAGGAAAACTTTAAGGCCCAAGCGGTCCCCGAAATCATATGGCCATCATAATCATGACCATCCTTATCATTATCATCATCATCATCCTTCACCGGTGTGGAAAGCAACGGGAAGCTACCACACCTACACAATTCCCTAGTAAAGCTGCAAGCATAGCATGGAAATACTATGATTGCAGTGAAGGGCCTGCCTTCGGGCAGAATTACTATGGATGGATATCTAATTAGGTACCGGTATACTTTTCAGAAAAAGAAATTACAAGACGATACACAGTATAATTCACTATTCCTCATCCACCCGTCTCTGGAATTTTCTTCCCTCTTATATCAAGACTACCCGACTTAAAAAAAAGTTAAAAATTGGCTTTCTCTCTATGAGTATTCCAATTATCCTTTTTAATTTTTCTTGTTCATAATCGTGCTAAAATTTAATCAAGTTTTAGGTTATGATAATGTAATGATAATAATAATAATAATAATAATAATAATAATAATAATAATAATAATAATAATAATTATTATTATTATTATTATTATTATTATTTTTGATTGCGGATGAGCCCATATAGGACTAGGCAAAGTGCTTAGAGGCGTTTCCTTTGAGCCCAAATTTCTTTCATTCTTTTGCTATGAGCTTGTTTTTTATCATCTGTCCAAGTTGTTCCAGTTTTTTTCTTCGGTTTGTCCTCTTGGTCAACTTGCCACTTATTCACCTTAATTCTAAATATATCTCTGTTTGGGATATCTTCTTCAGTAATTCCTGCCAATTTTAAGTCCTTTTTGACTTCATCAATCCACTTCATAGTATCCACTGGAGCTTTACTTATGTTTACGTAGAATTCCATTATCTGTTTTGTAAGCCTATTTGAGTTCATTCGTTTAATATGGCCATAAAATTTTAACCTTCGTTTTCTAATATCATTATGAATGTCTGTATATATTTTTATTTCCTTTTTACTTCTGAGTCTAAATGCTTCACCTATGACTTGTTGACCTAAAACTTTTCTTATAATTTTGCATTCTTTTTTCACTATATCTTCGATATATTTTTTTCTCTTCAAAATTAATGTTTCTGCTCCATAGAGGCAATTATTATTATTATTATTATTAATTATTATTATTATTATTATTATTATTATTATTATTATTATTATTATTATTATTATTATTATTAGGCCTATTATTATTATTATTATAAATTTTGTACTTTCCTTATCATTTGTATAATTTATATTCCTATTCAGTTTAACCTCTCACCATATAGGCACTTTTTACATATCACGCGCTAGCTTGGCCTTATAATGGCATGATGTATATGTCGATAATGCACATGACTACACATCTGACATAAAACATAGCCTACCTATTATGCGACCACAGCGCCACCTACCGGGTCGAATTTGTGAATCTAAACCACTCAGGGACCCACTCAAAAAAAAATCAAAATGGGCCCATTCTTTTAGACAATTTTTAATTTTAGATTTCAAGTAAACACCAACTTCTCATTGTCTGATTTCACTCAGTTTTGGATAATATCAACCTCGGATTATTTTAATAGGATATACTGAGTTTCGATGTGAAACATCGAAAATTGTGACCGCTATAGGGATTTTTAAATTTTCACTTCACGTGAACTATACCTAATAGTTTTAGAGAGTTCAATTGTGAATCTAAACCATTCAGAGACCGACTCAAACACACACACAAAATTTAATCAAAATCGGTGAAGTCGTTTGGGCAGTTTTTAATTTTTGATTTCAAATAAACCTCCACTTATCGGATTTCGCTCATTTTTTTGACAATGCATACCTAGGTTTATTTTAATATGATATAATAGTTTCATTGTAGATCATCGAAAAATGTGACCGCTAGAGCGTTTTTAAATTTTCACTATAGATGAACTCCTATACCTAGTGGTTTTAGAGAGCCCAATTGTGAATCTAAGCCATCGAGGGACCCAATCAGACACACACAACAAATTTCACCAAAAACGGTCCAGTCGTTTAGGAGGAGTCAGCGACAAACACACGTACAGAATAATTATATACATCCATCCATAGTAATTCTGCCCGAACGCAAATCCTTCACTGCAATCACAGCATTTCATGCTATGCTTGCAGCTTTACTAGGGAATTGTAGGTGTTGCTTTCCACACCGATGAAGGATGATGATGATGATAATGATAAGGATGACGATGATGATGGCCATATGATTTCGGGGACCGTTTGGACCTTAAAGTTTTCCTGATATTTGTCTTACAGGCGAGGAAAAACCCCGATAAAAACCTCACCCAGAAAAACTGTCCCAACCGGGGATCGAACCCGGGCCCGCTGCGTGACAAGGCAGCACGCTACCTCGAGACCACAGCAGTGGAATATATATATATATATATATATATATATTTAATGTCACCATATTGTCATTTGACATTCTGGTATTCTCTTCTGGCATGGCGTTATTGAAACCCACTTCTGAGGTTGGGGCGTCTGGAAAGCGGAGTTACGGTGCCTTGATGCCGATGATATACGACAGGCGATGATGATAAACACGTATTTTTTTAGAAGATTACCGTACTAATTAGATGACAATATTGCACTTTTTTTTTTTCATATATAGATACGAAAATTCTGTGAGAGGCAAACCAGTAGCTCTGACTTTATGACATCCGGAAGTATCATTTGATACATAGTTTAAATTTCATTGTTGTAATGTTGTGTAAAAGTGGAGATAGTTTTATATAATGAGAATTTGGCTATTTTATGTCACAGTGCCAGCAGTGAATATTCGATCGGAGAAAAACTGACTTTTAGCGTCGTGTTGACCAATGTGACAACACATGTTCCCGCTAGAGCCAATTGCCAACATGTTTGCTCACATATAAGGGGATTCTATCCCAAGAGTCCAGCTACATTAATGGAGAAGTTTGGGTGAGAAAATTGGCAAGTTAGTGTTGGATGGGCAAGTTAGTGTTAGTTTGGGCAGGTTAGTTTGAGAAAGTGGGCGAGTTAGTACACCAGATTAATTTAGCATTCACTCGCTTATTAACTTTTTTGTGTTAAGTTGGCTACACTGTCTGAGCAATGACTAATACGTACATATTTTACATTGAAAATATGGTGATTTTAGGTTAGTTTGAGTCCAATTTCTCGCTTTATTTTAAGGCTTTTTCACATTGTTATGAAAAAATCAACATATAGGTCTATATTTCTATCAGATAATTATTCACGTACGGGAACAATAAATTATATATATTTTACGTGCTATTTGTTTTGTTTTTTTTTTTGTTTGAATTTTATGTTGGTGGGATGATGACATAAAATACCGAGAATTTCAAGGTATCATTTGAATTTCTATCACAGACATGATATTATGGCTTTACACTTAAAAAAAGAAAAAAGCACGTGGTGTCCAGTTTTCTAGAATGAGTTCTGAATTGTTGATTTCTTGGGCAGAAATAAAACGCGTTGCTAAGCAACCGGAATGATTCACTTGCTATCTTGGCACAGGAAATCACAGACGTGTTTTGCGAACTGCTAAATGTTCTTCTGCCAGACCTAAATGAACACATACCGACACGTACTCTTGTCTTTTTTAATACAGTATTCCAAAGTACTTCTTATTTTATTTTTTGCACTCTATTGGTGTGAAACATGGTCTCTCTTACTTTAAGAGAAGAAAACAAGGTAAAAAATACAAACATGGGATTTAAGACAAGTACTCAATCCCATACGGGATAATTATGAAGAATGGAAGAAGCATGACAATGAGAAACTTTACAATCTATCCATCCATAGTAATTCTGCCCGAAGGCAGGTCCTTCACTGCGATCATAGCATTTTCATGCTATACTAGGGAATTGTGTAGGTGTGGTAGCTTCCCGTTGCTTTCCACACCGGTGAAGGATGATGGTGATGATGATAATGATAAGGATGATGATGATGAAGATGATGGCCATATGATTTCGGGGACCGTTTGGGCCTTAAAGTTTTCCTGACATTTGTCTTACAGGTGAGGAAAAATCCCGATAAAAACCTCACCCAGAAAAACTGCCCCCGACCGGGGATCGAACCCGGGCCCGCTGTGTGACAAGGCAGCACGCTACCTCGAGACCACAGCGGTTGTCCTAATATTTTCAGTTTCTTCTTTATTGATGTTGTCTGCAGAAGAAAATAATATTAATTTTTATAAAGGAATCAGTATTGACTTCTACAGACTGTAGTGCAAACAGGTAGAGTTAAACATCTAGACAGGGTATTCAGAAATTAATATTGCGTACTTCTAGGGATAATATAGGTGGTCTGAGTAGACAATATTTTTAAAGGGAACCAAGGTGCCGTTTCCGCACTACAGTGATTACAGTGTGTCGGATTTACCGGTGTTGCTTAGCAATACATGACGTCAGAACATCGCCTGATTGCACGTGACGTTTACCCTATCATTGAATGTCCGTCTAGAACTGTGGTTTCAGCACGATGGCGCACCACCGCAATTTACACGTGACGTTAGGGGATACCTTGACCGAAGATTAGTGCAAAGATGGATAGGCTGGGGTAGTCCTATTGCTTGGCTCCCACGATCGCTGGATTTAACTATTTCTTGTAGGTCGTATTCAGAGTATGGTGTACGAGACTTCTGTAGAAACAGATGAAGAACTACCGGCACGAGTTATGATAGCTGTATGTTAAATGTATAGTACATAGATTTGGAGAAAGTGCTGCTAATCTTGCTCTCTCCCCCCTAAACAAACAAATACCGTTATTATGAGTTTGGCAACATCTACCCTCTGGACGCAGGGGACACTGGCATAGCCCATAAGGTCTGTAGTAACTTTCTGGGTTGAATTAAAGTGTGAGCATCTCACAACAATAACAACAATCTGATAAACGAAAACGAACCCAATACATGTAACCCCCTCTACCAGATCTTCAGTGAAATACCAGTTTTGAATCCTGCCGATGATGGGACAAGTCCCGAAAGCGCTACAGTTAAATAATTAATTAAGTTGAGGAGACGGACCTTTCAGGTGAATATTCCATAATTTTATATTTTAATTTTGAATAATACCTCAACGGAACACATCATGAATCTTATAAAAGTTGAGAATCAATTTAACTATAATAAAGGCCGGAAGAGGAGATTCTCCTAAATCTTGAAGTGGTGATGAAAATGATGATATCACTATTATTTCCGTAGTTATACAATTTTATTTTGAAGATGTTAAAGATAGAATTTTATGTGCGTAACGTAATGTTTATTGGTGGGTATGATGTGAGGGATGTCTGCGGATGACAGTTGGATGTTTGCCCGTATTCCGGATTCCGCAGGTTCACTAAACTGCTCTGTTTGTTACTATCGTGATGCGGATTAAATACGCGACACAAACACACTGCTATTTCTCAATCATATTTCCTCTTTACATCTCCTAAAATTCTCATAAATTAAGAAAATTAAGAAGAATGTAGGAATTAATCTTCTCTCGAATAAATAATAGTTTTAAAAAACTAAAACAGCACGCTTTATTAGAAAACCGAACTCAAAAATGAAAAATAATTTTAATTTCCAACACGCTTGGAATAAATTTAAAGTGGTCAAGAAAAAATCATCTCCGACACATATATAATAAAACTAGAATTATCAACAAAAAGAAAATAATTTTACCATCAAAAGCGTGGGGTGCTCTATATCCACTAATATATTTGATAAAAAACAGATATTGGTAAAGTAAAGTCTCTAAGAAGAAAATGTGAAAATCATAAAAAGCACCCCACGCTTTTGATGGTAAAATTATTTTCTTTTTGTTGACTATTTAACTCATGCCCCAAATGGGAGTCAATGACCAATCACGTTTCAATGATTTCTGTTTTACAACCAATCAGAGTCGTGTTTCACCAAATATTTATCAGTGTTATAATTACCATATTAAAGAAAGCTCCTCCTTACAATATTGCGTTCCTTTGGCAATAAATAGTATGATCTGGTTGCAGTGATAAACAAAAGAAGCGGTAGAAGCGTACCTATCGTTTCTCATTTGTTTTCAAACATCGCCGTTTACATTAAATATATAAATATTTTAAAATTACTATATTTAAATAATGATTTGTGAGTAAACAGCTTAATTTTATTCGTTAAATAGTCCTAACAAATGCCACTCTTGATTTCCAAATTCTCTAGATAAATTCACTCCTCACTTCGTGAGTCGTGAATTTATCGATAATTTGGAAATCACTCGTGGCATTACTTATGATAATTCTAGTTTTATTCTATATGTGTTGGAGATGATTTTTTGTTGACCACTTTAAATTTATCCCAAGCGTGTTGAAAATTAAAATTATTTTTCATTTTTGAGTTCGGTTTTCTAATAAAGCGTGCTGTTTTAGTTTTTTAAAACTATTATTTATTTTTTATTTTTTAGTTTTAATATTTTACTGAATAAGATAAGAATGTAAATATCTTTAAATTCCATACTATTGTAATATGAGCTAAAAGTATTACTTCTTCTAAAAAATATCCTCCCCAGCCGGATTCGAACCAGCGACCTATGGATTACTGAAATTATATATTAATAGTTTACCGCTCTACCAACGAGCTCTTACAAAGAATGACAATGACGTCGACAAGTCCGTAACCTATTATACCAGTTTTAATTTTTTTTTGATTTTCTGATGATTCTGGCCAGGAATTTAGAAATAAAATATGAAATTATTGTAGTGTCACGGCTCCTTTACAAGTATACAAAGTTTCAAGTCGATCCAATGTTTCTAAGTAGATGAAAATCGTGTTCAAAGATTCCGTTACATAAATACAAAGACACTTTTTTTTATTTTCTGATGATTCTGGCCAGGATTATAGAAAATGGATATGAAATTATTGTATTGTCACAGGTCCTTTACAAGTATACAAAATTTCAAGTCGATCCAATTATTTTAAGTGGGTGAAAAACGCGTTGAAAGATTCAGTTACATAGATAGATAGATAGATAGATAGATAGATAGATAGATAGATAGATAGATAGATAGATAGATAGATAGATAGATAGATAGATAGATAGATAGATAGATAGATAGATAGATAGATAGATAGATAGATAGATAGATAGATAGATAGATAGATAGATAGATATATAGATAGATAGATATATAGATAGATAGATAGATAGATAGATAGATAGATAGATAGATAGATAGATAGATAGATAGATAGATAGATAGATAGATAGATAGATAGATAGATAGAGGTCAAGCTAATATAAAGCGTGTAAAAATAGATAAAAAGAAAATAAACTTAAACTAAGGAGGAGGGTTAAAGAAGGGGAAAGAAATCAGAAGCTTATATTATTTATGTGTAGCTGTGCTTTAGGTTTATCAATTTTAGTTCCTAGAATTGGACGGCGTTATACGTCAACCGGCTATGCGCCATCATGTAAGTTTCGAGAAAAATACTTTTAAAGTTTAAGTCAACTTTAGTATTGATTGTAGCGCCAAACTATCAATACTGGATATTGGCAAGTTATTTTTCCTGTGTGGCAGTTATGCATAACAAATCTAAGAGCGGGGACATTTGGCGCTTAGCTGCATGATGAAAATATTAAATTAACATCGTTGAAGATCTGATTTCATAGCCGTTTGTTGCAAAACAAAGAACCTCTTATAGGACTGATGGCGTTTACATTTTTCTTTAATAATAAGACTATATTTAAATATTTGGCACTAAAAGCGTGCATACACTTACTTCATGATCTAGTGCAACAGATGACATCAAAATGTTTTTAATGGCGCTTAGGCGGTTGATACATAACGTCCAATTCGAAGTTATGGTAATGCTTCTTATACTTCTTACAGAATATTGCAATGTTAATAGTTATTTTTCATTAGTTTTTTTTAAATCCCTTTATGTTTTATATTCATTTTTTTACTAATTCAAGCACTTTGAGAATATAACTATTGTCCAATGCCTTTGGTCAATTCGAGTTGGGGAGAGTCAGTTAGGAAGGAAAAGTATAACTCTTAATCACAAATTATATTTTGTTTATAATTGCCTGACATTAATGTATTTATTATGTTAATAAAGGATACTACTTCTTTTTCATCGTAGTTTAACCTCTCACCTTATAGGTGCGTTCAAATACTTCACGTAACCTGGGCTTTACACTGACACGATCTGTCGGGAGAGGAATTTTAAACTTTGCATCACAAAAATACCTTTTCTTTTATCTTACAAGGACATAGAGGGCTCCCGTCGCTGATCACCTCAATTCAGAGCCTCCTCCGAGACAACATAAACATTTAAGACGAAACACATCATTCATATTAAACTTGGCGATTATGGTAATGATGGCCAGACAATGATCGGGGACCGTTTGGAACCTAAAGGACATTTGTCTTACAAGCGAGGAAAAACTTACAAAAAAAATAGAAACTTGGCCTGGCTGAGGATCGAATTCAGAGCTCCCTGAGTTCGAGGTAGCAACGCTACCCCGAGATCATCGGATGGGCAAATTAAGGATACAATTAGTTGTAGCTTAATATAGGCCTATATCTAATATATAAAAATGAATGTTTGTTTGTTCGTACGTTATGCGCGGCCATACCGTTGATCATATTGTGATGGGGCTTTTTGCAAAATGTTCAGGAGATTCCCGGGATGAACATAGGTTATAAGAGAGTTGTGATACTCAACTCCTATAGGGTACCCTTAAAAATCGCCCTTTGAGTGGAAAACGTGAAAAATAGCTCTTTGGACACTTAAATGGCTTACGATGCCTAAACCATAAGAAATACACAAAATTAATGTACACAGAATTGAATATCTCAAAAAGGTCTAAAAAAAGTCCGCGACAGCATATGTTTATCTCTTACGGATAACTCACAATAACCATTTTTGCCTTTCATTGATGCCAAGAAGATCGAGACAAGTACGTAGATTCCTGTGCATATCAGCACATGGCGGGTATTATTTTACGGATAACTCACAGCAACGAATTTTGTCTTTTAGCTCATTATGCCAAGAAGATCGAGATAGGTAGATCCCAGGCAACACCGGGTAATCAGCACGGGGAATCTTAAAATAATTACGATATACATTTATAATTATTTTTCATTTTACTTATTCAACTAATCATAAGAAGTAGATTAATTTTTGTCTTTCAGCTCATTTATGCCAAGAAGATATGGGATGAGTAGATTCCCGGACAACGCCGGGTAAACAGCACGGGGTATCTAAAAATAATTACGATATATATGTTTCCCTTTACTTATTTAACTAAACATAAAGCACATAATTTTCATATTTTAGCTCATTTATATCAAGAAGATCGGGATAAGTAGATTCCCAGACAACACAGGGTAATCAGCACAGGGTATCTAAAAAATATATATTTATAATTATTTTTCCTAATAAATAATAATTTGAATAAATATTCAACTAAACAAAAAAAGTACATTAATTTTCATTTATTTAGGCGTAGCAGCGCACGCCGGGTAATAGCTAGTTCTCTATATAATTATAGGCCTATATAATTATAAACGTATAGCCTATTTACACATATTCCCTTGATAGAGTGCATTAGTTTGTAAAATTCATAGCGGATCCATGGCTTTTTTCGTTGTAGGCCTATCAAATTAAAAATATTCTCAGTGGAGATATTTCAAAGATATTGATCGTATTGTTCATATTATCTTAAAAACAGACAGAAAAAATTAATAATATTGATATATATATATATATTTGTGTGTCCACCGCTGTGGTCTCGAAGCAGCGTGCTGCCTTGTCACGCAGTGGGTCCGAGTTCGGTTCCCGGTCGGGAGAAATTTCCTGGGTGATGTTTTTTTTCGGGGGTTTTCCTCACCTGCAAGACAAATGTCAGGAAACGTTAAGGCCCAAACGGTTCCCGAACACCATCTGCCCATCATTATCATCATTAACATAGCCTATTCATTTAGTTCAGGATTAAGACATCTTCTGGCGCATCTTTAGGCCTACCATCATAACGATCTATCATATATAGCCTAATCGGGGCAGCGTAACTCCGCCTTCCAGGCGCCCCAACCTCAGAAGTGGGTTACAATAACGCAATGCCAGGAGCAAATATCAGAATGTCGAAATGACAACATGGCGGCTTTGAATAAAAGAACATATTTGTGTGGATTGTGATAAAAATAGCCCATCAATGCTCGAAAACTGATATTTTTGTGATGATAATTATTAATAATGGTGAAACTTTTAGCAATTCTGAAAATACTCATTATCTGAGGACTTACTGAATATTCCTCACTTAAATGTCAAGGTGAAATGCTAAAAGCTACTGAGATATAAAATAATGGATATGACTTATTTTATAGTGCTGATATCTGTATTGGCCCCTTAATAAACTATATCGAGACGGCTACACAATTGTCTCAAAACTTAATTTCAATTTCAATTTGAATTATTTAGACATTATCCAAAATGCGTTGAAGCAAGAAGATGCACTATCTCCTCTACTATTTAATTTTGTACTAGAGCATGCCATCAAATATTTAGAGGATGAGGCAGGCCTACAACTCAATGGTATTAATAAGCTGTTAGTTTATGCTGATGATGTAGTACTATTATCCGATAGCGAGGAGATAATAAAGGAAAACACGCACACACTATTGAGTAATACTAAGAAATTAGGACTGGAAGTAAAATATCAATAAAACTAAATATAGGCTATGGTCACACGTAGAAATACATTATATAATGGAAATGGACAGCTAATGACAAATGAGGGAAAATTTTGAGGAAGTGGATGAATTCAAATACCTAGGAACAATAATCACAAATAGAAATGAGATGTACAAAGAAACTACACATACGCTCAATTCTGGAAATGCGTGCTATTATGCATTGCAGAGACTTTTGATGTCCCAACTCCTTTCAAAAAACGTTAAACTGAAAATATATAAAACTATTATTCTACCAGTTATATTATATGGGTGCGAAACATAGACTCTCCTTTAAGGGAGGAAAGGATATTACGAGTATTTGAGAATAAAGTACTTAGGAGAATTTTTGGACCAAAGAGAGATGAACAGACAGGTGAATGGAGAAGACTACATAACAATGAACTACACGGTCTTTATAGGAAGCCAGATGTAATAAGAACAGTTAAGTCTCGTAGACTGCGATGAGCAGGACATGTTGCGCGTATGGGGAATGAAATACATGCAAGGAAGATTCTTGTAGGAAAACCGGAGGGAAAACGCTTAGTGGTAGACCTAGAATGAGGTGGGAGAATAACATTAACTATGATTTGAGGGAAGCAGATTATACAGGGAATGATTGGGGAGCATTAGCTCAGGATAGGGATATATGGAGAGCTTATGTCCGCGCGGCCATGAACCTACAGGTTCAGTAGTACCAGTAAGTAAGTAAGTAGGTAAGTATTATTTAGACATTTTGCTATAAGTCGTTAAAATTAAAAATAAATCGTGTACAAGTAATTCTGAAAAAAAAAGTGCAATCTCTAAAAAATGCATATCGGTAATACATATTATTTTAAATACAATGACAGATGTGTGGTTAACATGATTACTGATTATGAAGGGATGGATATGAAGGTATTAATGCGTCCTCCCGATCTTCCTGATGCTGGAGTGTTTAGGCGCCAAGCCATGCTCTCTATTTATATCTATCTCAACAGACGACGCCATCAGATCATTCACTACTTCGTTGTCGATAAAGTAACCGCCTGCCTTGCCTGAGATACTTAAAATTTCTCATCTAGAAGAGACGTTTAAAATGTTACCTGATGAACGAGACGTCTTCCTTTCTTTACCTTAGTTTAACATCTATACTCCACGCTACGGGCCTACAGAAACACAACCAGTCGGGTGAACATTTTAAATTATCGATCAACCCATATTTCTTTGATCGCATAAGGATATGCAGAGCCTTCCTGGTTGATGATCAGCTTAATTCCAGGGTCACCTCCGAAACACTACGATCATTTAATTCAAGATATACATACTCATACATTCATACCAAACAAAGAGAATACGATAGGTTCATGGATGATTGTGTATGACAGATGGTGTTCACGGACCATTTGGACCTTAGAGTTTACTGACATTTGCGTTACATGTGAGGAAAACCTCATAAGAACTCATCCAGTCAACGTGTGCCGACTAGGGATCGAATCTGAGCTCACTGCATCTGAGGCAACAACGTTACCATTAGATTACAACGACGGACGATGAACAAGTTCTCAATAAACATTTGTGCATTTTGTGTATTTGTACCAAATACGTGAAGTCAAATTTATTTGTTAAATTGACCCTATAACAATTGAAGAATCTTCAGACACTCTTGGGATAGTAGAAGGTTAACGCTCCCATCTTTCTAGACAATCCACAAAAGACGTGAGCACGTGAGCGGGTTGTCAGCCCGGCGTGACGGTCCCATTACCTCCCTCAGAACATGTCTGGACTCATTTATATAAAGAAACTGAGTCGACCCCAGGGATAGTGTGCCAGTTTAAAGATCCAAACCTGAGACACTCCGACTTAGAGCGTATTGCCTTAACCACAAAGTGTGTAGGCCTACCATATATTGTTTTATATTTGAATGGGTGAAAACTATAACGGTATAAGTGGCATTTTTGTGAAAATTGAGTTAAGAGAGTTGGTTAAGACAAGATGCCTTGGCGCACAGCTACGGGACTTAACGCTGGTACAAGTCCTCATGGGGAAGGATTTTTTCATGGAATATCGGCCAGTATTGGACCGGTGTCCACCCAACATCATGAAGCGTTTGGGTAGCTATAATAAGTAGCGACTCCAGGTTGAGAAAACAAACTATAAAGGTTAGGGGATCCGAAATGCTGACCACATGTCACCCCTACACTAGCTGGATGATCGTTTACCTTTGTGATTAACATATTTGGGTGTGAGGCCAGCAGCAGGTTGTTAGGCCAATGGTCTTGTAGGCCTATCATACCATGAAGTTTAGTAGCTATCGCATGTTATTGGTATCTTGTATCTTGTAACCCCATGTTTCCCTTAACAGAGATTTGGCGCTCTTCCCCTACACGGAAGAATTTGAATCACA
Organism: Diploptera punctata; assembly: GCA_030220185.1. Taxonomy (NCBI): domain Eukaryota; kingdom Metazoa; phylum Arthropoda; class Insecta; order Blattodea; family Blaberidae; genus Diploptera; species Diploptera punctata. The sequence continues at coordinate 1,750,905 of JASPKZ010009795.1, forward strand.
CTAATTTAGTTACACTTGTTTTCGTATAGATGTCACTTGAGTGGTCCGTGGTCAGCGTTCCGCCTCATACTGACATTTAGAAAATCAAGGTAGTACTAGGACGGGAAAATTAGGTAAATTTTGCTTAGAGGCCTTTTCATTCAGGCTTAAGGGTCTTTTACGAGCCTGAAAATCTTCAGACTCGGGACCCACGGCTTAAAGTCCCTCCCAGAGGACTTGCTCCTTGGATTTTTCCATCCTAAAAAATCCATCGACCCCGGCCGGGTTTCAAATGGCAGAGATATACAAGGGTATCCTATCAACTACTGCTACCTGGCGACTGATGATACAACTGTTTTCATTGGTATGATACCTACAGCAAATTATACCTACTTATTTTTCTCTGAATGATCTTAATGTAACTTATACCGATAAGATTTTCATCCTATGTAGGCCTATCTATCTATCTTCGGTTTTTTACAGCTGCTGCCCGTGCTTCCCGTGCCAAACCTCGAAAGCCTTCTTCAATGTTTAGCCCTCTTGCTTGCATCACTCTCCTCATGTTTTCCTTCCATGTTAACTTTGGTCTCCCTTTATTCTTCTTTCTGGTCGGTTGCCATTGATATAGTTGTTTCGGCCATCGTTCATCTTCCATTCTTAAAATATATCCTAACCATTTTAATTCCTTCTCCTCAATTCTTCCAATTTATACTTTCTTCTGCTTCTATTATGTTTCTAATTTCCTTATTTGTGACATGTTCTAATTTTGGCTTTCTGGCACTTATGCGTAAATAATCCATTTCTATTCTTGTAAAAGTAAAGTAGCTAATCCCACAACAGGCCCGGAGGCCCTTGGGGTAGTAGGAGGTTAAGGCTTCCACTTTATCTAGACAATCGGCACTTTATGTCAGCCGGGTTGTCAGCCCTACGTGGCGGCCGCCTTTACCACCAGAACAAGCGTCTGGTACTCATTTTCGTTTGAGGCTGAGTCGACCCCAGGGTCATAGTGCCGCCAGAGGGTTTGGGTCAGTTTAAAAATCCTGACCCCAACGGGACTTGAACCCTCGACCCTCCGGCTTGTAGCTCAGTGCCTTAACCACTACGCTACGGCGTGCCCCCATATATATATATATATATATTTTTTTTTTTTCAAATATGCTTATCCCATCATATGGAATTTAACGATGATATTATTTTGCTACTAAATTCAATTATATGATTTATGTTCTTTTTGCCTATGCCTTCGGTGTTTTCTATAATTATATTCCCAAATGTTTAGTTTCTTTCACTTGCTTTATTTGAATTCCTTCTTCCAATATTAAATTTTCTCATTCATTGCTATTTATTGCCAATTTTTTTTTTGTAAATTTACTGTGAGACCCCATGAATCATATCTGTTTTTGTCATTAATTCCATATCAAATTGTCTTGCGCTAAAACCAGTTGATCATAACAAATTCTAATGTCAGCAAAAATCTGTTGTCTATTGGGACACACATACCCTTGAAGCTGTCTTTCCATTTCATTAATGTAAATTCTACATAAATATTAAAATAAAATTGGTGATATACTGCACCCTAGTTTCAGTCCCTTTGTGGTTTTTATAGGATTAGATATTATATTTCCAATTTTTTGTCAGCCGCGGTGGACTAGTGTTATGCTCCTTGCCTCTGGTCCCGAGGGTCGCGTGTTGAAACCCGGCCGTGGTCGATGGATTTTTTTAGGACAGAAAAATCCAAGGAGCAAGTCCTTTGGGAGGGACTTTAAGCCGTGGGTCCCGAGTCTGAAGATTTTCAAGCTCGTAAAAAATCCTTAAGCCTGAATGAAAAGTCCTCTAAGCAAAATTTAACTAATTTTCCCGTCCTAGTACTACCTTGGTTTCCTAGATGTCAGTATGAGGCGGAACGCTGACCACGGACCACTCAAAATGACATCTGTACGAAAACAAGTGTAACTAAATTAGTATGGTTCAAATTCTTCCCTGTAGGGGGAGAGCGCCTAAATCTCTGTAAAGGGAAAACATAGGCTTACAATACAATACAATTTCCAATTTTAACATAAGCCCGTGTTATCTTTATAAGTTTGTTTAGTAATTTCAATTAGGTTTCTATCAATTTTTTTTTGTTTCTATCAATATTGTATTTCTCTAATACTTCCCAACAATGATTTTCATCCATTCATTTTATTAACAAAAATACGATAAGGCCACGTGACTAAAACCGCCATGTAGATTCATTAATAATTCGGATATAACAAGTCAGATTACATTCATGTCTTGATAATTTAAAAGTCTTGTTTCTAAGTTATGAAAGAAAGGAGTTCTTCATCCTCCATGAAGTAGTTAACGATGTGAGACAAATTCTGGCACTCCCTGTGGCACGGCGCTGCATTAAGAATTCCAGAAGGTCCTTATAAAAATCTTTATGGCTAGTAGTTAAGGCCCCTTGAAGAGCTATTTTGGTAACGCAAATGCTAACACTACAATATACAAAATGTTTTCAGGTCATGAGGATAATAAATTCTTCATTGAGTTTATTTTTTAACAAGTTTGACTTTTAAATATTTTCTTCAACTTAAAATGACGGAAACTTGTTTAGTTATAAATTAGGTAGCTGATTTTTCTAAATGTTTACTTAGGGTAAGACAAACATACAATTAATAACGTGAAAAAGATGTGAAACATGTAGGGTAAAATTCGGTAATTTTGTGATTGGCTTATTCGTAATATATACGAGTACATGACATGAAAAGAAAAAATCAATGCCTAAGCCGGGATTTGAGCCCGCGACCTCTAACTCTATACGTTAGCGCTCTAATCAACTAAGCCACACAGGAATCCTAACAGAAACGTTTATTTTTCTCGTATAAATATATTTCAAATACTCAATTCACAGAGGCAGCGGGATATCGGCCCGACTGCCATCTAGTGGCTACTTTAACAAGTAAGCATTTTAAAGAGAATTTTTCTTTATAGTAATAACACTTGTATATTTAGATGTAATAACTACATTTTTGGAGTTCGGAATTCTAAATGGCACAAAGAGTAGGGCGCGTGTAGGCAAACAGTTTTCGGAGACCTTTGAAATCCACAATGGGTTGAAGCAAGGAGATGCACTATATTCTCTACTGTTTAATTTTGTACTAGAACATGCCATAAAATCTTTAGAGGCTGAAGAAGGCCTACTACTCAATGGTACTAATAAGCTGTTAGTTTATGCTGATTATGTAGTACTATTGGGCGATAGCGAAGAGATACTACAGGCCAACACGCAAGCACTACTGAGTAAAACTAATAAATTGGTTCTGGAAGTAAACATCAATAAAACTAAATAAGTTATGTGGTCATACGTAGAAATACATGATATAATGAAAAATGAGGGAAATTTTGAGGAAGTGGCTGAATTCAAATACCTAGGAACAATAATCACAAATAGGAATGAGATGCATAAAGAAATTAAACATAGGCTCAATTCTGGAAATGCGTGCTATTATGCATTGCAGAGATTTTTGATGTCCCAACTCCTTTCAAAAAACGTTAAACTGAAAATATATAAAACTATTATTCTACCAGTTATATTATATGGGTGCGAAATATGGACTCTTACTTTAGGGGAGGAAATGAGATTACGAGTTTTTGAGAATAAAGTTCTTAGGAAAATTTTTGGACCAAAGAGAGATGAACAGACAGGTGAATGGAGAAGACTACATAACAATGAACTACATGGTCTTTATAGGAAGTCAGATATAATAAGAACAGTTAAGTCTCGTAGACTGCGATGGGCAGGACATGTTGCGCGTATGGGGAATGAAAGACGTGCATGGAAGCTTCTTGTAGGAAAGCCAGAGGGAAAACGCGCAGTTGGTAGATCAAGAATGAGGTGGGAGAATAACATTAACTATTATTTGAGGGAAGTAGATTATACAGGGAATGATTGGAAAGAATTGGCTCAGGATAGGGATGTATGGAGAGCTTATGTCCGCGCGGCCATGAACGTACGGGTTCGATAGTGCCAGTGAGTAAGTAAGTAAGTTTACACTTGTGTACTGACTAATTCTAACATTTTATGAATAATTTATATTTCCTACTATTTCTAAAAGAAAATTATATACTTTTTATTTACATTTATACTACTAACTAATCCTAACAAATTATGACATATTTATACTTCCTTAAAATAACGTTCTGTGATTTACACCTGCTTAAAATATACTGTTCGACTGATGATCTGTTGCAATTTTTATATAAATTTAGTAACGCCAGGGTCTGTGAAAAATAAATACAATTCGTTATTTCATCTTATTCTCCACCTTCCATTTTCTTTCAAATATCCTTCTAAGGACTTTCCTTTAAAAACCCCTGAGTTGAACTTAATTTTAGAGTGCCCAACACTCACTACCATATTTAAGTACAGATCTTAATAGTGATTTATACAAGCTCAATTTAGTTTTTAAATTTACAATTTTTTTTGAGAGCGCAGAAATTTTAATTTTTAAAATGTCTATTTCTATATTATTATCGTTAGTTACAATTTTCCAAAGTATTTAAATTCCTCAACGATTTAAAAATGTAATTTCCAATTTCTATCTTTGTAGTGTTTATAGGTATTTTAGCGACGGCGTTATTGAATCAGATATTGTAATATTGCGAAATATTGCTAAGCTATCTGTCAAGTACAGTAAAAAAAAAGGCAGATATATATATATATATATATATATATATATATATATATATTTGGACGGGAGTCTCGTGCAATGTCAATGCAGAATAACATTTTATATTCATTTTGTTGCATGTCAGATTTACTTCATGCATAAGATATCAACCGACATATTTCTTTCTACCTATATTTATCCTTAGCTTGTCTTTTAAACATCAAGTCTCAGATATAAAATTTTACCTCAAAGTAAATCCTATTAAATAGCTTACCTTATAAACTCTCTTTTTATTTAAACTTTTTATTTTGAAACAACTGTAGGCCTACATCTCTTAAAGTTATATTGCGTCTAGAATCTTTACGTGTTTCCAGAAGGTTATATGTTTCTATTGTGTCCACCACCGTGATCTCGAGGTAGCGTGCTGCCTTGTCACGCAGCGGGCCCGGGTTCCACCCCGGTCGGGATAAGTTTCCTGGGTGATTTTTTTTCTGGGTTTTTCCTCACCTGTAAGACAAATGTCAGGAAACTTTAAGGTCCATACGGTCCCCGAAAATCATCTGACCATCATCATCATATTCATTAAGTTTAGGATTTAGGTCTCTCCTGGTGCACCATTACCATCATCACCTATCATATATATCATTGGGGCAGCGTAACTCCGCCTTCCAGGCGGCCCAACCTCAGAAGTGGGTTACAATAACGCCATGCCAGGAGAGAAAACAAGAATGTTGAAAATGAAAATGTGGTGGGGGAAAAAATGTTTATATTGTTGAAGATATTCACTGATTTAATTTTAATGTTACTGTGAAACGATGAAAAACGTCCTGGTAATTACATTAAAATCCCGGGCCGTAATCTAGTGGTAAAGGCAAGATGCCTTGGCGTGACGCACTGGTTCGAGTTGTCATGGGGGAAAAATTTTTGTCATAGAATTTCGGCCAGTATTTGACCCGTGCCCATCAGCATCGTGAGGCATTTAGGTAGCTATAATAAGTAGCGGCTCCAGATTGAGAAAACAGACTATAACGGCTAGGGAACCCGACATTGCTTACCACAAGTCACCCATACGCTGGCAGGATGATCGTCTACCTGTGTGATTAACACATGTTGATGTGAGGTCAGTAGTCGACTGGTGTCGCGCTATGGAGTGAGTTAATGAAATTAAAACCCAGCATTTGCCTTTAGGACTGAGGAAAATGAAGAAAAAATCTCAGTAAATTTGGTCTTATTATTTTGCTCCTGTTTTTAGTTTATTTTTGTCTTTATTATTATGGATAATTTTCCCTTATTTGAGGAAAACCAGGAAACCCCTTATAAGTCTGGTCTGAGAAAAACCAGGAAAAAAAAAACTAGTACATGTGGTCGGCAGGACCGTAGCGAATACGAATCTCAAACGCTACCTCTTGAGCCAACTTGCTCATTTTATCACATCTATAGTCTACTTAGCCTATATAAACAATGTTTACATTCTTATTTTATAGACGCTTCGACTGTTAACGCCATATCGCATCTATTTATTCATTTTGTTTTTAATGTCACTTTGAAATGATGATTATGTTGAAATGGGTCATCGGCTAGGGTCAGTTGATTTTTCTTTCTTCTTTTCTTTCTTTATCTGAGTGTAATTTTTCACCTTATGGGTACTTTTTGCATATCACACGCCACCTGGGCCTTACAGTGGCAGCTGTTGGGATAGGGGTTTGAAAATGTGGACCACACATATACTTTTTTGACTACACAAGAACCTTCTCGAGACATCACGACATTAGGACGAAACAAACACACACATACATTTATACTAATCTTGGCGAATGTCATAGTGATTATTATGATGACCAGATTTTATTCGGGGACCGTTTGGGCCTTAAGTTATGGCGTGAAAATCCTGAGTAGCCGTTAAGTTCCTTCAGAACGAATTGGAGTCAGAGTCCCACATCGGCAAGTAGAGGAACCTCAATCGTGAAATAAAAAGGCCTGTGAGAATTTTTTTTTGGCCCTTTTCACACTCAGATATGAATTATGATGCTTAATAACCTGAGAGCGTCTTTAATTAGAATAAAAATATAAGCAATAAACAGCCGGGATCTCTAACGCTGGCTCCTCAGCCAACCATCTCGGTATCAAACGGGTTGGCTCAAGGTCCCGGGTTGAAGCATTGATGCCAACCAACTTGACTGAGGGTTTCCTCCCTCTCTCAATTTTCAATACAGATTTCCGGCTGGAATTGCTCTTACATACCCATTTCATCATATAGTGTTTTATAGTAACTTATTATGACGAGTTGGAACCGTCTTTTGGATGATCGCGGTCTGCATTAAGACTACATTGCTTTATAAGATGTAATGGATTCGTGAGTCGTGAATCACCCGCATCGAGCCTTCCAGATATGTCTATTGCATTGCTTTCAAGAAGAAACCTCTAAAGATTTTGACTCAATAAGGAACTATTTCGCAAAAGCTCGAGGATTGCGGCACGACCAGATTTTCCGGATGTTTCGTCCCTCGCTTATAAAATACAGGCACTACTGCCACTAGTGAGTAGCGAGTGGGGAATCAGTGTATGGAATTAGTTTTGAGTTGTGATTTGGGAAGCGACAATTGAAATGTTAGTGAGAAATTAAGTTTTTAGTGAGCGGTAAAAATAAACAAGTTTAACTGTGAAATACCAAGAACTTAATAATCACCACTAACATTATCATGTATCCACCGCTGTGGTCTCGAGGTAGCATGCTAGGTTCGATTCCCAGTCGTGACAGGCTCCTCGGTGAGGTTTTTTTTGGGGGGTTTTTCCTCACCGTAAGACAAATGTCAGGAAGCTTACGGCCCAACGGTCCCCGAAAATCATCCGGTCATCATCATCATCATCATCGTCGTCGTCGTCATTAACATAATCATCCTTCACCGGTGTGGAAAACAACGAGAAGCTACCACACCTATAATTCCCTAGTAAAGCTGCAAAGCATAGCATGAAAATGCTATGAATGCTGTGAAACACCTGCCCTCGGGCAGTATTACTATCGATGGATGGAACATTATCATTAGCTTATTTATTATTATTATTATTATTATTATTATTATTATCTGTGATTGTAAAGGGAAGATTATTAAAAACAAATAAAAGGAAGATTGAAAACGTTAGTAAAATTAGCATTGTAGTTGTTGAAAAACGAACCAACTTATATAGGGTCACTTCAGGTAGCTACAGAATCATAAAAATTATAAAATAGACGATATCGGCCTAGATATTAGAAGTTAAAGCGTCTATAAATAAGAAAAACATTTATCGGGGGTTTTTATTTTCATATTGGTGAATTTGGACATTGAACTTATAAAAACAAAATAATTAACATTGTCAACACAACAATACTTTCCCATTATTTTGTCTTTATCGTCGTACAGCGTCTGTTTGTAGTTCCATTGACTTGCACAGTAGATTCAGACATTTTGTGGAATATAAATCTTTTAAACGTTTAAAAAGAATTATGTCTTACAGAGAAGGTTAAGGTCTTGGATTCTTGAAACGGTTTCTAACATTTTTTTAGAAGAAACTGAATAATTCTGTTTTTATAGCTTTGGAACCATTTCGTTCCTTTAGAAAGTTTCTACAAAGCAATAAGGGTGCCTCAAAGAACCTCGCTTGAAAATTTCAAGAGTTGTAAATTTTATTAACTCCCTTTCGCAACTTTTAGACTGTTTTCAGATTATAAATCATATATTAATAAACTAAAAATGTTTTGACGAGTTTTTTAAAGCTAACAGATGTATTTATGGATTAAAAAACGATTAAGATCGTACTTAGTAACAATTAAGAGTAAAATTAAAGTAAAGTAATCCCACTACAGGCCTCGGGAGGCCCTTGGGGTAGTAGGAGGTTAAGGTTCCCACTTTTTCTAGACAATCGGCAGTTGATGTCAGCCGGGTTGTCAGTCCTGCGTGACAGCCGCCTTTACCCCCCAGAACAAGCGTCTGGTACTCATTTCCGTTAGAGGCTGAGTCGACCCCAGGGCCATAGTGCCGCCAGAAGGTTTTGGTCAGTTTAAAAATCCTGACCCCACCGGGACTTGAACCCTCGACCTTCCGACTTGTAGCGCAGTGTCTTAATAAGAGTAAAATTAGGTTGTACAGAACTCTGATTTAAAATCTATTGATATGGATTGTGACATGGGTTCTAAGAAAAAATTATAGCCTATATATATATATATATATATATATATATATATATATATATGTATAACTTTTTAGTGTTTTCTAAAGGAACATTTTGAGAGTTATATTTGGTCCATTGGCGAAGAATTTCGTATTTTTTTAAATTTATTTATTTAGCCTGGTGGAGTTAAGGCCACGTGGTCTTCTCTTCCACTCACCAGGACAAACATATATTACATCATAATATAACGATCATAATTAACTCTAATATTAAATACTAAATGAAGATTTGATCAATAAGATATCTATTATATTATTATTTGTAATACAGCCACTTAATGATAGTTAAGATTAAAACTAAAACTAATAATAAAATGTATTCTAGCAATATAAATTAAATTGTTGATAGATCGTCCCTGTCTAATGTAGGGGCCTATATAAAAAAGAAAAATAATGAGATATAGAAAACTATATTTACGGTTATACAATATTTAAACAAATGAAAATATTTGTTATTTTTAATATTTATGTGTATTTAACATAACAGGAAGCCTATATGTTCTATATAAAGTTGTAGACTTGTAAACATTGCCACACACATCAAAATAAGAAACTGAGATAGGCAGGCCGTGAGATACAATTTAATAATCATTTACCTTTAGACTAAATAAAATAGATACTGCAACTGTGGAAAGGGAAATACTCAATATACATAATAGTCAACTATATATTATGAAGATCTTTATAGGAAATCAGATGCACTAATAATTAAGTCTCATAGATTGTGATGGACAGAGCATGTGGCGCGAATGTGGAATAAAAGAGAGGCATGAAAACTTCTTGTTGTAAAACCAGAATGACACATCTAGTAGGTAGGCCAAGAATGAGGGAGGAGATTTGATTTGAGGAAGGCGAATGATTGGAAAATATTAGCTCAGGATAGGAATGTATAGAGAGTACATGTCCGCACGGCCGATAAATTCGGTGTTCGTTAGTACCAATGGGGTAACCATGACATTTTCCTAGAGATTCGATTTTTTAAAAATTGTCCTTAAGAAAAATGTTCTGTAATGAAATAAATGAAGATGGCGGAGAGAATCGAACAATTATATTCTGGAGTTATAAAAATAACTAGGAAATTCAAACAAATCTATCAGACATCATTGAAGTTTTTCTCCCCAAGAGGAAAACAACATTTTTTGTTTGTTTGCTGTGTATTATTTTCTTCATTGTCTATGTCTCTTACCCTAATAATAGATATATCTTTATATAATTAAATTTTTGTATTCTATCTTCTTTTATTATTTTGATAATAATAAGAATTTATTTATATACAGATTTTCAATGTTTACATATCTTTCTGTGCCTAAATATTTTATTTTCCTTCTCCACTCGCCCCTATCCATCCACTCTATGTCCTCCATAACTCTCGTTCTCATTTTAGTTCTTATTTCTTGCATCCATGACTTTCGGGGTCTTCCTTTCTTTCTTCTTCAAGACGAAAACCATTCATATGTTTTTCTGGGTATCCTTCCATCTTCCATTCGTGATAAATGCCCTTAATTAACTAACTCACAAGCTCTATTGAACCTGCAGGTTCATGTCCGCGCGAACGTAATCTCTCCATACACCCCTATCATAAGCTAATGTTTCCCAATCATCTCCTGCATAATCTACTTCCCTCAAATAATGGATTTTATTCTCCCACCTCAGTCTTGGTCTACTAACTGGACGTTTTCCCTCTGGTTTTCCTACAAGAAGCTTCCATGCACGTCTTTCATCCCCAAACGTGCCACATGTCCTGCCCATCGCAGTCTACGAGACTTAACTGTTATTATTATATCTGGCTTCCTATAAAGAACATGTAGTTCATCGTTATGAATAATAATAATAATAATAATAATAATAATAATAATAATAATAATAATAATAATATTTTTGTACACCACAGTAGTTTTTATTTCAACGTAAAGGAATTTTAATCTTCCAAAAATTCCTGTATTGTGCATCTTCTTCCGTCAATTCCATTTCGTTTATACGGTTCCAATAATTTTCCTTTCGTCCTTCTGCCGTTTAACGAAAACACTTAGGCTACTCAATTTTTGTTCTTCAATTACTTCAAGAATATTCTTATCCACTTTCATCACATCTTTAATCCTTTGGTTTCTAAATTTATCCATTCTTGTTACTCTTGCCGCTCTACGGAAATAGTCCATTTCTGTAGCTTACAATTTACTTGCATATAAAACCCGATGGGAGGACACAGTGTCAGAAGAATGAAGGGGTGGATGCAACAAGCTGCAAGCCTAAAGCAAAAAGATTATTATTATTATTATTATTATTATTATTATTATTAGTAGTAGTAGTAGTAGTAGTAGTAGTAGTAGTAGTAGTAGTAGTAGTAGTAGTAGTATTTTAAGTAAATACTAAAATAATAATAATAATAATAATAATAATAATAATAATAATAATAATAATAATTTTGCTTTAAGGTTGCTTTTTTTGCAACCGTTTCTTCATTCTTCTGACATTGTCTTCTCAACGTGATTTTGTCGTCCTCTGATTCTCCTTCCTTTTGGTATATATTTCCTTTTCTCTTCATTACCTTATATTTCCTATGAAGTCGAAGTGTTCATTCCATTTTGTTTTCTGGTTAATTATCCAACGGTTGATAGGGTCTATTTCACATTATTTTCTAACATTTTCACTATTTACTTTCTTTCTTTCCTTTTTTTGTAATTTTTCTCAAAATTCTTATCTCAGTAGTTCAATTGATTTGTTTGGTTATATGCATTATTATTATTTTTGTTATGCAATGTGGCAAGTGAATTTTTCCACTCGAATGCTACGGAGAATTTGACTCCAGTAGACAGGTATTTGGAGAAGTTTTTATTTACTGTCTGCATTCCGCACTCTGGGGTTGACATCGCTAAGATTAGATTCTTCCGTCCAGAATACACTGTAGCTTCCAGGACGTCTCACACAATACACTTGTTAAACTCTTTTAATTACTCTTTTATTTAATTATAACTTCTCTAATTGGATGGTTCAAAGCACAAGTAGACCAAGTCCAAAAAGTAGCTAGACCTATTTTACGAAAAATAAAAACTAATGATAAAATAATTCTGACTACATTTCCGCATTATCATACAGTAGTTTAAGATTAGGCCTAAATCTAAACTAAAATGTATGCGCAGTTAGTTTTGAAATACTCAAATAATTTATTATTATTATTATTATTATTATTATTATTATTATTATTATTATTATTATTATTATTATTATTATTATGATCGTCATCATTAGTCGGCCGCGGTGGATTAGTGGTTATGCTCCTTGCCTCTGGTCCCGAGGGTCGCGGGTTCAAACCCGGCCGGGGTAGATGGATTTTTTAGGACGGAAAAATCCAAGGAGCAAGTCCTCCGGGAGGGACTTTAAGACGTGGGTCCCGAGTCTGAAGATTTTCAAGCTCGTAAAAAGTCCTTAAGCCTGGATGGAAAGGCCTCTAAGCAAAATTTACCGAATTTTCCCATCCTAGTACTATATTGGTTTCCTAGATGTCAGTATGAGGCGGAACGCTGACCACGGACCACTCAAAATGACATCTATACGAAGACAAGTGTAACTAAATTAGTATGGTTCAAATTCTTCCCTGTAGGGGGAGAGCGCCTAAATCTCTGTAAAGGGAAACATAGGCTTACAAGAAAAAAAAATATTATCATTATTGATGTTGACTTTTTTTTCTCCAAACAATACATACTAGAATTATATGCTTTCGCGGCCGATGTATTGACTCTGTTAAGATGGTCTTCCGTGCTGAATGACCGAGGTTCAGTTTTGTTTAAATTTGACGTTTCGTCTACTACTGTGGTAGATATTCTCACGCAGAATCTTCTGAGGATGTCTACCGCATTAGTAGACGAAACGAGCAGAATTTTTAGGGTCAAATCCACACTCGAAGAGGGAAGATTTTTCTCGATCCTCAGCTATTTTATTTTTATAAAATTGAGGCTGGACCTATTACTACCATAGATAGAATAATAATAAATAGTGTTATAATAATAATAATAATAATAATAATAATTATTATTATTATTATTATTATTATAAAAATTATTCGAGTTTGAACATAACTCGACCTCGGCCGTTCAACCCAGAAGACCATCTTAACCCTTAAATTGGCAAGAGACTGACTGACTGACTGTTTTGTGGCAATGACTAGCATTGCCCAGTGTGCCGCTTTTTGGGAACCAGTTGAGGTCCCTTGGCGGCCAAACACCATTGTGTTTATTCAGTAGGGGTTTTGTTCCTTAGCCTTGCTGTCTCGCTGCTTATGTGTTCATTGCCGTAGCAGGTATGGATGATATGAAACATGAGTTCACTAGATTTGTCAGGAACACAAACCTTTCCATAGGTGTCGACAGACCACTCAGCAGAGGCTGAATGTTATGGAAAAGTTGTTGTCCCTGATCCGTCATTGGTATAGCAGCCACAGACCCTGGCTGACATGGGACAGTGCCTGTAGTAGGTTTAACTGTGATGCCAGAATTTACCATAGAACTATATGAGACTGTAGGATTAACAGATTTTGATGTGAAAGTTCGAGGTTGGGACGCCGGGGTTGTTGGACTTTGGTTTGGTTTTCTTTTTTCATAAATTTCTTTTGCTTTCTTATAGGCTTCACAACCCCGGTAGGAAGCGGGATGTCCCTTTTCCCCACAGTTCGCGCACTTCAGCAGGCTCTTGTCCGTGAGTGCCTCGGTTCTCACCGGACACTCACGATGACTATGAGTACCAGCGCAAATTACGCAAGATGGGGTCAAGGAACACCCCATGAAAGTATGGTTAAACTTCTGGCATCTGAAGCACTGCTTCATGCCAGCTCTAGGTCTGTATGGTTCCACAGCCACCACTGTCAAACAGAGGCGGTTTAAGTTATATATTTCCCTACCAGCATCATTGTTCTGAAGTTCCAGGATGTATAATGGTAAGGGAGTATAAACTTCTCCTTCTTTTTTGGTGATTTGCTTTACCGATATTATTGGATATTCTAGTTCTTTAAGTTCTTCCTTGACTTCATCAGCAGTGATGCTGGAGGGAAGCCTCTTTAGAACAGCCCTCAGAGGCAGATCTTTTTTGAGTTGAAATGTATAAAATTCTTTCTTTGCATTTTTGAAGTACTCTTTGAGTAGCTGAAAGTCTGCCTCCGAGGTAGCGTAGTATCTCAAACCGTCCTGGGTTTTTACTACTTTCACGTCTTTTTCGAATTTTTCTTTTAATTCCCGATTCATCCTGAAAAGGTCACCATGTCCAATCACCGTTATGGGTGGTGGGCGTGGTTCCCTTTTCGGTTGCGGCATTACTTGAGGCTCCCTGGACGGTTGGCTACTACGCCTGGTAGCTGCTGTAGTTTGCTTGTCCCGTGACGATCCAAGTTGAGGAGCCTGAGGGTCGACAGTGTCCATTGGTTCCGGTAATTCGGATAAAATTGAAAATTTATTTTGCATTGGCACAGTCGACACCTCATTTTGTCGTGATGTGACCTTAGTTGCCTTATTTGTGGTTGGTTTCACTTTATTTGAAACTGTATTCATGTTAACTTTTGAATTATTTTGGGATGGTTTCTCTTTACTTGAAACTGTATTCATGTTAACTTTTGAATTATTTTGGGATGGTTTCTCTTTACTTGAAACTGTATTCATGTTGTCATTTGAACTATTTTGGGATGGTTTCTCTTTCTCATGTGTTTTAATCTTTTTAGGTTCAGGTACATATTCTGTATTCTTTTCCGCACCTTTGAAAAAACAGGATACAGGAAGTTCCATAAGTATTGTTTTCAATTCATGAAGCATTTTTTCAAAATAATCTTGGTTAGATTTCATATTGAGCTTAATCTCACTTAATCTTTTTAGGCAATCATGTGTAACATCACGAGCAAAATCGGACTGACCGAAATCTGGGAACGCGCTTATGAAATTGATAACTATAACGATGGAACCACGCACCTCTCTAGCTACTTCTAGGAATTTTGATTCAGATGGAAATTTTTGATTATCTACGTATCTCTCAAATTTTTTGAGCGCAGTTTCCCAAAGTTCGTAGGCCGAGGGCTCCTCATACTCAAGGTCCATAGCCTGCTCGGCACTCACGTATTTTAGTGAAGCAGCCATGGTAAGACTGTTCAGCACTAATTACTTATTACTACACTAGCACTTGGCTTGATTGAACTGAAATAAAAACTGAACACAATAAGCCAGCAGATAAGGCTTAACAAAGCACTCGCAGTTAATAGAGTTGCTTTGCAGGAACCAAACACCACTGTATAAACACAACACTGAAAAAATTTCACTGAAAAACACTGAATACTCTTAAGTGAGTGTGGCCGCCAGGCCCCACCCGGAAAAAAGCGACATGCTGCACAACACTATTCACCAATTCACTATTTTCAGCCAGCAATCAGAAGAAAATAATAATTTCAATCTGCAACTTGGAGTAGAGAGAGGCAAAAGCCCGAGCAGTAGCGCTCAAGTCGCCAAGGTTGGCCACAGGTTGTCCACCAGTTCACGTTGGCTCGTCGGTGATCCTTACTACCAGTAACAAGAGCTGTCGTTACCGCCAACAGGAAAGTTTGCGTACTCGATGAATCTAGGATGCCTTGACTTGTCTTCACTGTTCCACTGCCAAATTTCTTCTGTTAGTTATTTGAATGTGGCGGACCGCAGTGAAAACGGAATCTTGTGTAACTGTTATTATTGGGTATATTACATAATTAGACACATATTTAAGTGGATTCTTTTTGTTCGTTTTCTTCTGATTCATTTAAAATATTTAATTAATTGAACCAACTGATGTATTCAAAAGGATACATTGCGAATTTAAGGGTTAACAAGACAATACACACTGACCTTACGTGCATTAAAGTAAGTTTCAATTAATTCGCATGCAAGAATAAAGTAATTATGGCGATTTTGAATGGAATTTGACACCATTTAATAAAACATGTATAAACACACACACCTGTGTTTGCTTTGTTAAAGGAACGGGCGTTGTGCATTTAACACTCTGCAGGTATTCAGGTCGCAATTCGTGAAGAATCAGGTCGCTTGTATTGATATTTTGCAAGTAAAAAACAGTTTATTATTTCAAATAATTTAGACGTACGGCTGTTCGGTTATGTTTACTGACAAACTTTGAGGCGTGTTAGTTGGTGCCAACTTTTGCCTATAAACCAATTTCGGTGACGCTGCAAAATATTTTTAGTAAAATGTAGGCCTAAGGGTAAAGTGATCCCACTACAAGAGTGGTTCTCAAACATGTTAATTCGAGGAACCACCTTGAATATTTTTTTAATCAATGCCACCAGGTTGTCATTACGACATTTTCTGGTATTCTCTCCTGGAATGGCGTACTTGTAACTAACTTCTGAGGTTGGGGTAACGCTGCCCCAATGATGCGCCAGGAGTGACCTTAATCTAAACTTAATCTAATGAGGCGAATATGATGATGATGATGGTCAGATAGTGTTCGGGTACCGTTTGGCCCTTAAAATTTCCTAACATTTGTCTTACAGGTGAAGAAAAACCCGAAAAAAAACTTCACCTAGAAAACTTGTCCAGACTAGAGATCGAATCCGGGTCCACTGGGTGATAAGCAGCACGCTACCTCGAGACAACATATTGACCTATTAACTCTTAAATTGGCAATATATCCTTTAAGATAAATTGATTTATTTTTTTAATAATTTTAATAAAACAATAGGGGGCACGCCGTAGCGTAGTGGTTAAGGCACTGCGCTACAAACTGGAAGGTCGAAGGTTCAAGTCCCTATGGGGGTCAGGATTTTTAAACTGACCCAAACCTTCTGGTGGCACCATGGCCCTGGGGTCGACTCAGCCTCTAACTGAAATGAGTACCAGATGCTTGTTCTGGGGGTAAAGGAGGCCGTCACGCAGGGCTGACAACCCAGCTGACGTAAAGTGCCGATTGTCTAGAAAAAATGGGAGCCTTAACATCCTACTATCCCAAGGGCCTCCCGAGGCCAGTAGTGGGAACACTTTACTTTACTAATAAAACAACAAAAGAACAAACGAGTAGAAATTATTTTAATTTGCATCGAATTACACAATGTACAAGTATCAGCTCACATAGTTTTGTCAGCACTGCGCTTCGAACAATTAATTGATATCACAAATTACTGTTTCGCCAATTAAACTAAATGCGACATGTATACTCTGATCACATATGAAAATGAGTATACTGTATGACATGTTATAACAACATAACTTTTCCCTAATTTTGAACTTTGGTATATGACTGAACTAAGCTGGTGTGTGTTGGTTCAAGACAGTCAGGTTTGTCTGTGATGTGAGAGAAGAAAACAATCTGTGCTGCACTCATTAAGTCAAGACGATTATCAGATTTTATAGCCTATTAGATGTAGTGTCCACCGCTGTGGTCTCGAGGTAGCGTGCTGCCTTGTCACGCAGCGGGCCCGGGTTCGATCCCCGGTCGGGACAGTTTTTCTGGGCGAGGTTTTTATCGGGGTTTTTCCTCACTTGTAAGACAAATGTCAGGGAAACTTTAAGGCCCAAATGGTCCCCGAAATCATATGACCATCGCAATCATCATCATTCATATTCATCTTAGCTTAGGATTAGGGACTCTCCTGGCACACCACTATCATCACCCAATATATCATCGGGAGGAACGTAACCCCGCCTTCCAGGCGCACCAACCTCAGAAGTGGGTTACAAGTACGCCATGCCAGGAGAGAATACCAGGAATGTCGAAACACAACCTGGGGCATTTGAAAAAAAATATATATTAGATGTAGTAGGCCTATTATTAGGCGATAGTGAAGAAATACGAAAAGCCAACACACATTTTGTTAAATAATATTAAGAAACTGGCGCTGGAAGTAAATATCAATAAAACTAAATATAGGCCTATGGCCATAGGTAGAAATGCATTGTACGTAGGCCTAATGGAAATGAGCAATTACTGACAAATAAGGGAAATTTTAAAGAAGTGGCTGAATTCAAATACCTAGGAACAATAATTACAAACAGGAATGAGAAACTGGAAGAAATTAAACATAAGATCAATCCTGAAGTCCATGATATTATGCATTATTGGGATTCTTATCATCCCAACTTCTCTAAAAAAAAAAACTTAAACCAAAAATATATAAAACTACTCTTCGTCCAGTTATATTATATTGATGCGAAGCATGAACACTAATTTTAAGGGAGGAGAAAATATTACGAGTATTTGAGAATAAAGTATAAGTGAAATTTTTGTATCAAAGCAGACGAACAAACAGGTGCATAGAAAAGACTCATAACGTGAGCTACATGATGGTCTATATGGAAATTAAATATCATAAGAACTGTTAAGTCTCGTCGACTGCAATGGTCAGATCATGTGGCACGAATGGGGAATGGGAGGAGAGTATTGAAACTGTACAAAATGCAGAGAGAAAACACCCAAGAATGAGGGTGGGATAACGTTAACCATGAATTGAGGGAGGTAAATTATGCAGAACATTATTGGAAAACATCTGAGGATAGGGATAAATGGAGATGTTATTTCCGTACGGCCATGAACCACCGGGATAGATAATGTCTGTATGTTAGTTAAATCTAACTGGATTATAATGCTATACATATTTTAATTTCTAACTTTGAAATTTATAATAGATTTGTCTTAAAACTTTTGTAATAACACTGAGCAACAAAAAAAATACACTTTTTTTTGTCTCAGAAAAAAAAAAGTGATTCTGATAGTATTTTTTTCTCTTGAATTCAAATATGATATCGGTTTTTTCTCCATCACGCAAGGTTTCCGAGAGTAAGTATTTATAAATTCTTCTTCTCTTCTTCTTCCTTCCAAGTATTAGGCCAAGGCCTGTTACGATCCTATAGAAAATTTTCCCTCCAGCTTCAGGAAATTCTCGCATAAGACTTGAAAGCATAATAATAGTCCCTTCGATTGGTTGCTGGCCAAAGGAAGGCAAGACCAGTGATGGGGCTGCCATCTGATAGCCTCTGGTCAGGCTTTTCTGGAGAAGAAAAGAAAATAAAGGAAAGAAGAAATGGAAGAAAGGAAAGACTCCTTAGCCCTCGGATGCCCTAATAGCGTCGGGGTCGAAAAAAACAAGAGTTAACCAAGAGAGGTTAGAGAGTAAAGTTAAAAGAGTGCAAAACACAAGTAAGCGGAAAAAATGTTTTGCACAGCTTGGGCACCTTGTGGTTGCCATCCACATATCCCCTAGATGAGGACCCCTGAGGGAATTTCAAACACTTTAATATTTTCTACATTCGTATCTACACAATATTCGAACATTGGGACTCACCAAGAAAGTAAGAAATGACGATTTTCTGCTATATTTCGCCTGAGCATCCCTCTTGATGGTCCAACAATAATCGGCCAGCACATTAGGATTCCATTTGCCTTGACATATCTTTTCCATAGCTGAAATCTCCTGAGTTAGCTCATTAGGTTTTTATTTTATGATGGACAAATGGACGAGAAAACGTTTATTTAAAAAAATGATTATTTAAATCCATTAATTGTAATTGAAATAAAAAAAAACTGTGGGTGATGGAGAAATTCCGAATACATATTTGAAAACACGATAAAAAACTATTGGTACTCATGAGACAAAAATCATGTTGACCAGTGTAATACATATCTCTTTAATAAATTGATTTGGCGTTTACATGATGAAAATCCATATTTATTTAATTGATTAAAAATAAAACTTAAAGTTTTATATGATTTTCATATTTATTACAATATAAATTTGTAACATCTGTTTCGATACTTTGTACCTTCTTCAGACATGATTACAAACTTTAAGTTTTATCTTTAATTAATTAAATATATATCTCTTTGTATTTATTGCTAATGATAGGGCTAATTTATTGGATAATCTTTTGTTTATTTTCATCATCATCATCATCATCATCGTCCTTTCAAGTATTAGGCCCAGTGGCCCGTTACGGTCTCCCGCCATCTCCGAAAAGGTCGACCCACAGATCTTCTGCCTCGAGGAATGTAGTGAAGAATTTGTTTTTGATATTCTGTGACGATCCATGCTCTGAATATGGGCTAGCCAATTGTTTCTATATTATTGGAGGTATTCAGATATAGGTAAGATGTTTAACTCTCTGGCTATTGTTGAATTTCTTTGGTGTTTATTTTTAATCTCATATTACAAAAATATTGTAAAACCCTTAAACCCCAAAGACTGAATATTTATGGATGCATCTCACTAAGCAGGGTTTTTTTTTGAGTCCGTCGCCGTGGCGTGGTCGGTAGAGTCCATATTTTCCACTCCGGCGACCCGAGTTCGATTCCCGGCGGGATAGGGGAGTTTTAATCTCCACCCTGGGTCTGGGTGTGTGTCCTGTCCTTGTGTCTATATGTGTAAATAACAGAAAGGTAACTAAAAGGTAAAACAATAAGTGAAACAGTGTAAACGAAAAAGAGGGAAAAAAAATAGATAATACTGCAATAAATAAAACGTAGTTTATGAATGAACATTTACTGTAGTAAATGAGAGAATATCTGGCTACATAACACAGGAAATGTTCATAACATTTGGGTCCTTACTGAATAATTTATGGAGCACTTGTACATTTATAACGTAGTTCTGAACATGTGCCTCTTCTGTAACAGAGAAACATATTTTTATACCAACATAACCGTTCTGCATTACATCTGTGTAAAATACACATAATGTGCTTCTTTGAAATATAAGTTACTGGGTTTGTTTGTTGTTTATTTCTTTGTCATTTTTTTATTTCATTTACTATTAGCTATTTCCTAATTAGCTGACGTAAGAATAGAACCCTATCATAATGATCTCACACAGATCAATTCCTTCTTCTCTCTGTATCTTTTGAATGCTATGTGCCCACGCCACGCAGGCTTTACGGGGCACGATTTATCGAAATAAGATTTGGCTCAACTGCACTTCTACTAGCGCTAGATTTTTCAGTTATATTGTTGTAAACTATAGCTCTTCTTCTGTACTTACTAACATTATTTAATATTTTAAACTTTTTCAAACAATATTATGACATTATTAGACAATTTTGAAGTATTTATTTAAATATGCAAATCACAATATTATGACACTGTTAGACAATATTGTGATGCTAACTGCTATTTTCTGCACAGAGTATATAACTTTTCTATCGCTGTTTTGGGTTATCGCTGGTTGGATCAGCGTTAGGGAGTGATAAGTAAGTGTTCACTCATTTTTAATAAACGTTTGGTAATTTTAATATTGTTAATATATTTTTAACATAGATTTGGGGACTTATTTCAAATATTGGTCATTTAAATTTCATAGCGACGGATAGTAATCGAGGATGATGATCGATATGTGGTTCGATTGTGGGTTATCGCTGGCTCTATAAACTCTGGCGCATGCGCACTGTTATTCTATAGGACTTCGAAAATATTTCACGCTAGTTTAAGTTCAGTTTTCCTAAGATTTTTAATCTAGATCTAACACAAATTTTTACCGCATACGCATATGTAGGGTCTCCCTTGATGAATGATTATTTTAAAGGCAGTGCCACCTCCGAGATAACACGAAAATTTATGACAAGAGAAACTATTCACTCATTCATTTATACTAAACAAATCGAACATGATGTGGAAGATCGTGATCGCCAGATGATTTTCGGAAACAATTTGGCCTTCTAAAGCCTGTATCGGGTTCACTTTCCTTTTAGGAATCCTTTATAATTTCAATGAAATTTGTTGTAGTGTTTATAGAGCAGTGTTATTAACACGTCATTTAAATTTGGATAAATTTCGCAAATTACTTATTTGAAGTAGCAATGCGTGGCTACACTGTGTTTTTGTGGACTGGATGCCGCGTGTTTTTATATAAATAAATATGTAAAGTATTTGTGTATAGTCGTTCATCACAACTGCGTGCCGCATGTGGTGTCTGCTTTTTATAATTGTAACAAGACAATGAACTTGGCTTTACTCCTTGCTCGGTTACCACAACACAACTAATGACATAACTAAGCCTACATATGATATTGTTAAACTTCTTATATAAGTTCGATATAATTAATTTTGTTGAAAAAATAATAAATTTATGACCTAAAGTCTGTAAAATAATAGAACAAGTATCACATTTCCAATATTTAGGATGTGATATAACTTATAGAGAAAATAAATATATAGAAAATAAAGTAAATAAATTCCAGGCTATTTGTGGAACCATAAAAAGAACCTTAGGTCGGAAAACAAGGAAAGATACGAAACTTAAATTATATAAAACAATGGCTGTTCATTTGTTGTTGTATGGAAGTGAAAATTGGATAATGAAATCAAGGGATAAAAGCAGGATACAGACTGCGGAAATGCTATTTTTACGTAATGTGAAAGGATGCACAAGAGCGGATAGAATAAGGAATGAAACTATACGAGAAGAATTAAATATATATAAAATTGAAGATAAAATCAGTGAAAATAATAAGAAATGGACAGAACACTTAATGAGAATGAACAACGAAAGAATACCAATAAGAACCTTCCTGTATAATCCCAGAGGAAGAAGAGATGTTGGCCGACCATGTAGAAGATGGACTCCACTTTTAACTTCGCCGGAACAGGCTGCATAGCCTAAACCTTGTAGTAGAAGACGAAGAGAAGTCTGTAAGATATGGTGTCATTGTATGAGTGTTGTAGTATACTGTCTTTTTCTTCTTCTTGTTTTTCCAAAAACATTCTAAGGCCCAAAGCATGTTATGATTTCAGTGAAATATTCCCGGTTCCATCTTTTTCTAGGACGTACCAAAGATCTCTTCCCTTGAGGACAGTATGGAATCATGACTTTTGGAAGTCTATTACGATTCATTGGTGGGGGTAAGGATTTTTAAACTGACCCAAACCTTCTGGCGGCACTGTGGTCCTAGGGTCGACTCAGCCTCTAATGGGAATGAGTACCAGACGCTTGATCTGGGGGTAAAGGCGGCCGTCACGCAGGGCTGACAACTCGGCTGACATCAAGTGCCGTTTTTTCAGAAAAAAGTGGGAGCCTTAACCTCCTACTACCCCAAGGACCTCCTGAGGCATGTAGTGGGATCACTTACGATTTATTCGTTGCACATAAGTTTTCCACTGTAACTGGTATTTATTTATAAATAGTGATATTGGTTATAATTGAAGTGCTTGCAGGAAATCTCCATTCCTTTTGCGGTCCATTCGAGTACATCCTAGTGTTGCTCTCAAAAATCTCATTTCATTAGTCGTTATTCTGCTGATATCAATAGGTCTACTCCTCATGGTCCATGCTTCTCTTTCATAAGTTAATACAGGTCTAGCTAAGGTAATAATAATATTCATAATAATAATTATTATTATTTATTATTATTATCATTATTTTATTTATTTATTAGGTTTCACAATCTTTCACATCTTCCTGCGTCCAATAAATATAGGCTTACTGTCATTCTCCTCTACATCTCTCTGTCATTTAAATCTCCATCTTCCAATCATTTTTCCCTTCATGCTCTTCTTCTACCAAATGACACTCATTCTAGTATTCTTCTTGGAAATCTGTCTATTGTCATTCTTTTTTGCATGACCATATAATTTTAATTCTTTGTTTTAGTGAAATTCGCAATTGAAATTTGAACATTCATCTTTTATTTTTTATATCTTCTACAAATTGTAGCTGAATAATAATAATAATAATAATAATAATAATAATAATAAATAATAATAATAATAATAATATAATAATTAATAATAATAATAATAATAATAATAATAATAATAATAATAATAATAATAATGAATATGATGATGATAATGATAATAACGATAATACTTATCCATCCATAGTAATTCTGCCCGAAGGCAGGTCCTTCACTGCAATCATAGCATTTGCATGCTATGCTTGCAGCTTTACTAGGGAATTGTAGATGTGATAGCGTCCCGTTGCTTTCCACACCGGTGAAGGATGATGATGATGGCCATATGATTTCGGTGACCGTTTGGGCCTTAAAGTTTTCCTGGCATTTGTCTTACAGGTGAGGAAAAACCCCGATAAAAACCTCACCCAGAAAAACTGCCCCGACCGGGGATCGAACCCGGGCCCTCTGCGTGACAAGGCAGCACGCTACCTCGAGACCACAGCGGTGGACATAATAATCATACATAATCTATAATCATATTGTAATAATAATAATAATAATAATAATAATAATAATAATAATAATAATATAATAATAATAACATTAATAATAATAATTACATTAATAATAATAATTAATAATAATAATAATAATAATAATAATAATAATAATAATAGCAGCCATAAGGCTATCTTTTTGATCAACCAGTAAAATAAATCGTCCAGTGCCAGCAGGTTGTCTTAGGGAATTTGTGTCTTACTTTCCTGTCATTGGTAGAATTATAACACATTTACGCAGTTGAGGCGGCTGGAATATCTAGTTCCCTGTGATGCTAAAATGGTATTGAAGGACCAGGAGAACCCTTGAACCTAACCTTAACATTCATTTCAGAACATGGGAGATCACAGTAATAATTCCCTTTAAGGAAAAAATCTTGTGGTTCGAATCGAACCTGGGATCTCACCATCTGAAGTTAGAAGCTATGTCCACAAGACCATGGGTCTGGCTACAGAAAAGTTAAATAAATTGATATAAATTATGTGTTAGAATAAATAAAATTATAAGTAAATATTAAATTGAAATTGAAATGATAAAAATTAAATTATTAAAGACATGAAGTAGCCTATCAAACCAATTACAAAATAATGATATTTAAATTTATTTTTAAAAGATCCCTAATCTCATGTGTTAGTGATTTCTATAGTCTAGCAGTGGATACGGTATAGGAATTTGGGTAGTGGCTGGTTCTGTGTTGTGGGATGTCAAGAAGGCAAATTATGGTGGCGATCATTTACTCAAGCGACAGAATACGTGTTGGTATATATAATCAAGATTTTTTCTGCATTACAGTAGTTATTCTTCAGCCCAAATGTATTTTGCTCCACCACAGATTTGTATCCGCAGCATCGTCTACTTTGAGGTCAATGCCGATCATGTTTCTTCTTACTTCATCCATCCACTGTTCTCTGGATTTCCCCTTCTTCCTCCTGCCTTCAGTATTCCAATCCATCATCATTCTTAGGATTCTATTACTCTCCATTCTGTTTAGATGCCCATGCCATTTCAATCGTCGTTCTTCTATCACTGTACTTCAATAATGTTATGTTTAAAATTAACTATTTCTTTAATATTCTGGTTGCCAATTTTCTTTCTTTCTTGATTTTCTTGCTGCTCTTCGCCAAAAATGCATTCCTGTTAATATATTTTTTTTGTTTGCTGTCTACATGTAGTCCTGGTGTCTCCATCATATAACATAAACTTTGTACTAATTATTTAATTATTAATGTCATGGTTTTATTTACAATATATATATATATATAACTCGCTGGCACTATTGAAACCGTAGGTTCATGGCCGCGCTGACATAAGCTCTCAAAACATCCCTGTCCTGAGCTAATGTTTTATAATCAACCCCTGTATAATCTACTTCCCTCAAATCATGGTTAGTGTTATTCTCCCACCTCATTCTTGGTCTTCCTACTGGACGCTTTTCCTCGGTTTTCCTACAAGAAGCTTCCATGCCCTTCTTTATTCGCCATTCGTGCAACATGTCCTGCGCATCGCAGTCTACGAGACTTAATTCTTCCTATTACATATAGTTTCCATAAAGATCATGTAGCTCTCTGATAGTTGTCTTCTCCCATCACCTTTGTCTCTCTGTTCATCTCTTTTTGGCCTAAAAATTGCCCTAAGAACTTCATACTCAGACACTCGTAACATTTCCTCCTCCCTTAAAGTAAGTGTTATATATGTTATATTGCAGATTTTCGCGGATATAAGTATGAATTTGAAAGTTTTTTTTTTGGGGTTTTCCGCGTCTTGGATTCAAGTTCGGCCTCTGGCCACTGATTCCGAAGTTTCGGCATGATCCCACATGTCATTATCAAGGAATGATAAGTTCGAGTCACAGGTTTAGGTCTTATATAATAAAATATATAGAGTTTTCGCTGTGGTCCGTTTCCGAAGACGTACACCCATCCAAGGTTTAGGTATTTGACAACGTAAGAACTAAACCTTTAATGGGTGTACGTCTTCGGAAACGGACCACAGCGAAAACTCTATGTATTTTATTATATAAGACCTAAACCTGTGACTCGAACTTATCAGTCCTTGGTAATGGCATTTGGGATCATGCCGAAAAGTCGGAATCAGTGGCCAGAGGCCGAACTTGGATCCAAGACGCGGAAAACCCAAGAAAACTTTCATATATACAGGGTGGACCGCTCGAATGGACCTAATTTCAATTGCTTGTTACTGGCAAACGGTTGAAGATAGAAACTTAAAACAACGTTCATAGTACAGAAAAACTCACCAAGTTTCGAATCCTGTCGGTAGATGGCACAAAGATACGTTTCTCGTTCTTAGATTTAATTGTTTGTGAAAATGGCGACTCCGCAGATGAAAGCGCAAGCTGTTTTGTGGTATGCGGAGTTTAAATCAATCATTAGAGTTCAAAGGGAGTTCCGGCGTGTGTTTAACCGTGATGCTCCAACTGCTAGAAGCATAAAGAAGTGGCGTGATACATTATTAGCTACAGGATCTGTGTTGAAGAAGCATGGTGGTGGTCGCAGAGCATCCGATGAAATGGTAGCAAATGTTCAAGCCGCATTTGAGCGAAGCCCCCGATTTAACACCACTGGATTTCTTTCTCTGGGGCTATGTCAAAGATAAAGTTTACACCACCCCAGTCAAAGACCTTCGTGAGCGCATCATAGAGGCTATTGAGAACATTCCAGAAGACATACTCCAACGTACTTGGCAAGAAATTGTTCATCGCTTTGATATCGTCACAGTGACTGCTGGGGCTCATATAGAGATGTGGTGATCTGGATATCAAAACTTGGTGAGTTTTTCTGTAATATGAACGTTGTTTTAAGTTTCTATCTTCAACCGTTTGCCAGTAACAAGCAATTGAAATTAGGTCCATTCGAGCGGTCCACCCTGTATATATATATATATATACTTTTTCTTTATTTGGATATTCCAACTCTGATCGGAATAAAGATAAAAAACTAGATTTTTAAAAAATACTAATAAGACATTGCTTTGTTATCTAGCATGATGGTTGGCAGATTGATATTGTTATTGGTGAGCAGCGTCAAAGGTTTAACCTTGATCTTTGTGTGGCATTAACTTTGTCATTTAAGTCGATTCGATCCTGAGTCTAGACAGTGGACATAGGATCACAGAGGAAACATTAATTACCTGGTAACAAATATGATGTTATTTATTCTTGGCACCGATTTTAAAGTCTTGTGAAAGTGATGGATTTGTCTAGACTTGCCAAATTTATCATTTTGCATCTTCACTTGAAAATAATTAAATTACTAACTTCAGTACCCAGCAATAGCTAGTTCAAGACCACCAGAACATTTCGATAAAAAGCGTTCTGATTTTTAATTTTTGTTAGGTTAGTTATTAGTTCTGATCATGATTAGTTCAAGTTCTGAGACAACCGTCTGTTATTAGAACCTATTCTCATTATTTAAAAAAAGAGCGTACTTTTTGTTTATTATTTTTTGGATAGCAAACAAATTTAGAATCCATATTGTCTTGTGAAAAAATAATTATGCGCTATGTGTAATGCTGTAATACATAATAATTAACGAATTATACAAAAAAAAAACTTTGCTATCCAAAAAATTTATTCGTAATTTAAAATGTAATAATTTTCTTCTAATGAAAATAAAATAAGAACATTTGGGAACCAAAGAACTTATTTCAAAGGTTTAATTACAGGTGTATGCCTAAGAGTTTAAACTACTTATAAATATTCTTAATTAAGTTTCCCAACAATATATGCGACCTGGATCTTTTTAAAATGAAATTTGCTAGTGGTCTTAAACTATTGTTACGTACCGTACAGCAAAATCATCTTTTAGATAAGGCCGACCGTCTAGATCTCTGTGTGAGAATGTCTCTTTTTGTGTACAGTTTTCGATCCCTTAGGGCATTATGCCAGTTTATGCTATGCATTATACATGGGGAAACTGGCGTAATACAGTTACCTCTGTTGGTGAAACCGGTCCTTAAAGGCATGAAATCTGATCAGTGGGGTATAATGCATTTTACGTCACCAGTAAATTTCTACTACAGGATACGCATTTTGAATTGGTTTGTATTTTCTCTTATCTATAGTGAGTGCAGTAATGTATGTGTGAGCCAAGACGCCGCGGCTTTCTGAGAGTACGTAACTCCCACGTCTGTGTTAGATTTTCTGACATGCTGAACACAACATTGAGAAAGATAGAAAGCTCACATACGCACTGCCCCTAGTAAACTCTCTCGATGGTCACTGTTACAGCCTATCAGCCTGGAAGGTAGGCCTACATCCCTCAGCCGGAGACCACGGCCTATCAGCCCGGAAAGTGTTCATCACTGAAATAGTATATTATCTGCAATTTAATTACTTTTATTGGTTTTATTAATATTTTGAAAGGTAAAGGTAAAGTAAAGAAGGTAAAGTGAAGAAGGTAAAGTGATCCCACAACAGACCCGGAGGCCCTTGGGGTAGTAGGAGGTTAAGGCTCCCACTTTTTCTAGACAATCGGCACTTTTATGTCAGCCGGGTTGTCAGCCCTGCGTGACGGCCGCCTTTACCCCATAACAAGCGTCTGGTACTCATTTTCGTTAGAGGCTGAGTCGACCCCAGGGCCATAGTGCCGCCAGAGGGTTTGGATCAGTTTAAAAATCCTGACCCAACGGGACTTGAACCCTCGACCCTCCGGCTTGTAGCTCAGTGCCTTAACCACTACGCTACGGCGTGCCCCTTTGAAACAAACATAATTAATATAATCAATTGAGTTGGTGTTTACTTGATGAAAATCCATATTTATTAATTAAATGAAAATAAAACTTAGTTTTATTTGATTTTCATATTTATTAAAATATAATTCAATGACAGCTGTTTCGGTACACTGTACCTTCTTCAGACATGTCAACAAATTATGAATTGTGTACCAACTGATCTAAGGAACAATACAACAATGATTTTTTTTAATTTAACAATATATTATATATTAATATTTATTAATAAATAAATTGAAATAGTAATAAACTGTTAATTCTCAACTTGATTTGAATGAATCAACTTTGTTAAATTAAAAAATTTAAATAAATTATTGTTGTATTGTTGCTTAGATCAGTTGGAACACAATTCATAATTTGTTAACATGTCTGAAGAAGGTACAGTGTACCGAAACAACTGTCACTGAATTATATGTTAATAAATATGAAAATCAAATAAAACTAAGTTTTATTTTTATTTAATTGAGAATTAATATAAATTAGGTTGAAGATGGACTATAATCTGAAAGACCTTCTAAGTTAAAAATTATAGTTGAGGACGACTGGGTGAATCAAGTATGATTGTAAAATTAACAAGGGATGATTAATTTAATATACAGATAATATAGAGTAACTTAAATCCATTAATATAGGCCATTGAAAAGTAAATGTTTGTGTACCTGGATGCTATTTATTAGCGAGTGTAGGTAGAATATATTTGTCACGTGTGATTGGTAGAATCTGTAATTGTCACAGTAACCAGGTGCAAGTTCTCACAGCCAAAACAGCATCTCTTGTGTTTTCGTTAGCCACTTGGCTGTCCGATATAATTTGTTATTCTACTTAACTGTACTATCTACCTGTTTTCCGCATTCTATTTCTGTATATCTTATCGTTTAATATATCACACAGTTTTTCTAATTTTTTTTCGGCCTAATTATTTGAGACCTACCTCATTTTGTAGGTCACACATTTACTCACACAAAGATACAAAAAAAAAGGTCACATGTTAGAAAACCGAGTCTTAATGTAAACTTTGCCAGATAAAATAAATCACTTCAAGAGGAGATGTAGGAAGACCCAGTAAAAGATGAACAGACCAATTCTAGCAAGCATCAGATCGGAACAGACCTTAAGGCCTAATCCTTGATGCCGATTATTAGTATTATTATTATTATTTTTATTATTATTATTATTATTATTATTATTATTATTTCATTCATTCATTTGAGAATTTTCCTCATCATTGAGGGTTTTCTCCAACCAATCTTAGTATTTAACATGAATTTAAAAAGTAATAAATAAATATAATTGAGTACGGACTTATGGACTATCAGTTTGCAACAAACATTCACAAATTTCCCTTAATTAAAGTTCTCCATCATTCTCTATCCTATATGTCTTCATCTGTTATATCACATTTCCTCATTGAATTTTGAATGTTGTTCTTCCAGGTTGTTCTTGGTCTTCCTTTTCTATTCCTTCTTTCAAATTTTTCATGCATAGACGGCCTTTGGTAGTCTTCCATCCTGCAATTCTTCTTACGTGTCCTTACCATCTTAGCCTTCTGTGTTCAATCTCATTACTTTCTGCATGCATCCATTTTCTAATTTCCGTACTTCTAACTTTTTCCAGTCGAGATTTTCTGACAGCTCTTCTCCAAAAATCCATTTCAACTGAATTAGGCTGCTTGTTCGTTTTCCATAAATCCATTGTTTCCGAGGCTTAAGATTCGGTTTTTTAGCATTTTATACTTTTTTACGATGAGCGAGAAGCTGGCTCACGCATCAACCTCTAGCCTGAAGGATCGGGTGATTTTTGATCAAGGTTGTCTTCCTCTAGTCTTTGATGAACCAGCATCAAACTACAAGGCAGCAGTACCTGTAACCCTAGGGAGGGGCTCTCACAGGGTAATATCAGCCGAGCGTAATGAACCCTGGTTTTTTAACGAGGTTGGTACTCCTCCCCCTCACCCTTTGTCAACCTGGCTTGGGTCAGGCTTCGGCGGGTTTTTATCTTCTTCTTCTTCCTTCCAAGTATTAGGCCAAGGCCTGTTACGATCCTATAGAAAATTTTCCCTCCAGCGTTTCATAGGACGGCCCAGTGATCTTCGTCCTCTTGGTGGGTTTTTATTATTATTATTATTATTATTATTATTATTATTATTATTAGTTGAAAATATATAAAACTATTATTCTACTAGTTACATTAGGCCTATATGGATGCGAAACATGGACTCTTACATTAAGGGAGGAAAGGAGATTGCGAGTATTTGAGAATTAGGAGCATTTTTGGACCAAAGAGAGATGAACAGACAGGTGAATGGAAAAGACTTTTACGTACGTAACATTGAACTACATGATCTTGATAGGAAGCCAGATATAATAAGATTAGTTAAGTTTCGTAGACTGCAATGGGCAGGACATGTGGCACGAATGGGGAATGCAAGACATGCATGGAAGCTTTTTGTAGGAAAACCAGAGGAAAACGTCCAGTTGGTAGAACAAGAATGAGGTGGGAGAATAACATTAACTATGATTTGAGGGAAGTAGATTATACAGGGAATGATTGGAAAACATTAGCTCAGGATAGGGATGTATGGAGAGCTTATGTCCGCGCGGCTATGAACCTACGGGTTCAATAGTGCCAGTGAGAGTTAATTATTTATAATTTATGAATAAATAATTTTGAGGATTGGTATTATGCAATAAATTCTAAAATGCGTATTCTGTTAGTGATATTAAAACAGTTACACTTACAAAATTGTAATGAATTTATAATTGAACATGTTTGTACCCGACAGCCGCTCGGAGATTGTAAAAATAAATTAAATGCATATAAAAACATGTAGTTTCGAAGCCACATGTCAGTGCGGGGTGTAAATTTACACGTCACAAAACATTTCCCGCTCTTTTGCATTAGTTACATTTTATTTTTTCGTTATCAGAGTGCACTTGTCGAAAAAATACAATCTCTGCATGTCTGTACTTGTGCGGAGGACGCTTCTCGTGTTTTTGGGTTCAATGCATCATGGGGACGTGCGGCCAACAGCTGGCGACAACAGGCGTCTCAACAACTACTTGTTTGTTGTTTCTGTTGTAATGTAACATTATTTAAATGTTCAACTTCATTCACAACTGCGTTCAAATGTTTATGTAGTACTTCATGTGCCATGTATAGGTCTACTTGAACAAAAAAAGATAGTCTTAACCCATATCAAATTAACTATTTTAGCGTACTCCGAAGATTTGTAGATATTGAGGTTTTAACTAACTACCTAACTCACTGCCTCTATCGAACCCTTAGGTTCATGTCCGCACAGACATAAGCTCTCCATGCATCCCTAACCTGAGCTAATGTTTTCCAATCATCCCCTCTATAATCTACTTCCCTCAAATCATGGATAATGTTATTATCCAATCTCATTCTTGGTCTACCAAGTGGGCGTTTTCCTTCTGATTTCCATACAAGAAACATCTATGCACTTCTTCCATTCCCCATTCGTGCCACATGTCCTCCCATCGCAGCCTACGAGATTTAACCGTTCTTATTATATCTGGCTTCCTATACATACCGTGTAGCTCCTCTCTGTTCATCTCATTTTGGCCCAAAACATCCTAAGTATTTTATTCTCAAATGCTTGTAATCTTAAATATAATGATAATAATAATAATAATAATAATAATAATAATAATAATAATAATTATAATAATGTTTTATTTATTCTGGCAGAGTTAAGGCCATAAGGCCTTCTCTTCCACTCAACCAATCCAAATACAAATAAATATTTGACAAATGTAGATATACACTATACTAATTATAAACAGTTAAAGATACATTAAATGTAGCAATATAAATTTCATGTACAAACAACATTTTATACGACAATAACAATAATAATACTTACGATAATAATAATAATAATAATAATAACAATAATATAAATATGATAAATTATACGTGAAACACCAATTAATATATGTATCTTACACTGGGTAATGATGAAGTCTAGGTTAGAGCAAATATAAATTTAGATTTATTTTGTAAGATGCCAATGTCCGGCATCTTCTTTACTCTCTAAAAGTAAGAGTCCTTGTTTCGCATCCATATAATATAACTGGGAGAATAACAGATTGTGGTTCTAATAAAAATAATTTTTAAATGTTTAAAACCTTCATTGTTCTTACTAATCATAATGGGCATCGAAAATGAGCTTGACAGAAATCGAAACCATAATCAAATAATGGTATCCCACTGTGCGAAGCAGATGGACTCTCTGCTTGACTAGAGCGGAGTGGAGTGAAGCGGGGCGGGCGCAGACGGCAGATTGTTACGGTTATTCAATCTACCGAACTCACTAGTTGTGTTACTTCACTATAGTTTAAATGAGCGGTTTGGCGCTGGATTTTAATGCCTTGTAGGTAAAAGGGGCAGATTTTTTTTTTTTGGAGACGGCCTTGGTACATCACAACGGTTCTCTGGGAGAAATTTCAAGGTAGGCATGCAATGGTTGACAGTTCCCTTGTTAGAGTAGAACAGATACTTTTAGAATGAGAGATTCTACTAATAAATGAAATTAAGGCTAATCTTTACAACCTGTGACGCGACATTTTTAATTCCTTCAACTGCGGTCAAACTTTATTCTTAGGGTTTCGTTTTTCAAATTATTTCCCACCATTTACAATGATTTTTATATATTTTTTTACGATTATTACAATATAATATTCTATGATATTTAACTACATGCGTAGCATGAAGACGTGGCTGCCTTTTTGATTTTAACGAGTATCCAGTGCAGCCAACATAGAGTATGTACTAATTAACTGTACACATATACTTCAGAATTTCAGAACTTACTATTTATTTTTGGGCGTTACATTCTTTCACAGGTTAGAGTACTTAAATTGCGTTAGGTTAGCTTTTAGATTGATCTTTCACAGGTTAGAGTACTTAAATTGTGTTAGGTTAGCTTTTAGATGGGTCTTTCACAGGTTTGAGTACTTAAATTGCGTTAGGTTAGCTTTTAGATTGATCTTTCACAGGTTAGAGTACTTAAATTGCGTTAGGTTAGCTTTTAGATTGATCTTTCACAGCTTAGAGTACTTCAATTGCTTTAGGTTAGCTTTTAGAGTAATCTTTCACAGGTTATAGTACTTAAATTGCATTAGGTTAGCTTTTAGATTGATCTCTCACAGGTTAGAGTACTTAAATTGCGTTAGGTTAGCTTTTAGATGGGTCTTTCACAGGTTTGAGTACTTAAATTGCGTTAGGTTAGCTTTTAGATTGATCTTTCACAGGTTAGAGTACTTAAATTGCTTTGGGTTAGCTTTTAGTAATCTTTCACAGGTTATAGTACTTAAATTGCATTAGGTTAGCTTTTAGATTGATCTTTCACAGGTTAGAGTACTTAAATTGCGTTAGGTTAGCTTTTAGATTGATCTTTCACAGGTTAGAGTACTTAAATTGCGTTAGGTTAGCTTTTAGATTGATCTTTCACAGCTTAGAGTACTTCAATTGCTTTAGGTTAGCTTTTAGAGTAATCTTTCACAGGTTATAGTACTTAAATTGCATTAGGTTAGCTTTTAGATTGATCTTTCACAGTTTAGAGTACTTCAATTGCGTTAGGTTAGCTTTTAGACGGGTCTTTCACAGGTTTGAGTACTTAAATTGCGTTAGGTTAGCTTTCGCGTCAGATGTTGTAAAGTATTAAGAGAAAAAAAAGTGCATAGAATAGAAGAGACGAGTTAAGAAGTGAAGAGATTAGAAACCAGTTAAATATCCAAGTGATAGTTGATTTGGTGAAGAGAACAAGAACTGAATGAAACCAATATGCATCTTACATGGAATCGATCAGAATTGTACGTGTGACAAGGGAATAGATGGTCTTGAAGAACGAAAAGGAGATGGAGGGATTCCAAATTTCTGGCAGAAAGAGACTATGGGCCTCATAACAATAATTTAATTGCCGAAAAATAATAATTAGAGTAATTTTAAAATCAACTACTGTTTTCAATCTTCTAAGTTCGGAATCACCTTGTTTAATAACATAGTTCACAATACACAATGAGTCCTCATAGGCTCTAATGCTTTATAGCAAGCGTTCAAGGGTTAAGCCCGTGCTTAATTCATTGCTGTTTCTTCGTATTGTCCCTAGATATTAAAAAAACCGTCACTTCTTCAGCAGTTTCTTAATTTGTTCTGTAGTTCCTAAGCTTTTGATTTCCGTCACTTTTTTTAATCCCTTTCATTTGCTATTATTGTTTCTAAGTATTTGAATTCCGTCACTTCTTCAACATTTCCTTCATTTGGTATTATTATTCCGAAGAATTTTAATTCCATCACTTTTTAAAGTCTTTAATTTGTTATTATTGTTCCTAAGTATTTGAATTCCGCCACTTAAAAAAATATTGTTTGTTTGTTATTATCGTTCATACGTATTTGAATCCCGTCACTTTGAGAAAAATGCCTTAATTTATTATCCTTCCTGAGCAGGCTATCTGAATTCCGTCACTTAAAAATATATTTTGTTCGCTTCTACAGTACATCATCTAATTTAATTTTCTTTTTAGGGAAGTAACTTGAATTTACCAGAGAGACCTTGGTATCTATTGACAACGGCATGTAATAGCAGAACTTATTTCCCTAACAAAGAAAAATAATAATGTAAAAATGTTATCCACTTAATATTTTATTGAGTGATTCAATGCAATTTTATTGTATCACACTTATTTCTCATTTTGGCAATTTAAAATTTTATGAACTGCAGCATTCGCAGCTTTCTCTGCATCACAATAATTAACGATATCTGTAATTAATGTGCAGTCTGAAACTGTTATTAAAATGTCTGCAACTAATTCAGACAACAATAAACGATTGCAGTTGTTTTATCAACATTTCCTTCTATTAAACAATTAAACTCTTCAAACCAAGATATAAATTCACACGAAATATAAAAATTAAACATAATTATTAGTATAGGAGTGAACAAAATTATATACGGAATTAGGAAAGTCAGTACATTACATAATTATGTACTAGTCTCGAACTAATTCCCATTTGTTATTATTATTGTTCCTAAGTTTTTGAATTCTTTCATATTAATATATATATATATATATATCATTGTTATTATCGCTCGTAAGTATATGAATTCCGTCATTTTTTTTATCTTGTTAAGTGTCCATTCCATTTTATTAATGTGGTTTTATTTCTACGCGATATCATTTTATTATTATTATTATTATTATTATTATTATTATTATTATTATTATTATTATTATTATTATTATTACTGACACTGCAAATATATGGAAATTCAAATAGAAGATAATTATTACCTCTAACATTTACTATTTGCAGATGATCAGGTGGTGATTTCTCAGGATCCAGATGATGTATCTTTCATGTTAAGGAAATTACCGATAGAATATAAAAAATGGGGATTACAGATAAATAAAACAGAATATATCTCATTGGATACAAGACATGAACTAAAATGTAATTCAGGAAGAATACATAATGTTAAAAATTTTAAATATTTAGGATGTATTTATTTTAGATAAAAGTGAGAATTCAACTACTGAAATTAAAAGAAGGATAACTGATGGAAGAAGAATCATTGGTATGTTGAACTCAGTCCTTTGGTATAGAAATAAAATACACAGTACGAAGAAAACTATATTTCAAGTTCTGTTACAAAGCATTTTATTATATGGGTTGGAACCGGATAGTAAGTAGAAAACAAGCAACAGGCTGTTAGCAGTAGAAATGGATTTTTTGGAGGCGATCGACAAGAATTTCAAGAAGGTATAAGGTCAGAAACAGCACAATAAGGGAAATTATGCAAGTTAAAAAAAAAAACAGAAGAAAAAGTTTGAAATGACATGGATACCTCATAAGAATGGAAGAAGAGAGAATACCAAAGAAGATCCTTAATTGGAAAGCTAAGGAAGAAGTGGAAGATGCAGGCCTAGAGAACGATGGATGGATGGAGTGAAGAGAAGTATGGAAGCTAGAGATTTCAGGGAAGAAGATGCTTTAGACAGGAACCTCTGGCGACAAATCACTTTGAGTTGAATGAGAAACACTGTATTGTGGAATATTCCTAAATAAAAAAAAATTATATTATTATTATCATCATCATCATCATCATCATCATTATTATTAAAATGGATCAATTAGGCTAACTTTGAAGACTAAAGGAAGAAGCCAGCGGGACGGAGTGAGCTTGGAATGTAATATTGTTGATATCATAAATAATCTAACATTTGATTTATTATAACGTCTTGTTGAATATTGAGGGTGGCAGTGCTTCTGTTGACACTTGCGACATGTGCTCTTGTTTTTCTCAGCCACGTGTCGGGGAGGTCCCGCGTGGGTGAAGGACCTCCTCGCGGGGGAACCTGTTAACGTCCTGGAGGTCCCTTCCTTGGAGGGAGACACGTGGCACACATGACTTTACAGATACATTTTTTAAATATTATTTCTTTTAATTATCTACTAAACGTCAAATGTGATGTAATGAAGTAAATTCTGAAGCAGTGATGGAATTCTAACACCTTGGACAATAATAACAAACAGGAACTACTAACTTGCTGATACAATCGAACCCGGATATTCATGACCGTGTGGGCATACATTATCCATTAATTCTTATTCTGAGTTCATATTTAATAACAATTCCATATATAATTCATCTCACATAAGTTAAGGTTAATGTTTTTCTCCCACCTCATTTTTTTCCATCTAGTGGGCTCTTTCCTTCTGTGTTTCCTACAATAAGTTTTCAAGTATCTCCTTTATACTCCGGATCGCTCTTTTCTTCTGTGTTTCCTACAGTAAGTTTTCATGTCTCTCCTTTATGCTCCGGATCGCTCTTTTCTTCTGTGTTTCCTACAGTAAGTTTTCATGTCTCTCCTTTATACTCCGGATCGCTCTTTTCTTCTGTGTTTCCTACAGTAAGTTTTCATGTCTCTCCTTTATACTCCGGATCGCTCTTTTCTTCTGTGTTTCCTACAGTAAGTTTTCATGTCTCTCCTTTATACTCCGGATCGCTCTTTCCTTCTGTGTTTCCTACAATAAGTTTTCATGTCTCTCCTTTATACTCCGGATCGCTCTCTTCTTCTGTGTTTCCTACAATACGTTTTCATGTCCCTCTTTTATATTCCGGATCGCTCTTTCCTTCTGTGTTTCCTACAATAAGTTTTCATGTCTCTCCTTTATACTCCGGATCGCTCTCTTCTTCTGTGTTTCCTACAATACGTTTTCATGTCCCTCTTTTATATTCCGGATCGCTCTTTCCTTCTGTGTTTCCTACAATAAGTTTTCAAGTCTCTACTTTATACTCCGGATCGCTCTTTTCTTCTGTGTTTCCTACAATACGTTTTCACGTCCCTCTTTTATATTCCGGATCGCTCTTTTCTTTTGTGTTTCCTACAATAAGTTTTCACATCTCTCCTTTATACTCCGGATCGCTATTCTGTGTCTCCTACATTAAGTTTTCGTGTCCCTCTTTTATGTTACGGATCGCTCTTTTCATCTGTGTTTCCTACAATAAGTTTTCATGTCTTTCCTTTATACTCCGGATCGCTCTTCTGTGTTTGCTACAATAAGTTTTCATGTCCCTCTTTTATACCCCGGATCGCTCTCTCCTTCTGTGTTTCCTACAATACGTATTCATGTTCCTCTTCTATACTCCGGATCGCTCTTTTCTTCTGTGTTTCCTACAATAAGTTTTCATGTCTCTCCTTTATACCCCGGATCGCTCTCTCCTTCTGTGTTTCCTACAATACGTATTCATGTTCCTCTTCTATACTCCGGATCGCTCTTTTCTTCTGTGTTTCCTACAATAAGTTTTCATGTCTCTCCTTTATACTCCGGATCGCTCTTCTGTGTTTCCTACAATAAGTTTTCATTTTCCTCTTTTATGTTACGGATCGCTCTTCTGTGTTTCCTACAATAAGTTTTCATGTTCCTCTTTTATACCCCGGATCGCTCTTTCCTTCTGTGTTTCCTACAATACGTATTCATGTTCCTCTTCTATACTCCGGATCGCTCTTTTCTTCTGTGTTTCCTACAATAAGTTTTCATGTCTCTCTTTTATACCCCGGATCGCTCTCTCCTTCTGTGTTTCCTACAATACGTATTCATGTTCCTCTTCTATACTCCGGATCGATCTTTTCTTTTGTGTTTCCTACAATAAGTTTTCACATCTCTCCTTTATACTCCGGATCGCTCTTCTGTGTCTCCTACAATAAGTTTTCGTGTCCCTCTTTTATGTTACGGATCGCTCTTTTCTTCTGTGTTTCCTACAATAAGTTTTCATGTCTCTCCTTTATACTCCGGATCGCTCTTCTGTGTTTCCTACAATAAGTTTTCATGTTCCTCTTTTATACCCCGGATCGCTCTTTTCTTCTGTGTTTCCTACAATAAGTTTTCGTGTCCCTCTTTTATGCTACGGATCGCTCTTTTCTTCTGTGTTTCCTACAATACGTATTCATGTTCCTCTTCTATACTCCGGATCGCTCTTTTCTTCTGTGTTTCCTACAATAAGTTTTCATGTCTCTCCTTTATACTCCGGATCGCTCTTCTGTGTTTCCTACAATAAGTTTTCATTTTCCTCTTTTATGTTACGGATCGCTATTCTGTGTTTCCTACAAAAAGTTTTCATGTTCCTCTTTTATACCCCGGATCGCTCTCTCCTTCTGTGTTTATTCATGTTCCTCTTCTATACTCCGGATCGCTCTTTTCTTCTGTGTTTCCTACAATAAGTTTTCATGTCTCTCCTTTATACCCCGGATCGCTCTCTCCTTCTGTGTTTCCTACAATACGTATTCATGTTCCTCTTCTATACTCCGGATCGCTCTTTTCTTCTGTGTTTCCTACAATAAGTTTTCATGT
This sequence comes from Diploptera punctata, assembly GCA_030220185.1. Classification (NCBI taxonomy): domain Eukaryota; kingdom Metazoa; phylum Arthropoda; class Insecta; order Blattodea; family Blaberidae; genus Diploptera; species Diploptera punctata. Next base: position 1,790,541 of record JASPKZ010009795.1, read on the forward strand.
CTCTCCTTTATACTCCGGATCGCTCTTCTGTGTTTCCTACAATAAGTTTTCATTTTCCTCTTTTATGTTACGGATCGCTCTTCTGTGTTTCCTACAATAAGTTTTCATGTTCCTCTTTTATACCCCGGATCGCTCTTTCCTTCTGTGTTTCCTACAATACGTATTCATGTTCCTCTTCTATACTCCGGATCGCTCTTTTCTTCTGTGTTTCCTACAATAAGTTTTCATGTCTCTCTTTTATACCCCGGATCGCTCTCTCCTTCTGTGTTTCCTACAATACGTATTCATGTTCCTCTTCTATACTCCGGATCGATCTTTTCTTTTGTGTTTCCTACAATAAGTTTTCACATCTCTCCTTTATACTCCGGATCGCTCTTCTGTGTCTCCTACAATAAGTTTTCGTGTCCCTCTTTTATGTTACGGATCGCTCTTTTCTTCTGTGTTTCCTACAATAAGTTTTCATGTCTCTCCTTTATACTCCGGATCGCTCTTCTGTGTTTCCTACAATAAGTTTTCATGTTCCTCTTTTATACCCCGGATCGCTCTTTTCTTCTGTGTTTCCTACAATAAGTTTTCGTGTCCCTCTTTTATGCTACGGATCGCTCTTTTCTTCTGTGTTTCCTACAATACGTATTCATGTTCCTCTTCTATACTCCGGATCGCTCTTTTCTTCTGTGTTTCCTACAATAAGTTTTCATGTCTCTCCTTTATACTCCGGATCGCTCTTCTGTGTTTCCTACAATAAGTTTTCATTTTCCTCTTTTATGTTACGGATCGCTATTCTGTGTTTCCTACAAAAAGTTTTCATGTTCCTCTTTTATACCCCGGATCGCTCTCTCCTTCTGTGTTTATTCATGTTCCTCTTCTATACTCCGGATCGCTCTTTTCTTCTGTGTTTCCTACAATAAGTTTTCATGTCTCTCCTTTATACCCCGGATCGCTCTCTCCTTCTGTGTTTCCTACAATACGTATTCATGTTCCTCTTCTATACTCCGGATCGCTCTTTTCTTCTGTGTTTCCTACAATAAGTTTTCATGTCTCTCCTTTATACTCCGGATCGCTCTTCTGTGTTTCCTACAATAAGTTTTCATTTTCCTCTTTTATGTTACGGATCGCTCTTCTGTGTTTCCTACAATAAGTTTTCATGTTCCTCTTTTATACCCCGGATCGCTCTCTCCTTCTGTGTTTCCTACAATACGTATTCATGTTCCTCTTCTATACTCCGGATCGCTCTTTACTTCTGTGTTTCCTACAATAAGTTTTCATGTCACTCCTTTATACCCCGGATCGCTCTCTCCTTCTGTGTTTCCTACAATACGTATTCATGTTCCTCTTCTATACTCCGGATCGATCTTTTCTTTTGTGTTTCCTACAATAAGTTTTCACATCTCTCCTTTATACTCCGGATCGCTCTTCTGTGTCTCCTACAATAAGTTTTCGTGTCCCTCTTTTATGTTACGGATCGATCTTTTCTTTTGTGTTTCCTACAATAAGTTTTCACATCTCTCCTTTATACTCCGGATCGCTCTTCTGTGTCTCCTACAATAAGTTTTCGTGTCCCTCTTTTATGTTACGGATCGCTCTTTTCTTCTGTGTTTCCTACAATAAGTTTTCATGTCTCTCCTTTATACTACGGATCGCTCTTCTGTGTTTCCTACAATAAGTTTTCGTGTCCCTCTTTTATGTTACGGATCGCTCTTTTCTTCTGTGTTTCCTACAATACGTATTCATGTTCCTCTTCTATACTCCGGATCGCTCTTTTCTTCTGTGTTTCCTACAATAAGTTTTCACATCTCTCCTTTATACTCCGGATCGCTCTTCTGTGTCTCCTACAATAAGTTTTCGTGTCCCTCTTTTATGTTACGGATCGCTCTTTTCTTCTGTGTTTCCTACAATAAGTTTTCATGTCTCTCCTTTATACTACGGATCGCTCTTCTGTGTTTCCTACAATAAGTTTTCGTGTCCCTCTTTTATGTTACGGATCGCTCTTTTCTTCTGTGTTTCCTACAATACGTATTCATGTTCCTCTTCTATACTCCGGATCGCTCTTTTCTTCTGTGTTTCCTACAATAAGTTTTCATGTCTCTCCTTTATACTCCGGATCGCTCTTTTCTTCTGTGTTTCCTACAATAAGTTTTCATGTCTCTCCTTTATACTCCGGATCGCTCTTCTGTGTTTCCTACAATAAATTTTCATGTACCTCTTTTATACCCCGGATCGCTCTCTCCTTCTGTGTTCCCTACAATAAGTTTTCATGTCTCTCCTTTATACTCCGGATCGCTCTTCTGTGTTTCCTACAATAAGTTTTCGTGTTCCTCTTTTATACCCCGGATCGCTCTCTCCTTCTGTGTTCCCTACAATAAGTTTTCATGTCTCTCTTTTATACTCCGGATCGCTCTTCTGTGTTTCCTACAATAAGTTTTCATGTTCCTCTTTTATACCCCGGATCGCTCTCTCCTTCTGTGTTCCCTACAATAAGTTTTCATGTCTCTCCTTTATACTCCGGATCGCTCTTCTGTGTTTTCCTACAATAAGTTTTCGTGTTCCTCTTTTATACCCCGGATCGCTCTCTCCTTCTGTGTTCCCTACAATAAGTTTTCATGTCTCTCTTTTATACTCCGGATCGCTCTTCTGTGTTTCCTACAATAAGTTTTCATGTTCCTCTTTTATACCCCGGATCGCTCTCTCCTTCTGTGTTCCCTACAATAAGTTTTCATGTCTCTCCTTTATACTCCGGATCGCTCTTCTGTGTTTCCTACAATAAGTTTTCGTGTTCCTCTTTTATACCCCGGATCGCTCTCTCCTTCTGTGTTCCCTACAATAAGTTTTCATGTCTCTCTTTTATACTCCGGATCGCTCTTCTGTGTTTCCTACAATAAGTTTTCGTGTTCCTCTTTTATACCCCGGATCGCTCTCTCCTTCTGTGTTCCCTACAATAAGTTTTCGTGTCCCTCTTTTATACCCCGGATATTGTTCCCCATCCACGTAGTATAACAGGAAGAATATCCGTTTCATATAATTGATTAACTTTTTTTGAGGCAGTGAGAAGTTCATGAATCGCTCGTCATTAGACTGAAAAGTTAAATTTTTTTAGAGAAATTGGGTTTACGAGAGTTCGTGTAATGCATAATTGTATTTAGTTTGCAGGGATCGCCTAATTTAATTTTTGTTCTTCATCCCATTCACATTTACAATTATTGTTTCTAGGTATTTGAATTCTGCTACTTCTGCAAATTACCCACCAGTTGTTCTTGAGTATCCATTCCAATTTAATGGTCTAATGTAGTCCTACTTTAGCATGTTACCATAGGCTATTTAGTATCATTGACGTATTTCAGCATCAGTTTTTTAGTGTTATTTACGAATGGAATATATATGTTGGTACTTAGTATTTCCTCACTATCGCAAAATAATAATAATAATAATAATAATAATAATAATAATAATAATAATAATAATAATAATAATAATAATAATAATAAACTTCATGTTGCGACAGGCATACTAACCGGCTACTGACCTCTCATCCACATTCGTTAATCACAGAGGTAGATGGTCATCTAGCCAGTGTAGAGGTGGCATGTGGTCAGCATATCGGGTTCCCAGCCGTTATAGCTGGTTTTCGCAACCTGAAACAGCTACTTAATGTATTTACCCTAATTCCTCAGGATGTGGGTGGGCATCGGTCACAAAGAGAAAAGTTCTTCACCCATAAGTACTCGAACCAGCTCAAGTCCTGTAGTTCTGCGTCAAGGCATCTTGATTTAACCACTGGGCTACGGTGCGGGGCAACAACCATAATAATAATAATAATAATAATAATAATAATAATAATAATAATAATAATAATAATAATAATAATAATAATAATAATAATGGTATCCAGACGCCTAGCAAACCACTTGCCACGAGTAAAAATGATTATGACAAAAAAGCGAAGTGATGGTTGACAGACACTTGTTGTGAGGAGGTGCTCCGCGGGAGATATGGGGGAGGAGGAGGGGGAGGTTATTCATTCAGATGTTGGATCCATCGCTTCTTACTGACATGTGTTGTGAAACTTTATACTAGCTGTGAAGTGGTCACTGATAATTTTCATTGTAACATTACCGAGATATCATTTAAAAGTCTTATATTCACGGTGAAGATCTGAATCGAGAGTACCTTTGTTCACTCAGATGCAAGTACGCCTGGATTCTCAAGTTTCTTGGGTGAGGTTAATTCTTGGTTTTTCGGCACCTCTAAGATTAATGTAAGGAAACGATAAGTCCCACATGGTCCCCGAACACTTTTTGACAATCGCATTCAAGTCTCCTCTCTCTCCTCTCTCTCTCTGTCCGTCCCCTCCTCCTCTCTCTGCTCTCCTCCATCTCTCTCTTTCTCTTCTCTCGGGTCTTTTCTCTCCTGTTTCTCTCTCTTTTCTCTCTCTCTCCCTCTTTCTTTCCTCAGTCCTCTTCATTCTTCCTCTCGTCTTTTCCCTTCTCTATATATCTCTCTCTATCTGTCTTATTCTATCTATGATATATATCTTATTTTACTCTATATCGCTCTATCGCTCCTTATATCTCTCTCTATCTCTCTCTTTATCTCTCTAGCTTATCTATCTATCTAATCTATCTCTCTCTATCGTCTATATATCTCCTTGCCTATATCTCTCTCCTATAAAGTCTCTCTCTATCTCGCTCTCTATCTCTCTCTATATCTATCTCTCTCTATCTCTCTCTCTCTCTACCTCTCTCTGTCTCTCTGTCTGTCTCTCTCTCTCTCTCTCTCTCTCTCTCTCTCTCTCTCTCTCTCTCTCTCTCTCTCTCTCTCTCTCTCAGGAGAATTCAGGAGCTGCCGTTCGATAGTTTCTTTCAAGCAAAAATTGAAAACATTTTTGAAATATCTACATTAGTGTTAGGCCTACTTTGTTACCTTTTTGTCGCGAGTTATATCATAAATTATTTGGTCATGTTGTAGGCCTATTAACAACTACTACGGCACTTAAAATAACTTATAGTATGTGTTTATTTTTAAGAGTATTCTTTCATGCTAATAGTATCCAGTATTAGTTTAGAGGTAATTGCAGTATATATATATATATATATATATATATATATATATATATATATATATATATATATTGAATTTCATTTATTTTACTTAACAAATAGTTACATACGATCCTCAAATTTCCCCTATTTATTTCACAGTACTGCCAAATACATTTTGATTTGTTTCTGCTAAAAGAGTCTATTACAAACACAGTTATATTATAATATATTTTAGTTCTTCAAACTCGTTGACGGTTTCACTTAGAACATTTTTTTGTGTTCGCTCTTCAGGTCACTTTATTGGACTACTAATCGGACACAACTGGCTGGTTACACCCTTACACCTTCTTATGTTTGCGAGGGCAGGAACAATCTGGACGCCAGACATTTCTCGTACGAAAGCCTCGAGAGGCAAGTGATTCTAGAATCGGCATATCTGAAAAATGATTTCTCCAGAAATCAGATCAAGAGAGATCGTTTATTGGCTGTACATGACCCTTATCTTACTACTATTGGCTTGGCGCCCGCGAAATTCAAATCTGTAAGTTTGAGCAACGAATCAACAATGTGTCACTATATAGGCCTATATATAACTATAGCCTCCAAATCAATGACTGTCGTCTTGGATATACGCCTATGTTTGAATAGAATATATATCGTCGGAGAGCAAACTATTGAGATGGGAGATGGCTGTGTCTTGTTGTAAGTATTCATGCTGTCTCGGAGGTGGCCCTGGCATTGTGCTCATCTCTTCATCCGGGGAGACTTAACATGCCCTTCTGTGATATAGAGGAACTTCGGTTAATGTGGACCCTTGTTTTGAATTTGTTTGTTTTTCTTATTTTAATTAAGCGATTTGAATTTTGTTTAATTATAGTGGTTATCATTAGTGTTATAATTATGAAATAGCATTGCTATTTTATTCAAATATGAAAACATCTTCATGATATATAAACTTTTTTACATTACAAGAAAAATGGTCCAAATTTACCTCCATATTCGAGCAAAGAGGACCTCAGAGTCCACCCTAGTTTTTAGTCTATTTTTAAATGTATTTACTCTATTAATTTATACAGACAGACACAAATTAATCTGAAAAGTATTTATGGCTGATCGTAATTAAAGGCGTTGATATTTATTTAACGTTTTGAAAAATTATTATTGATTATAACATTCACACGTCATTCAACTGCAGAAGGCGACGGTCTTTGGGTTTAGTAAAATTACAAGGGTATTGAATAAAATTAAATGAATGGTTTTTACAGATAGCTTCCTCGTATTCGTGTAAAGTGGACCCAGGTCCTCGAGGAGAGTCCACATTAACCAAATTCCTTTGTTATGTTTAATTATTTTATACAGCCAGAATGTCACATAATATCAAACCAAATCCGTCAGTATATTAAAACATCATCTACATAATATAATATATTTAGGATTTTTTTGACATTTGTAATATTCAATAGCGGAAATTAAGAATTGATTCTTAGCTTGAAAAACTTTTAAAGTGGCCATTTTCATAAATATTACAAATAAACTTTTCCTTGCAGAAAGAATAAAAGAAACTGGACTTGAACCCGTTAAAGTTGATGAGGGGAAGAAGTTAAAATATTTTCTGTTTGAGGGCAGCGCCTATTAAAGAAGATATTAACAGGGTCCACTCAAACCGAAGGGTCCACATCACCCGAACTTCCTCTAAATTATGTATATGATCCTGAGTTAAAATATATATATATATATATATATATATTATCTTGATACATCGTAGTCCGTATTCTTGAAAGGTCCTGCTGGCAAGGAGCACGTACATGATCTAATAAAGGAGAGAAACCAAAGAGACGATACAGGAGTGATCTACATGATTTTGAATAAAGTCTGCCTTTATGTTTGCAATATATTAATTTATTAATTTATATTTATTTACATATAATGTACATATACATATGTTTGTAAGCGATACCCGAGTGAACAGTAGGTCGTACTCAACCAAATACATTAAACCACAATATAATTTGAAATAAAAATTACATTTTAGTTATTAAAATCCGTATTTAGCAGGCCTATTTATGTCGTTTAAATGAAAACTAAATGTAGGAAAGAAAAATAACGTAGATTAATAAATTAAAACAAGTTGGGTGGGAATATGAGAACAAAAATAAAAACTTGTTTTAATCTTTACTATGATATAATGGTTAATCTAAATGAAATATTTGATAGATGAATTTGTATTGTTTACATATTGGCGAATTCCGAAGTAATGAAATTATTGAAATTGTTCTCATGAAAAGATGTTTGAAAAAAAATAGATATTTTCAGTTTTTCACTGATCCTCTCTAGTATAGGCCTACACCCAATATGACCATGGCATATATATATATATATATATATATATATATATACACCATATATCTTTGCTGTGGGCCGTCATATTTCAATTCCTTCTGGATTTTTTCGTGTTGAGACTTGAAAGTATTTTTGAAGTTCCTTAGGACAGGTTACTGGCCCGACGCTAAGTAGTCCAGTGGTAGGGCTGCTACCTTTTAGTCTCTGGACAGACATTAGGATACTGCATTTACTCAGTACTCGATGGAACGGTTATACCGATCCTCAGAGCCTCGTTTGTGAAAACGGGTTGTACCACGAGAAGGTGAGGATGAGAATTGGGTAGGAGAGAGACTTAGATCTGCTGAAATGAGATATCTTCGGTGGACTGCAGGATACACACTACTAGATCACAAAAAAAATGAAGACATCTTAGAAGAATTACACATGGAATCTTTAGAAAACAAAATTTCTGATTATAAGTCAAGATGGATGCAACATGTTCATAGAATGGAAGATCACAGAATACACAAACAAATGTTAAGATATCAACCTGCAGGAAGAAGACCAGGACGTCCACTCAAAAGACTTTTGGATGGTGTTTCTCTTGAGGCAAAACAGGTCAACAAATGGCCTAAATTCGTGAATGTACTATGATGATGATATATATATATATATACAGGGTGATTACAAATGATTGGAGCGATTTCATGATTTTATGGTAGCTGTAGTATTCGACATATTTTCACGAACTTTTACAGATACATAGAGCAACTTCCCAGGTTTTTTTTGAGATGTTACAGGTGCTCCATATGCTCCCCCTTGGTGATTCTGCAGATATCAAGTCTGTAATCAAGTTCGTCCCATACTCGACGTAACATGTCCCTATTAATTTGTTCAAAGGCATTGATTATGCGAGCTCGCAGTTCTGGTAAGTCTACTGGTAAAGGAGGCACAAACACTGAATCTTTCACATACCCCCAAACAAAAAAATCGCACGGCGTCAAATCGGGGGAGCGGGAGCGTGGAGGCCATGACAACAATTTCTGATCATTCTCTCCACTGCGACCGATCCATCGGTTTGGCAATCTCATGTTTAAAAATTCACGAACATCGTGATGGAAGTGTGGTGGAGCACCATCCTGCTGGTAGATGAAGGTCTCACTGTCGGTCGTCAGCTGCGGCATGAGCCAATTTTCCAGCATGTCCAGGTACACGTGTCCTGTAACGTTCTGCTCGCAGAAGAAAAAAGGGCCATAAACTTTGAACTGAGAAACCGCACAGAACACACTAACCTTTTTATATATATATGTATGTGTGTGTGTGTGTCAACGATCTAGCAGTCGCAAATTTTGTTTCATCGAAACCAAACTCGGCAGATATTAATTTAATAAAAAAAGTAATGCCGAGTACGTTAACCAGCAAATCAGATCATTAGGTTTAACCCTTAAATTGGCAAAACGCAAATTTCTTCTGTTAGTTATTTGAATGTGGCGGACCGCAGTGAGAACGGAATTGTGTGTAACTGTTATTATTATGTATATTGTATAATTATACACACATTTAAGTGGTTTCTTTTTGTTCGTTTTCTTCTGATTTATTGAAAATATTAAATTAATTAAACCAACTGATGTATCCAAAAGGATACATTACGAATTTAAGGGTTAAGGAGTTCGTCTGAAACTAAAATTAAAAAATCGCCCAACCGGACTCAATTTTTTATGTTTCACAACGAAACTCGATACATGCTATATTAAAATAAACAGAGCAAGATATTGACAAAAATTAGCGAAATCCGACCATTAGAAGTGGGAGTTTACCTGAAATGCAAATTTAAAAATTGACTCTTAACAGTGGCTATATTTGGTTCGTCGCAATATATAGCCTACAATTTAATTAACCCTTAAATTAGCAATTTATCATAAGTAATGCCACGAGTGATTTCCAAATTATCGATAAATTCACGACTCACGAAGTGAGGAGTGAATTTATCTAGAGAATTTGGAAATCAAGAGTGGCATTTGTTAGGACTATTTAACGAATAAAATTAAGCTGTTTACTCACAAATCATCATTTAACTATAGTTATTTTAAAATATTTATATATTTAATGTAAACGGCGATGTTTGAAAACAAATGAGAAACGATTGGTACGCTTCATTTGCTTCTTTGTTCGTCACTGCAACCAGATCATATTATTTATTGCCAAAGGATCGGAATGTTGTAAGAATACACCCTAGTGGAGAAATTTATAACCAACGTAATAGGTATTAATTAATTTCTGATGTCCTATGATGTAAATATGTCAATTATATTTTTTGGCAACGTCATTTCCTGGAAAAATAATTCGTTTAAGAAAGTGCAAACAGTGTTTTTTTTGTGGTATAATCAATTGTTACAAATGTTTTTACATTATCTCTTTCTGTTAACATTCATGCACTATATATAAAATCTGGTAGCCGTCTTTCTGAGAGTCAGTCACTGCAATATAATGCTATGACCTATTCAGAACATTAAAAAGGAGGTGCTTTCTTTATTATGATAAACTTTAGTTGGTAAATTCTAGGCGAATCACGTCTGTGATTGGTTGTAAATAAAAAATCATTGAAATGTGATTGGTCATTGAATCCCATTTGGGGCATGATTTAAATAGTCCTATTAAATACATTATTTTCTTCTTCTTCTGCTTCATGAAATTAGGCCTTTTGACCTGTTTTCACATCAAGTGGGATTTAATGAATCCTCCCATCTAGTAAATGGAATTTTCATTCATAAAATATTTAAATAAATTAATGGAAAAATGAATCCGTAGATGTTATTTAAATTAGTATCAAATAGTTCAACAATATACAATATGTTGGTAATAACTTACGATTATGAATAACTTATTTTCACTACAGTCCGACACATTCAAGTAAGTTGTCTTCAGAAATAGAGTTTCTCTAATTTAACAAAAGAAATATAATGATCTTGATGAAGATTTCCGGGCTGTAGGCCGTGGTCTTGACGCTTGAAGTTCCCCGACGTTTCGCCAGAGACTGCGTCCGGCAGCCTCAAGACCACGGGCTACAGCCCGGAAATCTTCTTCAAGATCTTAATAATAATTCCTGCCATCAAAGCCTAAGTCAATACAAAATAAATATATATTCCGTAAACCTGCAAAATGGGACCATAAATTCGACTTGCTGAGGAATTCGCTTAGTTTACGCAGTTCCTGCGTGATGGACTTTTCATATGTGTTAATTAATAATTATTTATGTACCGCTTATTATGTATAATTATGTCTTCCAATTTTAGTTCAGAATTTAAAAATATTTTGTTTGGTAAGCTATAGCTGAATTTTGATAATATAGTTATTTAATTTTTGACTGAAATTACTATTATAATGTCTTAAGCATTGAGTTTTATGGCATTTGAATTTGATTAAAATCTTATGTGAACGTTGTCTAGTGTTGTGATTGTATGCATCATATTTATTATGATTTTTTATTTTTGTGGTAATGCATCAGTAATTTCGTCGCCGTGGCATGGTCGGTAGATTCCCTACCTTTTACTCCAGCGAACCTGATTCTATTCTATGCTCGGTACGGGATTGTAAAGCTCCGTCTTGGGTCTGGTTGTGCTTTTTATACTTGTGTGAAATGGGGGGGAAGGTTACATGGATAACATAATGAAATAAAAAAGGAGAAATAGCAAGACGAAGGGGGGGGGGATAATGTTTAAAAATTTGTTCAATTGTTAGGACATTAATTCTGAACAAGTAAACTTCGATCCCTATGTAGGGATGGACGTTAATAGAAGTAACTTTTAGATGTTTATCTTGTACAGACAAGCAGGGTATTCATCAATCCTTCGCTATCTGATCAACTGTAATATTACATAGATATATCTGTGCTTACTAACAAATTACAAATGTGATTAATATGAATATTAATTAAGTCCAAACTAATTAATGTCATTGGCCTCGGTAGTCTAGGTGTAAAGTTCCTTTCTCTGGTCTTGAGAGTCGCGGGTTCAAACTCGGCAGTGGTCAATTTATTTTTTGGAATAAAAAAGTTCAAGCAACAAAATCATCCGAGGGTGTCTTTACGCTACTGTATAGGTCACGATTCTGAAGATATTCGGGGTTGTAAAATAACCTCAAGGCTAAATTAGAGCCTCTGAGCAAAATTTAATATGCTTTTTCCATTAAAGCAATGCCTTAATGCCTACTAGATGTCTCTTTGAGGAAATTAGCTTACCATTTGTCACTCGAGTAGTAGGATCATAAGGCTAATTCATTCTTTATTTATAATTTATTTATTTAGGAATATTCTAATGGGCCGTGGTGGACTAGTGGTTATGCTCCTTGCCTCTGGTCCCGAGGGTCGCGGGTTCAAACCCGGCCGGGGTCGATGGATTTTTTAGGATGGAAAAACCCAAGGAGCAAGTCTTCCGGGAGGGACTTTAAGCCGTGGGCTCGTAAAAGATCTTTACCCTGAATGAAAAGGTCCCTAAGCAAAATTTACCGAATTTTCCCGTCCTAGTACTACCTTGGTTTCCTAGATATCAGTAGGCCTATGAGGCGGAACGCTGTCCACGGACCACTCAAATGATATCTATACGAAAACAAGTGTAACTAAATTACTATGGTTCAAATTCTTCCCTGTAGGGGGAGAGCGCCTAAATCTCTGTTAAGGGAAACATGGGCTTACAAGAAGGAATATTCCAGAATACAGTGTTTCTCCTTCAACCCAAAGTGATTTGTCGCCAGAGGTTCCTGTCTAAAGTATCTTCTTCCTTCAAATCTCTAGTTTCCATACTTCTCTTCACCCCATCCATCCATCCAACGTTCTCTAGGCCTCCCTCTTCCACTTCTTCCATTAGCTTTCCAATTAAGGTTCTTCTTTGGTATTCTCTCTTCTTCCATTCTTATGAGGTGTCCATACCATTTTAAACGTTTTCTTCTATTTTTCCTAATATGTTTTTTCAACTTGCATAATTTCTCTTATTGTCCTGTTTCTGACCTTATCCCTTCTTGAAATTCTTGTCGATTGCCTCCAAAAATCCATTTCTACTGCTAACAGCTTGTTGACTTGTTTTCTACTTACTGTCCAGGTTTCGGCCCCATATAATAAAATGCTTTGTAACAAAACTTGAAATATAGTTTTTCTTCGTTCTGTATATTAGGCCTATATTTCTATACCAAAGCACTGAGTTCAACATACCAATGATTCTTTTTTCCATCCGTTATTCTTCTTTCATTTTCTGTAGTTGAATCTAACTTGGTTAACCAATCCTCCAATGGAGAACTCTTATCCCATGTGCGATGTATCGGTATAAACAGATTATTAACGTTGTAAGGATTGAGGCAGAATTCGATATAAGTAACTCACTGGCAATATCGAATTCTAATTCATGTCCCCGCGGAAATAAGCTATCCTGAATTAATATTTTCCAATTATTCACAGTATAATTCACCTCCCTTGGATCATAAAAAATTCATGGCGCGACAGTCTAGAAGGTCCTTGCTTATCAGTTGGATGGCTGCTGGCCATACATCTATATGTCCCATTTACAGAGGTGGACGAACATCCAATCAGTACCATGCTGACATGTGGTCATCATGTTGAGTCCTCCAGCATTATAGCTTGTTTTCTCAACCGTCCCTCAAATCATGTTTAATGTCATTCTTCTACCTTATTCTAGGTCATCTACAGTACCAACAATAGTTTAAGAGCATCAGGATATTTCGTTATAAATTCTTGGTAATGCATTTTATTGGAAAACTCATCATAAATATTATATAGGTAATTTATAGTTAATAAAACTAAACTATTTTAATGCATTGTATATATTTCGGTGGTTACATTGTTTTGGCAATTATTATGTAACTGCTGTATCATTGTATGTAGCATTTTGGCATAATAGTCTCTCCCAATGGGCATCAAGCATGATTTAAAATTGTTTTTCGAGTGGCAACCAGCGTTAGAGATGGACGTGTTTTGTAGTTCCTACGTGAATGAGCTTATTGTATTTGTTCACGTATGATTAAATATTGTTCACCTAAGTTTCGTGTGGTCTTACCTCGAACTTGCGCCCACAGGAAACCTGTCAGGAGGTTTTAATATATACAGTAGGGTGGCCGAAAAAACTCATTTTTCTTATTTCGAAGTTGTAATAGCGCGGAAAAGTCGCGAATTATATAGACAAAAGAAAAGAAAAAAAAATCAAAATCGATTGACATCTTCCGGTCGCGCAAAGGCTCTAAAGTTTGACATAATATGAAAAAAAACTTCATTTTTTGAGATTATTTCTTTAATTTTTTAATTAGATGTTTTCGTAATGTAATAGTTTGTAACATCAAATAGAGCCTAAAAACATTGTGTTTTAATTTGGTTTAGATCAGTTGATATCTTCCGGTCGCGCATAAGCTTCAAAATTTGCCAGAATAATAAAGAAGTTATATTTTTACGCATTTTTGGTATTTGATAAATAACTCGGCACGCCGTAGCGTAGTGGTTAAGGCACTGAGCTACAAGCCGGAGGGTCGAGGGTTCAAGTCCCGTTGGGGTCAGGACTTTTAAACTGACCCAAACCCTCTGGCGGCACTATGGCCCTGGGGTCGACTCAGCCTCTAACGGAAATGAGTACCAGACGCTTGTTCTGGGGTAAAGGTGGCCGTCACGCAGGGCTGACAACCCGGCTGACATAAAGTGCCGATTGTCTAGAAAAAGTGGGAGCCTTAACCTCCTACTACCCCAGACCTCCGGGTCTGTTGTGGGATCACTTTTTACTTCCAGAGTAGGCCTATTGATTGTCAGATCCCACAGATAGACATAAATGTGCTCAGCAATCCCTGCTTGATATTTAAAGAAAAGAAATAATTGCAAAAATGAATTTTTTTTTTCATATTTTGCCAAACTTCAGAGCCCTTGCGCGTCCGGAAGATGTCAACCGATTTTGATATTTTTATTTTTTTTAGCCATATAATTTGCAACTTTTCCGCGCTATTACAACTTCGAAATAAAAAAAATGAGTTTTTTCGGCCCACCTTAATATAGACCTACAGTCCGCTTAAAGGCGTAAATAATTGTGCCGAATACCGTCTTGGTCTGGACAGGTAGTTTAAACCCCAAAACATGCATAGTTTGTATGTGATTAGACTTTTGAGATACAACGTTTCATTCTCGAGTTATAATTTTCATTATCTTTTTATAATTTAAATAGTTTTAATTGTAAAATAATTTGTAGCGAGGAAACATATTTGGGATTTTTTCACGTGTCAACATATTTTTACACAATTCGTAATGCTGCAAATAATAACTAATGCAATTAGCAAATTTGAATTCCACGAATTAATTAATGTTTACTAAAAATATATTTTTTAGTAGTGAAAATAAAATAAAAATTCTGGAACCAAACATCGCGCCTTAAATGTCTAATCAGAGCCTAAATACTTATAAAACATTCATGATAAATTATTGGTGTTAAACTATTGTTAGGTACTGCTCTAGGCTATTTTCTTCTTGTTTTCCTGTAACAAGTTTCAAGTAGAGAACAAAACATAATTGCAGTAAATGTTTATAATCTCGTTCTCTTTCGGCAATTGGTTAAAAGCATATTCGTCATTTTGCCTCCTTCTTCGGCAGACACAAACATTGTCAGGAGAAAATGTTCATGTTCTATGGCAATTGAGAGGTAAACAATAGAAGAACGCTACTTTCTGATAATGTCTACAGCTGCCATAAGTGAAACAAGTCGGTTCTCTAGACTGATGGTTAGCACGTTCGCCTCCATTTTCGAGGTTCATGAGTTCAAACTCAGTAACGATACAATTTTAAGGCCGTAAAAATCTTGACCATAGCTTCTTTCGGAATGGAAATAAAGCTATGGGTCTCTCGTCCCGTAAGAGAACCTTAAGCTTGAAATAAAATGCCTCTAAACGAAATTTGTCGGCCATTTTACCCCCAGATATGACAAGGCAATGACCTAATTTGTTAACAGCATATTAGATATATGAGTGCGTCCCACTCCCAGCCAGGCCGACATGCGACATTGGTTATATATAATTGAATTTAATATTTAACTATTTACTTATTATATAAGATGAGAAAATTATATTTCAATACAAGTAGGCCTACTCAAATTTTTTAATGCATGTCGTCTGTCGCCCCGGCTGCGAGTGTAACGTACGGTACATAAGGACCCTAGACACCATATGACCTTAGATATTAAAGTGATATAAATAATATTTAAATTTAAGAATACTGTATTTGAAACGTTGATAATAATAATATTTTCAACCTCCAGACGACCAGACTAAAAATAACGGATACCAGCTATTAAAGAATTCAAAGTTACGCTAATAGAGAATGTTTAAAATTGATTTAATATGAGGAAATATGACACAATTACACCTAATAAGCTGTACAATGTGTGAAAATTCATGTTAAAAAATCCTAAAGCCGTTAATTCCACTTTAGCATACCTGATTTGCCAAGAGAACAATTGTAATTGTTCCTCCATTTCTTTACTTGGCCATTTTTTCAATAGGCCCTTCTGCAAAGTTGTTGAAATCTGCTGAATTTCAGTGAGAATACCTTGACATGGGTATATTGGGAATGTAATAAATGTCAAATTCCATAAGTAATAAGCAGCAATTCGTGTAAATAACAAATAATCCATGACGTTGACAGTTTCTATCGTATACATACCATGATACAAATCTGTAATAATATTAACTGTTTCAAGAGTAAACTCAAATAAAATTACTATAGAGTAATTCTTATACAAGAGGACTATTATTTCTTGAAGTTGACTGTATGCTATTCGAAGCTGCCGGATCCTACGACTTAATATTTTCGAATAACAAATGTGCAGATGTTTTGTCGAATGTTGTCTAAGACTAGTTGACAAATGCAGATATTTGATCGATTGTTGTCCAAGACTAATCGAAGAATGCAAATGATTTGCCATCGATTGTTGGCCAAGGCTACTTGTAATATTTAATTGATTTTTCGATTGTTGCCCAAGATTATTTGAAATATGCAAACGTGGTCTAATGCCAGGGGCTGTATAAGTATGTTCCGTTAGAGTTTGTCCAACTTCAGAATACACTCGATTTGAATTTGATAATGTATTATGCCTATTTTTTGAATTTGTGTTTTGTATGTCTATTATAGATATTCCTTTTTCGTAGTGATTTAATTTGTTTGAATTTTGGCGACATATTTTAGGCTTATCACTCTGCAGATAAATTAACTCTCTCTTAATCATTGCATATTTTTCTTTAATGAAATATGCAGTGGCAAAGAACTGAAGTATTGATACACCAACGCAAAATATAGAAAATCCCTTACTTGCTCTATATAGTATGTACAGTAACATAGAAGAAACGAAAGGTTTAGCACTGAATGTCATAATAGTTATCAGAATTAAAATGTATACAATTAAGCAACATGTCCATTTGTGGGCTTTTGAATACATATAATTTATTTTAGCATTATGAGAAAATATATTGCAATCGATGTTATGAATCTTGCGAATGATGTTGGGCAGAGAATGGTCACTTTGAAGAGCTAGTAGAAAAGTGACGATCATAGCTGATAGATGTAGAAGCAGTTCATAAGACACGTTGCTGATGATTTCTCCTGGGTTGACGTATCTACTCTTTGTGATAGGTAGCCTCAGGAGACCGAGGGCGTGAATTGAAAAAATTACGATCGTCCACAAGATTCCAATTTTACTTCTTTTGGTATTTTGGTCTTGTTTTAGTTGGTAAGGTGCTGTGCCTAACAGTTTACTCAAATAGTACAACGGATTAAACGCACTGTAGATATCATTTGTTCTGTATTTAATGCTATCCTCGACATTAAACATTATTATTATTATTATTATTATTATTATCGGCCGCGGTGGACTAGTGGTTATGCTCCTTGCCTCTGGTCCCGAGGGTCGCGGGTACAAACCCGGCCGGGGTCGTTGGATTTTTTAGGATGGAAAAATCCAAGGATCAAGTCCTCCGGGAGGGACTTTAAGTCGTGGGTCCCGAGTCTGAAGATTTTCAGGCTCGTAAAATATCCTTAAGCCTGAATGAAAAGGCCTCTAAGCTAAATTTACCGAATTTTCCCGTCCTAGTGCTACCTTGGTTTCCTAGATGTCAGTAAGAGGCTGACCACGGACCACTAAAAAAATGACATCTATACGAAAACAAGTGTAACTAAATTAGTATGGTTCAAATTCTTCCCTGAAGGGGGAGAGCGCCTAAATCTCTGTAAAGAAAAAACATGGACTTACAAAAAATTATTGTTATTATTATTATTATTATTATTATTATTATTATTATTATTATTATTATTATTATTATTATTATTATTATTATTATTATTATTATTATTATTATTGCCAAAGAATAACAGCGGCTAGTGAGATGAGGTTTATGGGTCGAACTACAGACTTTACCAAACGAGTTGGGAAAACTAATGACTACAGTGTATTAGATCATCTAAATGTGATACCAGTCTTAAACTGCATTCATTATTACCAGAGGAAATAGCCAACAACATATTTATAGAACGTCTAGAACAAGAAATCTAAGATGCATCACACGGTATGAAAACCACCTGACAAGAGATCATTGGGTCGTCAGACGAAGATATTGTTGGAGAACATTAGCATTTCATTCAGGCCGTAACAGTTCTTATCAGACTAACACATGGAAGGACGATGATTATAAGAAATGCACATTGATAGTAAAAATGGAAGAGAAACATTTAAAATGATATTGAAACCTTCTTAGAATTAAATAATATAGAATACCAAAGATAATTCTTAAATGAGAAGCTAACAGAAGTAACTTACGAGAAAGACCAGAGAATGATGAATGGAATAACAACTGTGAAAATAAAAGGCTTAGAGAAGAAGATACACTTGACTGAGATTTTTGGCGACAAAAAAAATATCACTTACCCTTGAGGGAGAATCATAACGTTGTGGAATATTCCTAACATAAATTATGAATATTATTATTATTATTATTATTATTATTATTATTATTAATATTACTATTATTAAACATAAAGTAGATGTGTGTCATGCCAGCACCCAGTACCGAAGAGTCAAAGCTGATTCAAACTAGCTGTAACTGCTCACTAGATGATAGTATAGGGAGACGGGTGCTTAGCGAAACGCATTTCCTCAATTTAGTTTTAGATTCAGATTTCGTTTTTACTCAGTTGCTCCCACGTGACTGAGAGGAGAAAACCTAAAAGGCGAACCGGATCTCTAGAAATCCAGTCACACACGCTGGTCTTTAGACTTACACTATAGAGATGGTAATTATTATTATTGTTATTATTATTATTATTATTATTATTATTATTATTATTATTATTATATTAAAAATTATTTTATTCTATGTATTATTTTATGTTTAAAATAGCTGGAAATAGGCCCTACATTTAAGATTAATATTTAATATACCATTTAACAACTCAACTGAACTTTAGTTATAGCAATATAAAATCCTCCACGAATTATGAGTCTGTAACAAATAGAATAACATATTTAAATATACTTAACAAAATATAAAGATTAAATTATATTTACATTATAATTTTAATCGTAGCAAATTAGATAAGTTATATACTTAGCCTACATTTAGAGCTGATTTTTATATCCATTTGGCTGTAATATAGGCCTATTGTAAATACTGTTAGACTTTACTTCTTAATGGAAACTCGAATTCGTTTTTATCATACAAACATCATACAATAAGAGAGTCATTCCTCTGGAGGATGACAGTATGGTTGCTTGTAGACTAGTTTAGCGTTTATGTTTTCATTATTTTCTTTCCATACATTTGATTCCCATGCTTCGAATAATCAGATAACAAAACACACAGGAGAGGCGTAGTTGATATCCATAATACAATATTAATACCTGATAATATCTATTACTATCACAAATAAATGTTTTCCACAATTGATCATATTGCAAATATTATTAATATTATTATTATCATCATTATTATTATTATTATTATTATTATTACATTAATTAAGATTAGCATTTCTACTCCACTTTGCCCTCTTTTATTTTGGAACCCCAGTAAAAATAAAAACTTCAACATTTTAAATGTCTTTCACTTATTCTTCGTTTCTGATAAAATCATCTTTCAATTCTAAAATAATTTATTGATCTCTGTTATTCTTCTTCTTTTCCTAGCTCTACAGCCCTTTATGAGCTCTGACTGATGTTAGGACACTCTTCCATGCTTCCCTGTCCAACGCCCTCTTTCTCAATCCTCGGACCCCGAGCTATCCATCTCAGCTTCGGTCTTCCTCTTCTTCTTCCTCCATCTGGTCTCAATAGTGTAAGCTTTCTAGTGGTGTTCTCCATTCTTATTACATGGCCCACCCATCTCAGTCTGCCAGTTTTAATAACATTTATAATATCTGGGTCTGAGTAAAAGTTGTAGATTTCATCATTATATCTTATCCGCAAATATTCCACGATTTTTTATGCGTCCCAGGATCTCTCTCGGGATTTTCCTTTCAAATATTCTTAGTCTGATCTCTGTTATGCCAGATTAAATATTCCAGTAAATCATTATTATATAAATTTTGTTCCAATCTCTAATCCTATTTCTTACTGAGGTCGACATCGTTTCGTCAGTCCAGCGGAAATCTATCACATGTATCGATCCTACGAGAAAAAGAAGAAATCTATAAGGAGAATAAGTATATTATTATTATTATTATTATTATTATTATTATTATTATTATTATTATTATTATTAATATATTTCAATTAAGGATAATTCTATTACGATATGTAATAGTTTACTTCAGCCCAAAGTAATTTTAGTTTTCCACAAATTTCTGTCTTGCGTATTTTTTCTGTTAAGCTCAATAATAATAATAATAATAATAATAATAATAATAATAATAATAATAATAATAATAATAATAATAATAATAATAATAAATTTCTGTCTTGCGTTATTTTTCTGTTAAGCTCAATAATAATAATAATAATAATAATAATAATAATAATAATAATAATAATGATAATGATAATGATAATTATAATGATAATAATAATAGTAATGATAATGGTAATGATAATGATAATAATGATGGTGATAATGATGATGATAATGAAAATAATAATATTAATGATAATAATAATACAGTAATGTGCAAGTTATTCTTGAGGGATGGTGACGTGCACTCAGTAAGATCCCTAGGGTGCACAAGGCTATAATATCTACGCGTGCCCCGTGTCAACACAACAGTGCCCCGGCAGACATTTACATTTTTGTGTAATAATGTCACAAGTTTCATCAAACAGAATAATTAATTTTTCTTGCAACATTTTAGTACGTAAAACAATTGAATTAAATCCATGACATGTAGGTCTATATACCGGTAACGATTTATTGATTTTAAGAGTTATTTTACGATTGTCGTGAATATGAGGCTTTCTTTGTAGACTTCAACAGCAGATGCATATTTTGACATTGAATTGTAACCGGAGTTTTTTTAATTTCTTCTCCATTTAAACATTCAAACTTAAATCTCAGCCTACTCATTGAACTTATAAACAATATTAAATGTTAATATTATTTGTTTTTAAACACCTTAATGATGGACAATTATATTTGAAAAGAAAAATATACGCCTAGACTGGGGTTTGAACCCAGGACCTTTGACTTTCTATGTCAATGCTCTTCCATCTGAGCCACCTAGGCCTCCCAATAAAAAGTCTTCTTAACAAAGAAGCCGCCATTTGCAAAAATCGTAGCAACGGCTCGTAGCATTTGGGGTTAGGGAATTAACTATGTGTAAGAGAAAAATACGCGTTTAGATTGGAGGCCTAGGTGGCTCAGATGGAAGAGCATTGACATAGAAAGTCAAAGGTCCTGGGTTCAAACCCCAGTCTAGGCGTATATTTTTCTTTTCAAATATAATATTAAATGTGCTTATTTATTTTTACAGTTATATTGGATGTCAAACCTGGTGTCTTATAGAAGGTTCTGAAGGAGGAGATTACCAATACATTTTCTATAACTTAGTGATAATAATAGTAATAGTAATAATAATAATAATAATAATAATAATAATAATAATAATAATAAATATTATTTTTCTTAGAAATTTCTCTATATTACAGTGGTTTTCCTACAACCCATTGTAAATTCTACTCCTCCATAAATTCCTATTCTCTGCATCAATCTCTGTTAATCATTTTGAATTATACTCCTAAGCACTCCTTGAACCCACTGTTCTTTTGGTGTCCCCATTCTTCTGTTAATAATAGTGATAATAATTATAGTAATAATTAAATTATAATTATAAGAAGAGTCATAATTATATTAATATAATAATAATTATTATTAGCAATATTTCACAATACAGTGTTTCTCCTTCAACCCAAATGATTAGTCGCCAGAGGTTCCTGTCTAAAGCATCTTCTTCTCTCAAATCTCTAGCTTCCATACTTCTCCTCACTCCATCTATCCAACGTTCACTAGATCTGTCTCTTCCACTTCTTCCGTTAGCTTTCCAATCCATTAGCTTTCTTTGGTATTCTATCCTCTTTCTCTAATAATAATAATAATAATAATAATAATAATAATAATAATAATAATAATAATAATAATAATAATAATAATAATAATAATAATAATAATAACAATAATAATAAATATAATATATTTATTAGGAATTGTTCTACAATACAGTAGTTTTTCTACAACCCATTGTAAATTTTACTCCTCCATACATCCCTATTCTCCTTGAATCCATTGTTCTTTTGGTTTCCCCCTTTCTTCTGTTGCCCTCCGCTTCAAAATTTAACATCATCTTAAGTATCCTGTCATATGACATACTCTTTACGTGGCCAAAACTGGTGCTCGTAGGGAGACGTCGGTTCGTCAAAGGCTACAGGAAGAAAATCTTGATCGAAAAATTATCTGATACTCCAGGATGGGGGTTATAGCGATTGGCCAGCTCCCCGTCTTATGGAAATAAAAAAAAATAATTTTTAAAAAAGAACCCAATGTGAAGAAAACAGACAGGAATAATAATAATAATAATAATAATAATAATAATAATAATAATAATAATAATAATAATAATAATAATAATAATAGATTTGTGAGATCAGAACACGCAAAGACCTAACCCGTGAAATAATATGATGAATAATACATCTTTTCAGGGAAAATTGTATGTTATATATTTATTTCAAATCTGGAGTAGATTATTTTTCTTCAAAACAGTAACTATTTAGACAGCAATTCGGGACATCTAGCACAACCGAGATTGTCATACAGATCCAATAAATTACGCAGAGGGAGAAGATCTGTGGGCCGAACAACTAAAATATTGTGGAAGACCTTAACAGGACACTAGGCCTATTAACTGAGAGGCTGATGATGATTATGATGATGGCGGAAATGTAATGTAAAACGTACATAAGCCACTATTACTCTATGTTTGTTAGGATGAGAATTTGCACTCACAGCTTGGTCACCAGATGGGAGTTGGAGGTCCCCGCGAATTCATAAACTACATAATAAGTATATACATCATCCCGCAGAAACATAACAGATGAAAGCACCTAGTGTCTCCAGAGACCGGCTGTACGAAATACGACTTCCCGCTACATGCTGAGTTAGCTGAAAACGTGCTTCAGAAATCCAGGGACAGAAATTATAGTAATAATAATAATAATAATAATAATAATAATAATAATAATAATAATAATAATAATAATAATAATAATAATAATAATAATAATAGGTCTAATAGCTTTATTTTACCTGGCAGAGTTAAGGCCTTAAGGCCTTGTCTACCACTCAATCAGGTTAGGAAAAAATACAAAAATTATTTTTTCCCAAATGCCCCAGTTTGTCACTTCGACATTTCTGGTTTCTCTCCTGGCATAGCGTACTTGTAACCCATTTATGAGGCTGGGGCGCCTGGAAGGCGGGGTTACGGTGCCCCGATTATATGAGAGTTGATAATAATGACAAAGATGCGTCAGGAGAGATCTTAAACTAAACTTAAGCTAATTAGGCGAATATGATATTGTTGATAATGATGTCCAGATGGTGTGTTCGGGGACCGTTTGGGCCTTAAAGTTTCCTTACAGGTAAGGAAAACCCCGAAAAAAACATCGTCCAGGAAACATGTTTCGAGCAGGGATCGAACCCGTACCCGCTGCGTGACTAAGCAGCGCGCTACCTCGAGACCATAGTGGTGGACATACAAAAATTATTATTTCCAAATTACAATAAATAAAATTATTACATTTTTTAAGTTCCTTCTGGCTTTCTTCATGTTGAGACTAACAAGTAAAGTTGAGATTCCTTAGGACGGGTCACTGGCCCGACGCTAAGTAGTCTAGTGGTAGGGCTGCTACCTTTTAGTCTCTGGACAGCCATTAGGATACTGCATTTACTCAGTACCCGATGGAACGGTTATACCGCCGTGACTCGATCCTCAGAGCCTCGTTTGTTAAAACGGGTTGTACCACGAGAAGGTGAGGATGAGAGTTGGGTATGAGAGGTTTTGTTATAGTACGTCACGATCCCCTACAACCTATCCGTGCAGGAAGAAGAAGACCAGAAACTCTACACAAAACATTTTAGGATGATGTTTCTATTGATGGCAAAACACGTCAACAAATGGCCTAAATTCTTGAATGGACTATGTTGATGATGAAAATTATTACATAATATATCTACAATACAATTATTATGATGATCTTGAAGAAGATTTTCGGGCTGTAGGCCGTGGTCGTGAGGCTTGTAGTTCCCCGACGTTTCGCCAGAGACTGCGTCTGGCATCCTCAAGGGTTGTCTTGAGACTGGCAATTCTGTCCGCTGTCTGTCTTATTTATACGTTCACCGCGATGTGTTCGTAAGTTGTATCTGCCTTCTGATTGGTCAGCGGTAGGGACTTCCATTGCTCCAATGAGATTGCTTTTTGATGGTACTACTACTACTACTAATAAGTGGCAATGTTCCTGCATTGCCCAGTGTGCCACGTCTGTAACCAGTTGCGGCTACCTGGTGGCCAATACCTTCGTGGTTATCAGTTGGGAGTTTAACCATTTGACCGTCTGTGTTAGAGGCATTTTTGTGTTTAGCTTAGAGCTGATACAAACATGGTGAAATGAGGTTGTCATCTCACCGGTGCAGGGCATCGTAAACTACGCGACTGGACAAGCAGAGAGTCCGAAAGCCAGCCGCGCAGAATGAGCCACTCTACTCCGGCTGTTGTACAGCACAGTGCTTTCATTATTTGTTCCTTCAAGTGTCTGGTATGGGAAATATGTTTTCGGTGGACAGCACGTTGTTGTAGCATACGCCCTATATTGCGCACAATTGGATTAGAGTGATTAGTTATTTTCTTGTAGCATTTCTGTTACATTATTTTCAATTGATGTCGCAATATACGGCATCTGTGCTAGGTCGTGAAGCCTGGCCATTCTCGTATACATGGGTGCCGAATATATGATTTTTAATACTTTGTTTTGAGTGATTTGCACTTTCTTTTTGTGACATGCAGCGAGAATGCTCCATGCTTCACTTCCATACAACAACATGCTGCGGATCACAACTTTATAGAGAGTAAGTTTGATCCGTGTCGATAATGTAGGTGACTTGAAAAATGGATATAAAAGCGCAATTGCGGCATTTGCTTTTTGAATAATGTTTCGAATATGAATTTTGAACGTAAGCTTGGAGTCCAAATGAACTCCAAGATACTTGACTGAAGCTTCAAAGCGGAGTTGTTGAGCTCCCAGAGTGAGTTGTACAGGAGGTCGTCTGTAGGTTCGCGCAAACAAGACAGCTAGTGTCTTGTTGGCGTTTTAACCGAATATTCCACAGACGACACCAGGAATGAATGGAATTTAGTGCAGTTTGGAGTATTCGGATGCGGTGTGGAAGTGTTCTGATTCTGGATTGGTAGAAGACACAAGTGTCATCTGCGAAGGATGCTGTTTGGATATGGTTAAATGTTGGAAAATCTGACACATAGAGTGTGTACAGAAGTGGTGAGAGAACTGCACCCTGAGGAACTCCCGCTAAGAGAGGCTTACAGTCTGAATCATACCCACTAACCGACACATAAAATTGCCGATCAGTTAGGTATTTTAGCAATAAGTTTAATAAGAGGTGCCGAAATATTGAATTTGATTAATTTATATATTAATCCATTTATCCAAGTAGTGTCGAAAGCTTTCTCAATGTCAAAAAAGATTGCTGTAGTGCATTTCTTGGAGTTGAATCCCGTAACAATCCAATCAATCAGTCTAGCAAGCTGCAGCGGAGTGCTATGTGCTTTTCTAAAACCAAACTGGTGATTTGGAATCAATGCTCGTGTCGAGACTTCAATTTTCAATCTTGCCAAAATGAGTTTCTCCAGTATTTTGCTCAGCACTGGTAGAAGACTGATTGGTCTTAGATTGTCAGGTTTGGTAGGGTCTTTGCCAGGTTTAGGAATAGTGATAACTCTGGCTTTCTTCCATACTTCAGGGAAGTAATGGAAATGAAAACAGAGCTTCATTATATATAGGAGGAGGATTAAGGCTTTTGGCGGTAAATGTTTTACCGCCAAATTAGGTATCCGGTCATGACCGGGGGAACGTTCAGACGGTAGATCATGGATTACGGCTTTCAATTCTGAAAGCCGTATATCAGGAATGGTATGAGGGATAGGTCTTTCAAGAAATTCACTAACAGTTTGGTGCACTTCGGCTTCATGAGCTGGTGTTGTAAGCTCATGTGGACGGAACCGCCGCGATAAGTTGTCCGCGAGGACTTGTGCCTTCTCCTGAGGGTGATAGGCCCAAGTCCCATTATGGCAGATAGCAGTCGGTAACGGAGGAGTACGGCTTTTCTTTATTCTTTTAATTACCTCCCAAGGTGGAGTTTGTTCATCTGAGAAACGCTGAAGGGTTTTATCCCAATCAGCGTTTCTCATTTCCTGTAATCGGTTCCGTACCAGATGAGCATATCGATTGTATAACTGTTTGTGATGGGGAGCGCCAAAAGTACGATACCATTTTAAGTATCGTCTTTTTAGAAATAAATAATTTTGGAGTGTGGGATCGTATTGCTGTGGTCGTGCAGTGTGTCTTGTTCGCGTTGTAGAGAGTGTAATGGCCGTTTTGATAGTGGCCTGTAAGTTGAGGACAGAGTGTTCAAGTTGTTCTGTAGACTGAGCAGATAGTGTAGGCTTAACCCATTGGTTAAGCATGTCTGTGTAATTCTGCCAGTCTATGTTATCCTGATGGATATGTATAGGAGAAGATAGTAGAAATGCTGGTGAAATTTTAAAGAGTATTGGTGTATGATCAGAGTTTAGTGCGTCTATTACTGTAGTGATGTGTGGCGAAATAGGGACATTCTTCGAGAGGGCTATGTCGAGTGTGCTAGTGGTGATTCCATAGGCTGTGCGGCTGTAATGTGTTGGTTCCCTGGGGGCAGAGATTTCAATATTGTTTTGATGGCAATAATTTAGAAGTAGTGTTCCTGAAGGGTTTGAGACACGACAGTTCCAGAAGCGATGTTTTGAGTTAAAATCTCCCGCTAGTAAATAACTAGGGGAGACAGATGTAAGGATATTGAGGTCGTGTCTCGTGAGTATACGAACCGGTGATATGTATATTGAAGCTATAAATATTGTTTCGCGGTGAGAGATAGGCAGAAGAATTCCGGTGGCTTCAATGAACTGAAGCCTGGGTATATGAGCTACTCTATGGCCAATTGTCTGCTTAATACAAATTGCTGTGCCCCCTAGGGGACCGTCTAAGCGGTCAGTTCTATATGTTCTATAATTCGGAATTTTGAAACGGTTATTTGGTTTTAAATGGGTTTCATTCAATAGAAGAATGTCAATATCTCTTGTTTGTGTAAATGTTATTAGTTCTTGAAGCTGTCGGATTACACCGTTGGCATTAAATGCCATGACATTGAGATAGCTTCCACGATGAAACCTATCCATTATCGCCGAAACATATTTGTGCTACTTTGGCCAGGTACATCATCCTCTCCATTGGAGATCTCAGGCCAGATAATATTTTCTGAAGATCAAGGAGAAGTTGTTGTCCCTGGTCTGAAGTAGCAACATCCAATTCAGACCTCGTCTGACGTTGAGCAGTGCTTTTTCTTGTTTGTATTAGATTTGGTGCCACAATTTGGCTGTAAGATTTGTTTGGATCAATTGGTTTAGAATGGAATGTTTTTGGCTCAGATTTTTTCTGAGTTACTTTTGTTTTGTTTAGAAAAGCATTTTGGGCAGCTTGATATGCTGGACATTGACGGTAGGATGCAGGGTGTCCCTCACCACCGCAGTTTGCACACTTTAGCAGCTTTTTATTAGTGAGTGCTGCTGTTTTCATGGGGCAGTTTTTGTGATTGTGTGCCTCGGAACATATTACACAACGCGGTGTGAGGTGACACTCTGCGAAAGTATGCTGAAATCTTTGACACCGGAAGCACTGCTTGAGTCCAGATCGAGGTCTGTAGGGCTCAACAGCTACAATAGTGTACATTAACTTTTGAAGGTTGAATATCTCTCTACCTTTCTCATTATTTTCTAATTCCATTATATATAATGGTAGCTTAATGATGTTTTCATTTTCTTTTTTGGAAATTTGTTTTATTGAATTGATAGGATATTCAAGCTTCAAAAGCTCTTCGTGGATTTCCTCTATGGGTGTTTCTACTGGCAGTCTCTTCAACACAGCCTTCAGTGGAAGCTCTTGTTTAATCACATGAGTATAGTACTGTTTACCTGCATTCGTGAAAAATTCTTTCACTACTTTAAAGTCTTCCACTGAGGCTGTGTAGTACCTTAGCCCCTCTGAAGTGTTGACTACCTTTAGATCATTTTGCAGTTTGGCTTTAATTTCTCGATTTATTCGAAATAAATCACTTTTATCTGGTACCGTTATTGGTGGTGGTCTAGGCCCTTTGCTTACGTTAGTCACTTCAGAGGGGGTTGTAGCTGTTTGAGCCCCATTGACACTTGAAGAACCTGGTGTAGGAGCCTGCGGCTCTGCAGTACCACTTGTGTTTGCTAGTACAGCAAATCTGTTTTGCACAGGTACTGCAGATGCCTGTGCTTTTGATCCAACCTTACTATGGTCTTTCTCTTTTTTGCATTTTTTGTTTGCTTCAGTTTTTCTTTCAGTTGAGCCGTAGCTATTAGTGTAGGTTCAGGTATAGAGTCTGCTGCGGTGAAAAAACATGAAGTTTGAAACTCCATGGCTACCGTTTTTATTTCAGCAAGAATATTTCTCAAATATCCTTCTTTGGTCGAGCAATTATTACTATGTATTTGTATTTGATTTACACAATGTATGGTTAGATCATAAGCATTTTCACTCCTCTCAAATTTTGGGTACGTATTCAGGTAATTATTTATTAATACAAAGACTCCTGCTATTTCCTCTTTCAGGTCAGTATATTTTGGATCAAGAAAAGGTTGTTTCCTGAATACCTCTTGTAACCTGTAGTACGTATTCTCCCAAATTTTGAGAGTAGTGGGCTCCTCTGATATTTCCATGTTTGTATCAGTACTCACGTTTTGATTTGAAGTAGAACTGGAACTAGCCATGATGCTTGATGTAATCAAGACTTAGTTCTTGGCTCTAGAAAACTTCACTAAACACTTAAAAACCAATTAACACTAGCCTAATTCACCACTCACAGTTAGTAGAGTTAGTGAAACAATGATTAAACAACCACTGACGGTCCACTGGTTGAGCAACACTTCACCGAAGTGAAGGTCACTTGGGATTGGCTACCCAGCTGCACCCCGATGTGCCGTGACACACTACCACTACACTAGGAACGACCCACTTATTAGTAGTATCACTATCACAGGAAGCAGTAGAAACGTTGGCCGAAGCCGAAGCCGGTGAATCCAAGTAGGCTTAGAAGGTCCACTTATCAGACGTCTTACCACAAGGAGTTACCATAGCAGAATAATGATTATGATGTGATCATATGATCTCTTTTTGATGGTCTAGTCGACTGTACTTTATATCTGTCTTCTGATTGGTCAGCGGTAGGGACTTCAATTATTCCACTGAGATTGCTGTTTGATAGTCTAGTCGACTGTGCTTGTAGAGGTTTACATTTTGCGTTTTTTAGAACCGGTATCCATACTTTGTTGACTTTTAATGATTCTTCTTTTCTATTGAAACTGTTTTTATGTTTGAATATTTCGATGGCTTCTCGTTGTAGACGGGTAAAATAGTGTGTGCAGTTAGATAATATGTCTGTATTCTGGTATTGTACCCTGTGGCCATCAAGTAAAGAGTGTTCTGCTACTGCCGACTTATCCATTTGTTTAAGACGACTGTATCTTTCATGCTCCTTAAGTCTGGTTGCGATGGTGCGTTTGGTGGTGCCTATATACACTTTTCCACAACTGCATGGAATCCTGTATATGCCTGCTTCTGATAAGGATGGAGTTGATCCTTTATAGGTCTGAGAAGGTTCTTGATTTTCTTGGTAGGCCTGTATACTGTCTTTATGTCTTCTTTCTGTAGTAGTTTTCCAATGCGGTCCGTTACATTCTTGATGAACGGTAAAAATGCCATGGTTGAAGTTTTTTCCTCTGATTCCTTGCTGCTGTTGCTGTTGTATCGTCTGGGATGATTGGCTCGGTTGATTTCTTTCCTGGTGTATCCATTGGCTGTGAATACCGTCTGGAGGTGTTGAAGTTCCGTTTTTAATAAATCCGGATGACAAAGTTTTTTGGCTCGATCTGTCAATGATTTGATGATTCCAAATTTTTGCTTAGGGTGATGATTCGAGGTTTTATGACGATACCTGTCCGTGTGTGTAGGTTTTCTGTAGATAGTGTGGTAAATGTTGCTGTCTTCTTCCATTTTGATCAGGATGTCTAGGAATGCTATGCTGTTGTCTGTTGCTTTTTCTATGGTGAATTGTATACCGTACTGGAGTTTATGTTGTTGATGTGTGTCAGAAATTCGTCTAATTTCTCTTCCCCGTGGTTCCAGATTACAAAGATGTCGTCTACATAGCGAAGCCATGTTTGATAGGTGTCGTATCTAAGCATGTTTGCTCGAAATTTTCCATGAAGAAATTGGCAACTACTGGGCTCAAGGGACTGCCCATAGCTACTCCATCTATTTGCTCGTAGAAGTCGTTGTTGAATAGAAAATAGTTGGTGGTTAAGCAGTGTTCGAAAAGTTTTGTGATGTCTTGAGGAAACTTGGCAGCAATGAGGTGAGTCTCATTTATTGGAACTTTGGTGAATAGTGAGATCACGTCGAAACTCACCATTATATCTTCCGGTTGCAATGTTATCTCTTTTAGTTTTTCTAAGAAGTGCATTGAGTCCTTGACATGTGTCACTGTTGTTAGTATGTGGTTTCAATAAAGTAGAGAGATACAATTATTATTTACAATATATTGTGATTTACTCTAGATTTAACGTAAGAAATAAAAAAAAAACTATTAATGACACAGGATAAATTTAGTTCTGGAGAAAAATTAATTACATAGCAACAAGTTATTGTATAAGCGTGATTTTAAAGTATCGAGTGGGCGGCAACCCCTGATACTGAGGGACGGAATTCCAGGAGCGGGCAGAAGCTACTGTGAAAGATGCAGAATAAGAGGGTGTACTGTGGAGATGGATTCTTAGCAAAATCTGCAGGATCAATTTTGCCTGAAACACGATATTTAATAATATAAATACTTTCTTTCTGCAGAGAAAAAAATTAGTTTCAAAGAATTAAACCAATTTCTACAATAATTTATTGTTCAAAACTATGAAAATTAAGTTTTAAATGTTTTAAAATAGTTCATTGTTATTAAGATTTTGTACTTGTATCCCTAAATAGAAATTATTCCAAATTGAATTTATTTTTGAAAATATAATTTCTATATTATAATATGAACCTAACCTGACCTAATCTGAACCTAAACTGAACCTAACCTGACCTAACCTGAACCTAACCTTAACATAACCTGAACCTAACTTCAACCTATCCAGAACCTAACCTCCACCTAAATTGAACTTAATCAGAACCTAACCGAACCTAACCTAAACCGAACCTATACTGAACGTATACTGAACCTACACTGACCCTAAAGTGAACCTAAACTGTACCTAACACGAACCTAACCCAACCGTGCCTAACCTAACCTAACCTGGTCTAACCTAACCTAATCTGAACCTAACCTAAATCCAAACCCGAACTCGAACCCGAACCCAAAATAGGGGGAATCTCGTTAATCCATTCAAAACAAAAAACCAAAATCCGAAACAATAACTGAAAGAAAAACTGAAACCCAAACTGAATTCACACTGTATCTGAACCCAAACCCGAACCCAAACTGAACCCGAATCCGAACCAGAACCCAACTTAACCGAACTTAACCTAACCGAACCTGACCTGATCTAACCGATACCTAATCTAACCCAGAAACATAATCTACCCCTAAACCGATGAAATTACCTCTATAAATACTAAATTATCAGTATCTAATCAAACTACCTCTAAAAAAGACCAAAATTAACAATAAACTGATTAAACTACCTCTAAAACGATAAACTACCCGTAAACCGATCAAGCTACCTCTAAAACAGAAAATTACCCTTAAACCGATGAATCTACCTCTAAAAAGATCAATTCACCCGTAAACCGGCCAATTTACCTCTAACCCGACTAACAACCGCTAAACTGATAATTACGATATGCACTTCTATATTTTTTTCTTTTTTACTTTTTTAACCAAACATAAAAACGCAATTAATTCATTTAGATGTTGCAGCGCACACCGGATATTAGCTAGTCTAATGTATAAAAATGAATGTGTTTGTTTGTTCGTATTTTATACCTGCCACCGTTCATCCGATTGTGATGGCGCATTTTGCAAAATGTTCAGGAGATTCCCGGGATGAACATGGGCTATAAGAGAGATGTAATACTCAATCCCTTCACCCCTAAAAATCACCCTTTGTAGTGAAATACGTGAAAAAAGGTCCCTTTTTTACGCTAAATTGCTTAGGCTGCCTAAACCATAGTAAATACACAACATTAATGTACACAGAATTGAACATCTCAAAAAACTCTACAAAAACGTCCGGGATAGCATATGTTTATCTTTTATGAATAACTCATAATAACCATTTTTGTCTTTGCCAAGAAGATCGGGATAAATAGATACCTGGGCAAGCGAAGCAGCGAACGGCGGGTAATTCTTTTATGGATAACTCACAATAACAAATTTTGTCTTTCAGCTTATTTATGCCAAGAAGATCGGGATAAGTAGATTACCGGATAATCAGCACACGTATCTTAAAATAAATACGATATAAATTTATAATAATTTTTCCTTTTACTTATTCAACTAAACATAACACATTAATTTTCGTCTTTCAGCTCATTATGTCAAGAAGATCAGGATAAGTAGCTTTCCGGGCAACGTCGGGTAATCAGCACGGGCTATCTAAAATTAATTACGATATACATTTTTGGTTTACTTATTCAACTAAGCATAAAAATATATTAACTTTCGTTTTTCAGCTCATTCATGTAGTGAAGCTCAGGATAAGTAGATTCCCGGGCAACGACAGATAATCAGCATGGGACATCTAAAAACAATTACGATATAAATTTATAATAATTTTTGCTTTCACTTATTCAACTAAGGATAAGCTAACACATTAATTTTCATTTCTTTAGGCGTAACAGCGCACGCCGGCTATGAATCTTTTATACAATCTGCTTTTTGTTTCACCTGTCGGATATTTTGAATTTGAAAAGTAACATTTTTTAGCATTTTTTATTCTTTTATTTATTTCTTCCTTGATATTATTATGTTTATATAGCCACATTAAACAGGAGTCCACAAATTAATCTTCTTCTTCTTCGTCAGGCTCTACGACTTCCAGTGGAATGTCTTGGCCTTCTCAACCAGTTTACGCCACTTCTTCCTATCTTGTGCAGTAGATTTCAAATCAAAAATCCCCATCTCTCTCAAATCCTCAATTACGTCATCCTCCCATCGATCCTTGGGTCTTCCCCTTGGTCTTGTTCCCTGTGGCTTCCAATTCAAAATATCATTTGGCAATCTTCCCTTTGGCATTCTTAGTGTATATCCAAACCAAATTAATCAGTTATTGAAATAATGTCAGTTTTACTGTTTGGGACTTGCTGATAGTTAGTGTCAATTTTAACAAAACCACCACAATCTTATTCAATTAGTTTCAACCCTGCACAGCCGAATCGACTGACCAAATCTTAAATTGGCGAAGCAATAATTTATTCTGCCAGTTATTTAAATGTTCCGGACCGCAAAGAAAACAAGATCTTGTAAAACTGTTTTAAGTTATATTAGGCCTTTATATAGAAATTACGCACAATGTGCTAAGTGTAAGTGGGTTATCGCTAGTTCACTCGCTGCAGAGCCTGTCTTAATGAGATCGTTCTCTAGGGGTACGTGTTATCTGTCGCACACCATTTCACACGGTACACACACTCAGTGGGGCACGCCGTAGCGTAGTGGTTAAGGCACTGAGCTACAAGCCGGAGGGTCGAGGGTTCAAGTCCCGTTGGGGTCAGGATTTTTAAACTGACCCAAACCCTCTGGCGGCACTATGGCCCTGGGGTCGACTCAGCCTCTAACGGAAATGAGTACCAGACGCTTGTTCTGGGGGTAAAGGCGGCCGTCACGCAGGGCTGACAACCCGGCTGACATAAAGTGGCGATTGTCTAGAAAAAGTGGGAGCCTTAACCTCCTACTACCCCAAGGGCCTCCTGAGGCCTGTTGTGGGATCACTTTACACACACTCAGTTTTCATCTGGTTGGTGGACGTTTTTTGTTTTGCAGATCTTATGGTGAAATCCAAGCGGGTCACTGTATGTCGAAGTTTATATGATGGTCCCCTCCATTCGTTTGTGATGGCGGTGGTGGCGTAAAACTCGTTCCATATCTGCTTCTTCTTATCCTTGAGTTCCTGGATCACACTGATATGCAGGTGTAGATGGCAGCATTAATCCTGATGTAAGGCGCAGTTGAATTAAAAAAAATTCTTAAGTTATTATTGTACATTGTTAAGTAATTTGATGTAAATGTAAGTAATTTCTACCCATTTGTTTTACTGTTGTCATATATATATATATATATATATATATATACAGAGTGAAAATTATTTAAACCGACAAACTCTGGGAGGTTGTAGGGGACATCAAAACAAATATTTTTCCCTATTGCCATTTTTTCCTATGAGGATTATTTAAACCGGTAGAGGACGTATTACGCTCTTCAGTTGTCATGACTGCAACTGCTGTTGATGGTAGGAATTGTTTTGTCCACCAGTGTAGTAGTGAATTGTATCTGTTTACTAATGGAGCGATACACCTGGAGTGAGTACACTTATATGTGTGGGCCGGTGTTTTTGGGACTGTTTAATTGGGACATATCTCCTTCCATTAAATGGTAGGCACTATTACAATTTTCTCGCCAGAGCATTGCCAGAATTGCTGGAAGACGTCCCGCTCCGTACAAGACAACGCATGTGGTTCCAACATGACGGGGCGCCGGCACATTTAAGTCGTCGTGTGCGTAGATTCTTGAACCAACGGTTTTCAGAAAAGTTGATTGGCAGAGGTGGTCGTGTACCATGGCCTACTCGATCCCCAGATATGACCCCTTTGGATTTTTTTGTATGGGGAGATGCGCAACCTTGATTACACAACTCCTGTTGCATCAGAAAAGGATCTGGTTACCCGGATAGTAGCAGCAGCAGCAGGAGCAATTAACGATACTCCTGGAGTTTTTGCCCGTGTTAGACAGAACATGATATGCCGGTGTAACCTTTGTTTACATGTCAATGGAGGCATTTTTTAACCTCTACTGTAATTTAAGTAACTGCGTTGTGTTAATGTGTTGTCTCTCGGTAATAAAAAATGCAAAAGTGTTTGTTGGTTTAATTAATTTGCCGCCAGACAAATCTTCCTTTACCGGTTCAAATAATCCTCATAGGAAAAAATGACATTAAGCAAAAATATTTCTTTTGGTGTCCCCTACAACCTCCCAGAGTTTGTCGGTTTAAATAATTTTCACCCTGTATGTATATATATATATATATATGCACGTCGTAGCGTAGTGGATAAGGCACTGAGCTACAAGCCGGAGGGTCGAGGGTTCAAGTCCCATTGGGGTCAGGATTTTTAAACTGACCCAAACCCTCTGGCGGCACTATGGCCCTGGGGTCGACTCAGCCTCTAACGGAAATGAGTACCAAACGCTTGTTCTGGGGGTAAAGGCGGCCGTCACGCAGGGCTGACAACCCGGCTGACATAAAGTGCCGATTGTCTAGAAAAAGTGGGAGCCTTAACCTCCTACTACCCCAAGGGCCTCCGGGCCTGTTGTGGGATCACTTTACTTATATATATATATATATATATATATATATATATATGTTATAATTAAATGTTTAACATTGAGCAATGCAAGCTTAATATGGTATGATAAGAAAAATACATGCCTGGACGGGATTCGAACCCGGATCTCTGAGTCTGTACCTCAGTGTGATATCCATTACACCACCAGGCGAATCCAATTCAAACATTTATTTTTCTTATATATGTATTATTTTCTCCATTATTACTAGATGTCGCGAGAACTCGGTCTTCACTGCCATCTACTAGCTGACTATAACAAGTAAGCAAATTAAAGAGAACATTTTGTAAAAATTCGCCTGGTGGTGTAATGGATATCACACTGAGGTACAGACTCAGAGATCCGGGTTCGAATCCCGTCCAGGCATTTATTTTTCTTATCATACCATATATATATATATATATATATATATATATATATTAAATCGTTCTAGCAATCGCAATTTTCGATGTTTCACTACACAACTAGGAATATCGTATTATAATAAACCGAGGCATGTATTGTCCAAAACTCAGCGAATTCCAACCGTTAGAAGTGGGGGTTTATCTGAAATTAAAAATTTAGCAACCGCCATGTTTGGTTCGTAGCAGTGTATACCATATAACTAATTAACGCTCAATATTTATTGTATTTAGGCGCAGCAGCGCACACCGGGTATTAGCTAGTTCAGTAATAAGATGCAATAGGCCTATACATTTAAGAGGTTTTAGTGTGTCTGCCTTATTTATTGCACTATTAATGTTTGAATTCCGGAGAGATATACAACCCTGTGTATATATATATATATATATATAAGATATATATATATATATAGGCCTATATATATATATATATATATATATATATATATATATATAAGTTATATATATATGTTCGATCCCTGGTCGGGGCAGTTTTTCTGGGTGAGATTTTTTATCGGGGTTTTTCCTCACCTGTAAGCTACCACACCTACAATTCCCTAGTAAAGCTGCAAGCATAACATGAAATGCTATGATTGCAGTGAAGGACCTGCCTTCGGGCAGAATTACTATGGATGGATGGATAGTCTTCTAAACCGTTCAACCGATCTTCGTGAAAATTTGTATATACAGGGTTTCAGGTGCGGCGAGTGTTCAGCCATTTTCTATTATGTTCTAAAATCATTAGGTGTAGGAGTTCACCTGAATCGAAAATTTAAAAATAGCTTTAGTAATCGCAATTTTCGATGTTTCATTACAAAACTCGGAATATCCTATTAGAATAAACCGAGGCATGTATTGTCCAAAATTCAGCGAATTCCGACCGTTGGAATTGAGGGTATACCTGAATTTTTAAATTAAAAATTTACTCTAGCAACCGCCATGTTCGGTTCGTCGCAATATATTCCATATAATTAATTAACCCTCAATATTTTATTTAGGCGTAGCAGCGCACACCGGGTATTAGCTAGTTCATTAATAAAATCCAATTTAAATTTAAGAGGTTTTAGTGTGTCTGACTTATTTATTGCACTATTAATGTTTGAATTCCGGAGAGATATACAACCCTGTATGTACATTTATATATTAAGTAAAACTAGAGAAATGTGCCTTTTCTCTGTTACATTTGTCAACCCTCATGACGCACCCCTTCACACGTACTTAAAACTTTCACCCCTAGATTATGAGCACATACCTCCGGGGGTTTGCAGTTAGCATTAGTTGCATCATCCCTCTGCTCTTAACACCATGTTTGCTCTGAGGGTGAAATGAAGTGTCGTGTTAACTAAACCACTTTTTCATTTTGATACTCTAACCATGTCATGACGTCATAGTGTTTCTAACGCCATCTGACAGCCAAATGACTACCTCTGTATAGTTCTACAAACATCAGAATGGTAAATGAATACGATTAACTATATAAGATAGACTTTGCCATCACTCTATACAGGGTGCTCTAAAATTCCCCTTACAAACTTCTAGGACTTGTAGAGGGGACTGAGTTGATAACACTAGCCAACACAATTTTACTTTTTTTCTGTAACTGGCATGGAAACAGTTAATCTTTATGTTTTCGGATGTGTTGATAACGAAAATGTTAATGAAAATGCAAGATTAGCTCTCATTTTGAAGTTATGCTAACTTTACGTTATTGCCTATAGGCCTATAAGCTTATGCATATATTTATCTTGTTGTTATCCCTTGGAGGGAGGTCATTGAATGCGCAACCGCATTGCCTGGCATTTGTAATTTTCTACTGGTGATTTCCTAATTAGTGTCCAGCAGTAATCGGCTATCATTGATGCACTCCACTTTCCCTGGTATCTCATTTTCATCATCATCATCATCATCATCATCAACAATCACGAATTAAGCCCATGTTGCTTGTTACGGTCTCATAGATCCTCATTCAAAACGTTGAATCCATATCTTTTTCGATTGGGGGCACGCCGTAGCGTAGTGGTTAAGGCACTGCGCTATAAGTTGGAAGGTCGAGGGTTCAAGTCCCGGTGGAGTCAGGATTTTTAAACTGACCAAAACCTTCTGGCGGCACTATGGCTCTGGGGTTGACTCAGCCTCTAACGGAAATGAGTACCAGACACTTGTTCTGGGGGTAAAGGTGGCCGTCACGCAGGGCTGACAACCCGGCTGACATCAAATGCCGATTGTCTAGAAAAAGTGTGAGCCTTAACCTCCTACTACCCCAAGGGCCTCCCGAGGCCTGTAGTGGGACTACTTTTCTCGATGGTTCCAGTGAGTTAGTTATTATATTGACGCCATCGGCTTATAGGCTTAAACCGTGAAGGTATTTCCAGTTTGTTCTTGGTAATTTTCTTAAAGCTCGTTCTGCTGATTGTCTAGAAAAAGTGGGAGTCTTAATCTTCCACTGCCCCAAGAGTCCCCTAAGGCCTATAGTGAGACCAGTTTAACTTTTTTTATCCAGGACAGAAATTGATCAGCAATGATATATGTACATGACAAAATAATAAACATAAAAGAGTAAAAACTTAAAAACACATGAAATCAAATCAAAATAAGGACAAATGGAAATTATATGAAAAAGTCCCTTATAAACATTCATTAGGCAGTAATTAAAAATTGCAAATGGAACAGTATGAAGGATTGGGGTCAGGAACTTGAGGGAACAGCTCTAAAATAAGAATATATATTTTATGTGGGAGGTAAACAAAAGCCAGCCAAGTAGTGCAGTAGTTTTGTTGGCATTAGAAAAGTCTACAATCCGTTCAACTCTGTTTACAAACTAGCACGAAATTGGCATTGAAAAATTGATTAACTTTCAATAAAACACAAGAATGTTTGACATATGTCTAGAGAACACATACCAATCTTAATCGACCAAATATACAGAGTATAAGAGTCTTCTGGGGCTGTTGCAACGTCGAGTAATTATTTCATTACCAGGACATTCGATTAATAATGGCAACACTGTTGTAAATCAGCGATTCTAGCGGTGAATATTGTAATCTTGTAATATATTGTTGAGCAGTCTTTGTTGTATACATCCGTAATATTGAAAGTCTCAAATAGCAATATTTTTGTGAATACATTCACCGTTTCTCACGCTAATAAGTAGTACCGCCCTAAAAATATGTTCAGTAGAATTTGTTTAGAAGGTGGAATTGTTAAGTACTGGAACATCCACCAAATTCGCCATACAGGAGCCCTTGTGACTATAACTTATTCTCAAAGATCAAATAACATCAAGAGTTGATATCCAGAAAGCTCTAGATCAATCTGATGAAAGAGATATCCAAAAATGGTGCTCTAGATCAATCTGATGAAAGAGATATCCAGTAGTGGTGCTGCAGATAAAGTGCACCGTATTCCAAGGATTTGGCAACATATAATTCACTTGGCAGGAGACTATAAATGAAGTTAGTTATGTCAAAAGCAATCTAAATAAATGTTTTGTGGTGTTATAGCAGTGTTGCCATTACTTATCAAATGCCCTAGTAGTTCTTTTAGTTCTTTAATCAAATTGGGAAGGGCCGACTGACCTAACGCCATGACCTGAAAGATCTATTGAGCTACCGTATACAAGTACTATGGATATGAGTGGATGAAAATCTTCTCAACTGAGTTATGTTGGTTGTAGGTCGCCTTCTAGGTTCGACACACCAGGTTCTCTCCCATGACCCACATCGCAATTTTTGAGTAGGGTCCATGGTCGCGAGGGGGGGAGTATAACCTTCCCATTGGGCCTTTCTGCCATTTTTATTGTTCAGACTCAGAGTCATGAAGAAGCATCTTGTTTGGCTCCCACATATTTTCAACACCTGTTGATTGTCAACTAAACGTTTTTTTATTCAACATGAGATGAGGTATAGTGAGGAGAATGAATGAGAAATAAAATTACGTGTAGGGAAGCAGGAGGAATGGAGAGTGTTGGTGGGTTGAAATTTCAGGAAACCGGAGGACCCCGAGAAAACCTGAAAAATACAGGTATGTCCACCACCAAAATCCCTCTGGAACTGCTAGGATTCGAATGTGGGATCCCAGTCGGGGGAGTCACTCGCGCTAGCCAATTCTATTCTGAGACAGTAATTCTATACTGGGTTGTCATTGGTGGATTCTGGCTTCGATTTCTGTGCCTTGGAGATAAAAGCGGCTGACAATTTTTTTGACACGGACTTGGTACTTCATAACGCTTCTGGGAGAAATTTCAAGACAGGTTTCGGCATGCAATGGTTGACAGTTTCCTTGTGAGAATCGCTGGAAAAAGGATAGAGTACAAATTCGTAATTATTAACTAGGTCCGCGATTATACGAAACATACGAAGATGACGTAATCGATCATATTTCCAATATTTAGTTTTAAGGAATTACTCATTATTTGTCTGTATTTTTTGCAAATTCTCTGAAAAAAGTAGAAACAATATGGCTGAATAGTAAATAATTAATGAAAGAGGTAGATCTATGTGGAAGCTTCTTGTAGGAAAACCAAAGGAAAATCTCCCAGTTGGTAGACCAAGAATGAGGTGGGAGAATGACATTAACCATGATTTGAGGGAAGTAGATTATACAAGGGAAGATTGGAAAATATTAGCTCAGAATAAGGATGTATGGAAAGCTTATATCCGCGAGACTATGAACCTACGGGTTCCATAGAGCCAGTGAGTTAGTTAGTTTGTTAAAATTTATTGGGATTCATCCAATCCGTCATGATCATTCGAAGTTATACTAGATTATTATACTACTGAACTCCACACTCACTTTTCATTTCAATGCCGGATTATGGGTAAAATCTTCTAATTGTGACTCGAGGAATCTAAGGTCGAGGGATGAAATGAGATGAAGTCACTATAATTGAAGTTTTTGATGTACAAGGATGCCAACTAACCAGGTCTGTTGTATCTTCACATGGCATCGGTAAAATTCCTTGTCATGGAGAGGATTTCTAGAATTGGAAAAAAAAAAAAAAAAAAATTGCTAACAAAAGCAGTTTTCTCCTCACTGAGGGCTCGTTAATGAAGTTAATTTGGTATATAGGTTAAGAGATGTGAAATTGAAACTACTGGCTGAGAATTGACTTACAACCCCATAGAGGCGTTGCTAAC
Organism: Diploptera punctata; assembly: GCA_030220185.1. Lineage (NCBI taxonomy): Eukaryota > Metazoa > Arthropoda > Insecta > Blattodea > Blaberidae > Diploptera > Diploptera punctata. The sequence continues at coordinate 1,831,887 of JASPKZ010009795.1, forward strand.
AGGTGTTTTGTCCATTACCGAGAGGATATCTTCAAAAACCACCCACATCGGCTGTTCCAGGAACAGCTCGGACCACCGAGTAAGGCTTATTTAATAGGCATGTCCTCAAATGTCTTAATCTTAAATATTTTACAGACTTTATAAGGTAAACATTTACCCAGTTATCATGGTGTGAGGAAAAATCATTATTTTGATTCCTGGCTACAGAGAAAGAGTTATCGTGTTCGATTCCCGGTCCTGAAAATTCGGTATTTTTTTTCAAAGGGATTTTTTTTTATTTTATCACTGTTAGAATAAATGAAAATACAGCAATAACAACAATGTTAAATGGTGTCCTATATAACAGACACATAACGAGGAAAACGAATTACAAATATATAATTCAATAGTGAGAAGTACTGTCACATATGGAGCTGATGCATGGAAATAAAAATAAAATTAAACTTAGAACAAAAACTTATGTCGATAGAAATGAATTTATTGAGGAGAGCAGCAAGATGTTCAAAATTAAAAAAAAAAAAAAAAGTCTTACGACAGAAATGCATATTAAAAATCCAATAGTAGGCCTATATTATTTAAGATATTAAGCAAACTAAATTGGTTTGGGCATGTGTGACGAATTCAAGAAGAAAAGGTTACCCAGAAAATCCACCTAGAAGAAGAAAGAAAGGAAGAACTCGAAATTCATATATGCAAGAAATAAGAACTGGAATGAGAACAAGAGGATTGGAGTACTGGAGTGGAGGCACAGAAAGATGTGTAAACATTGAAAATCATACAAGTACTGCAATCGTAAAATTATTTATTTATTAAGTAGTAAACAGTTAAGGGATGTACATTTTATTTTTTTTTCAGAATTTTGTATAATTTTGTGCATAGGCGCGTCGAGAATGCTTGGTATAATTTTTGGTCTTTTGATTGAAAAGGTGTAGTGCAGTTAGAACAATGAAGGATAGAGGGTGTTGCCCGCGACTGACCCGACCTCCTCGCACTTTCCCATGTAACCAGTAGCACTTTGAGGAATGCTCTCAATCACCTCGATACATCTATACTGTTTGGAAATCTATCAGCAGATATCCGTAACCGAAAACTCTACATAAACTTTGTTATACATAGTTAAACTTATTAATTCCTTCACTGCAAACTCATTATTCTGCGCTCTTTCTTTCTCTTCACTTTTTTTCTCTTTGTATCTGCTTACGATCCATTTATCTTTACATTGTCTATCATATTAAATAGTCTTTTCTCTAGACATTTATTCTTTCTACAACAGTTTCTTCTAAAGTCAGTGGTCCAGCCAGTATCCCCCCTCTTCTTTATCATTTGTTATTTCTATATTATTTCACTCACAGTTCTTAGTGTAATTTCCATTATTATTTTGTCGTTTATTTCACAAGTTAAATTATTTTTTATATCTATATATTGGGATTGTTGCATTTTAATTTAACAACGGCCTATGTTGTCCTAGTTGAGTGAAATGGAAGAATATATAGTATTAACTCCATCAGAATAAATACATTATAAAATATAAGTAAATAGTAAATACATCAAATGTTTGGAAGCTTCCCTCCTTATTTCGTCGTAGGGTCAAAACTCTGCACCATACATTGTCATACTCCAAATAAAGTACTTTGGGACTATTAGTTTATTTTTTAATTATCTTTCCAGAAGTCCTCAGAAAGTCTACCGCTGGTGTCTGGTGGTAGCGTAGTTGCCTCAAAACTAGCTGGTTCGAGTTAGATTTCCAGTTGGAACAAATTTTCTAGGTGAATTTTATATTGTTTTCTTCGCCTGTAAAAACGTGCCAGAAAACTTTAAGGCCCAAATAATCCTAATTATTTATGCTGTCTCATTGGTGGCCTCGGCATTGAGCTGATCATTTAATCGGAGAAACATGCATGTACTTCTGTGGTCAAAAAGGAACGCATGTGATCCTGAGCAGAATCTTCTCTTGCCAGATCGAAGCTCTTCTCTCTCTCTCTCTCTCTCTCTCTCTCTCTCTCTCTCTCTCTAAGACTCATAAAATACCTAAAGAGGGAGGGAGAGAGAGAGAGAGAGAGAGAGAGAGAGAGAGAGAGAGGAGAGAGAGAGAGAGAGAGAGAGTGCGTGTGCGCGTGTGTGTGAGAGAAAGAGATATGATGATCTTGAAGACGATTTTCGGGCTCTAGGCCGTGGTCGTGAGGCTTGTAGCCCGAAAATCGTCTTCAAGATCATCATAGTAATTCGGGCCGTCTACGTCAATACAGGAAAGAGAGATATTCTCAGAATGTTTATTTTTCTGTAAAGAGTTTCTTTAGCCATTGTTGTCGTCTGATAGCTCATGTAGCTGTTTATAGTACAGGTGTTTTAAGTAGTCGAACTTACAGTAATTTTTAACAGACTCATCTCGAAGTTGCAAGTTTATTTCTTTTCGGTTTCCTTCCGATAGCCAAGTATAACTAATATTCTTATTTTAATTCTGTAACTTTTGGACGCACGTAGATAAGTTAACAGCTGATAATGTGATAACTTAGGTACTTTTTTTTAGACCCTGGGTTCTCTATCTCAATTTGCTTAATTGTAATTTTTGTGTAGAAAAATCATTTTATTCTTCTTTTTCTTCATCACGGATTGTTATATCTGTCGTCGTCTCTCCGTCCCCAATCGCCATTTTTCTCTGTTTTGGCATTCTTTATTATGTAGTTTTCTTGTGGTCATTTATGATATACAGCACTCTAGTTCAATAATTTTCTTTCGTTTAAATAATTTACATTCTAATATGTATGTAGTATTTATAATATTATCTGTATTATTATTATTATTATTATCATCATCATCTGTATTAATTATCTTCTTGTATCTTGAAAGCCCATGTTTCCCGTAACAGATATTTAGGCGCTCTCCCCCTACAGGGAATAATTTAATAATAATTTTATTGCAGCCAAATAGCCAGGATTAAAGTAGAATACATTTTTAATTTACATATTTGCATATTCACACATTGTCTTTGTTCTTTTTGTGCATAGCTCAATGTGATATCGGTCACACGATTTTTCGCATAGCGTACATTTACAGTCTATATTTGCTTCATGAAATTTTGTGTTGCTACATATCAGGTGGTGGAATCCATGGACTGCCAACCTAGTGATGACGTGTCTCATTTCGAAATTTTCTTTTGTCCACGCACGGTCCACCATTGCCCCGGTGCTGACAGGGAATAATTTGAACCATACTAATTTAGTTACACTTGTTTTCGTATACATGTCAATTGAGTAGTCCGTGGTCAGCATTCCGCCTCATACTGACATCTAGGACGGGAAAATTCGGTAAATTTTGCTTAGAGGCCTTTTCATTCAGGTTTAAGGATCTTTTACGAGCCTGAAAATCTTCAGACTCGGAACCCATGGCTTAAAGTCCCTCCCGGAGGACTTGCTCCTTGGATTTTTCCATCCTAAAAAAATCCATCGACCCCGGCCCGATTTGAACCCGCGATCCTCGGGACAAGAGGCAAGGAGCATACCCACTAGTCCACCGCGGCCGATTACAATTTTTATACAATGTTAAAAATACAAACTGTTGTCTTTACAGTATCTTGAAATAGCGGGTAAATCTTGAATTTACAAAGACTATAGAGTGCTGATTGGGATATTTGAGAAAAGAACAAATCGGGTAGCGTTGTAGGAAAAACCGCAGAATCTGTGCGCTTGTGATTTACTGATGTACCTAATTGAACCAAGAGCGTTCACCCCTACGTGACCCCGGTGCTCAATATCCACGTCCTAATAACTTCCTGCACGCCATAAAATATGATCTAATTCACATAATATCTCATAATTGATTCGTACCTTCATTTAAATTCTAATTCATTCATAAAACAAGGGTCCTGAGAATTATAGACATTCTCCTTTCATTAACAATTTGTATACTGGTGTAGATTCATCAATATTTTAAGCTTATAGACTACAGATATTTGAGAATAAAGTGGTTGAGAGAATTTTGATCCAAAGAGACATGAGCAAAAAAGGTGAATGGAGAAACTGAATTAACAGTGAGATTCATGATTTTATGAGAAACCAAATAATAATAAAAATTGAGTCTCACAGATTGCGATTAGTACGATATGTTGCACGAATGAGGAATGAAAGAGGGCAGGGAAACCCCCCAGAAGAATTATATAATGTAAATATGTAACTGTTTCTTCCCGCCGTCATCGTATTACACTGGTCAACATGATTTTTGTCTCATGAGTACCAATAGTTGTACTTAATGCAGTTTTTTTATCGTGTTTTAAAATATGTATTCGGAATTTCTCCATCACCCACAGTTTTTTTTAATTTCAATTTATGGATTAAAATAATTATTTTTTAATAAACTTTTTTCGTCCATTTATCCATTGTAAAATAAAACGGGGAACACTTTCATCAGGAGATTTTAGCTATGGAAAAGAGATATGAAGGCAAATGGAATCCTAATATGCTGGCCGATTATTGTTGGACCATCAAGAGGGATGCTCCACAAGCGAAATATAGCAGAAAATCGTCATTTCTTACTTTCTAGGTGAGTCCGAATGTTGGAATATTGTGTAGTTACGAATGTAGAAAATATTAAAGTGTTTCAAATTATAAATTCCTGTCTCTTGGAAACCTTGCGTGATAGAGAAAAACCGATATATTTGATTTCAGGAGAAAAAAAATACTATCAGAATCACATATTTTTCTTTCTGAGACAAAAAAAAAAGTTTCTTTTTTGTTGCTCAGTGTAATTGACCAGACGATGATCCTTGAAAACAGCCCTTCTTTTACGCCCTTGAAACATGCACGTGTTGGTAGGTATCGTAGAGAGAGGTGTTTACCATCTATCGGTATTTGTCAGAGAGAGGATATTAAGGATGAAAACAAAATTTGAAAGTTAACTTTTATATAAACTCGCCATAGAGTTCTGTAACTCTATAAGCAAGGAGATTAGCATATCAATTTTCATTATTTTTCTTTACATTTATTTGTATATCACTTTTTACACGCTTTATATTAGCTTGACCTGTAACTATTTATGTAACGGAATCTTTCAACACGATTTTCACCCACTTAAAAATATTGGATCGACTTGAAACTTTATACACTTGTAAAGGACCAATGACAAAACAATAATTTCATAATTTTTTTCTAAGATCCTGCCAGGATCATGAGGACATGAAAGAAATAAAGATCGGTATAATAGGTTGCGGATGTATCGACTTTTTAGTCTATCGTTATAGTAGCTCAGTTGGTAGAATGGTGGACTGTAGTGGTATATAATTTCAGTAATCCGTAGGTCGCTGGTTCAAATCCGGCCCGGAGGATATTTTTAGAAGAGTATTACTTTTAGCTCATACTACAATAGTATCGAATTTAAATATATTTACATTTATAGAAAACCAAACTAAAAAATAAAAAATAAATAATAGTTTAAAAAACTAAAACATGCTTTATTAGAAAACCGAACCATAAAATGAAAAATAATTTTAATTTCCAACACGTTTGGGATAAAATTAAAGTGGTCAACAAAAAACCATCTCCAACACATCTAGAATAAAACTAGAGTTATCTACAAAAAAAAATAATTTTACCATCAAAAGCGTGGGGTGCTCTATATCAATTAGTATATTTAATAATAAACAGATATTGGTAAATGTAAAGTCTCTAAGAAGAAAACGTAAAAACCATAAAAAGCACCCCACGCTTTTGATGGTAAAATTATTATTTTTTTTTAGATAACTCTAGTTTTATTCTATATGTGTTGGAGATTATTTTTTTGTTGGCCACTTTAATTTTAATATAAAATTATAGAATATTCACCTGAAAGGTCCGTCTCCTCAACTTAATTATCATTTAACTGTAGCGCTTTCGGGACTTGTCCCATCATCGGCAGGATTCAAAACTGGTGTTTCACTGAAGATCTGGTAGAGGGGGGGTTGCATGTATATTGGTTCGTTTTCGTTTATCAGGCTGTCGTTGTGAGCTGCTTTCATGATTTCCATCTCTTCGAGTACGTTTATCTTCGCTGGATTATTTTCTCTGTGCATTACTGTTAGGGTGTTTTCAATATTTAACATGCGATGTCCTTCATGGATAACGTGTTTTGCATAGCTTGATTTACCTTCTGCGTGAATGAAGTCTCGAAAATGTTCTTTGAATCTGATGTTAAAACTCCTGTTTGTCCTTCCTATATAAAATTTGTTTGCAGTCCTTGCATGTCAGTTTATAAACTCCTTTGCTGTTGGAAATGTTATTTTCTTCAATGTTATTGTTTATTATGTTGTTTAATTTGTTATTGGTTCTGTATGCTATTTTTACGTTTTTATCGGCTTTCTTTAGTGCATTGGCTAATTTTGTTGTTTCTTTTCCTGTGTATGTAAGTGTTATCCATGTTTTCTTGTTGTTGTCAGATTCTTTTTCTAGTTTAGTTATGTTGGTTATGTTGTTCTTCCTTTTTTTGTTTTTTTTTTTTGTTTTTTTACGAGCTTATCTATGAATTCTTCATTATAGCCATTGGTTTTTGCCATATACTTAATGTAGTTGAGTTCTTGGATATAATTGTCTTTGCTTAATGGGAGTTTCAACATTCTACTGCCTAAGCTATTAAATGTACTAATTTTCTGTTGAAAAGGGTGTGTAGAGATTTTTGTTTATGGCCAGAGCATTGTTTGTGTGGTTCCGGTAGATACCGATTTCTAGTTTATTGTTGTGTAGATTTTTGGTTATAGACAAATCTAAGTAGTTTATGCTGTTGTTAACTTCTATTTCTTCGGTGAAAGTGATTTTTTCATGCATGTTGTTTAAGTCTTGTAGTATTTCTTTTTCTTTTCTGTTTTCATTTTCATATATTACTAGTACATCATCGACATATCGTGTTATTAGTTTTATGTTGAATTTGTGTATTAGTTCCTCAAAATGTTTATTTTCCAGTTCTTGTAGGAAGATTTCTGCCATTATTCCAGATGTAGGACTCCCCATCGGGATCCCGTCTTCTTGAATAAATAGTTCATTGTTAAATTGGAAGTAATTTTGCTTTATTGTTGTTGTTATTAGTTTGTTTAACTGATTGATATAGTTATCTTCAAGTTTACTGTCTGTTAGTTTTTGTTTTATTATGTTTGCTGTTTCGTTTATCGGGATATTAGTGTACAGGTTTTTTTTTTTCGAATGACGTCATTTTAGTATTCCTATTGATTTCTAAATGCTGTAGTTTGTCTGCTAGTTCAAATGAGTTCTTAATTGTGTAACGATTTTCAAGTTTGACATCATTTTTCATTTTCTGAGCGACTAATTTGGAAATTTTATAATTAGGAGCATTCATGCAATTAACAACTGGTCTTATGGGAATGTTGTCTTTATGGATTTTTGGAAGGGCTTTCATTACTGGTGGTGAGGGAGTATTATTTACCCATTTGGCGTTTTTGTATTTGTTATGTTCATTATTGGTTGTGTTGGTGATTAGAGGGCACGATTTTAGTGCTTCTTTTTTTTTTTTTTGAATGAACCTCAACGGAACACATCATGAATCTTATAAAAGTTCACTTTAATTTTATCCCAAGCGTGTTGGAAATTAAAATTATTTTTCATTTTCATTTTTTAGTTCGGTTTTCTAATAAAGCGTGTTGTTTTAGTTTTTTTTAAACCATTATCTACTAGTTAGAACATCTCGAGTGTAATAACCCATTATTGTAATTGATTAGGAATACATGAAGAATGGACTAAATCACTTATTGGCACTATTGAAAAAAGAGGTTCTTGCCCGCGCGGACATAAGCTCGTCATACATCCCCGTTCTCAGCCAATATTTTAAATCATTCTCTGTATAATATTGTCTGTACTCGTGCATCCCTACATGGAGAAAGAGCACTCCTTGAGGGAGTTACTTAATCAAGCATATTTATTTAAGCTTATTTCCTTACTTATGTCAGCGAATGACGAGTGGTTAGCTCAACGCCTCAAAGAGACCCCTAGTAGACAACAAAATATTACTCGTATGGGTAAGACCGGCTAAATTTTACTCAGAGGTTCTAATTTAGACTCGAGATTTTTTTACTAGCCCGAAAATCTCCAGATTCATGACCTACCGTTTAAAGTCCCTCCCAGAAGACTTATCTCTTGGATTTTTCCATCATAAAAATCTAGGCTATCTATCCCGACCGAGTTTGAACCCGAAATCCTATGGACCTGAAGCATGGAACATACCTCCCTATACCACCGAGGAAGATCTTCTTAATTCACTTCCCTGAAACTGTGGTTAATATTCTTATTCATTCACATCTTTCTTGGTCTACGTACTGGGTAGTTTCCTTATGTTTTCCATTTATTACGTTTCTATGCCTCTTCCATTCCCCATTCATATCACATGTCTGGCCAACGTAGTGTACAGGAATTAACTGTTTGATTTGGTAGAAACAGAAGAAATGACATTTTTAAGATCCTTAAAAGAATGTACACGCATGGATAGATTACACAATGAATCAATAAGAAATGAACTGGAGATATTTTCTATACTCGATAAACTAGACGAGGACAAATACCAATGGAAAGAACATTTAGACAGAATGGACAATACAATATTACCCAAAAAGATCGACGCCTACAAACCACACGGAAAAAAATATATTTGAAAAGGCCAAGGAAACGATGGACTTGAGACCGGAACAGGTCGCATTGACCTAATTCTGGAAAGGAAGAAGAAGAAGAAGAAATAGAAGAAGAAGAAGAAGAAGAAGAAGAAGAAAAGGAAAACGGCAAAATAAAAAATATAAATGAGTCCCTGGTTTCCCATAAAGATCATGTAGCTTACTGTTATATCTGATAGTCTTACCTCAGATTGTTAATATGTAGCATTTCATAAGAGTTCGGCTGTTTTAGTAACATCTGTGCAATGTAGTGGATTTATTTCCACCTGCTTGATACATTGCAAATCCTGAAATAACTCAAGTAGACTGACATACTGGCGCAAAGTCAAAACGTTTTATCTCCAGGATTGGAATCATTTACATTTACAAATCACTTCCTAGAATGTAATCTGCAAATTAAATTAAAAATTCCACATCTTATTGAACTGCATACCATTTTTTCCATACTTTTTTTTTCTCATTTCATATATCGTTCATTATGTCATTCCTTTTCAAGCAAAATTTCCAATTAGACGCAAATTTTACGTAGGCCTAATCGAAAAATCGATTTTGGAATGGGTTAACTTTTTTTAATGTTTAGGTTATCATCGTTCTCGATGGTGTATGGGGTTAAATTAATTTTCCTCTGATCCCTAGAATCGCGGGTTAAAACGGCCGGGGTCGATGGATTTGTTAGGATGGGAAAAATCCAAGAGAAGGAATCTTGGATCCCGAGTCTGAAAACTTTTGGCTCTTAAAGAGCATCAAGCCTAAATTAGAGCCTCTGAGCAAAATTTGATCCTCCTTTCCATCTAAGTAATACTGATTTCTTAGTAGGCATATTTGTGAGGCGATGAGCTAATCACTTCTCACTAGAAAAATAAGCCTAACTATATTAGCTTTGATATTTAACTTCAGCAATGGAGCTCCCTACTTCATATGAGTATGTGCAGATATAACATGTACCGAAAAAGGCATAACCAGATAATTCAATTTTTTAATGACACCTTTCGAATCATTAATCAAATCTTAAGAATTAGAGTATAGAATCACACCAGGTTAAAAGCATACGGAGTGTTGGGAAGACACGCGCATATGTACGGCAGAGAGGCCTAGACTTCCTAAAATGCAGACATAAAAGTCTAAGAACTGCAGAAAATAAATTTTTAAAAACTTCTATGGTCATAAAAACAATGATAAGATCACCAAGTAATTAAACTTTATCTCTACCCATGTACAGTTTACCACCTGCAGACAGAATGTCAACAGAATAGATCGTAAATACCGGTGGTGGGGATCATGTAAAAATATCTACAAAGAGAGAGGTTAAACTAAGGTAGAGAGAGAGAGAGAGAGAGAGAGAGAGATATTCTTAATTAACACAAAAAAATAAAAATATCAGTTAATCATAAACATATATATGTTTATATACTTTTTATATAATGTTTAGTTTTCTTCTTCTTCTTCCTTCCAAGTAACGCTTTTAACTATTTTTGTGGACTATTTAACTCATGCCCCAAATGTGAGTCAATGACCAATTGCATTTCAATGATTTTTTATTTACAACCAATCACAGTCGTGTTTCGCCTAGAATTTACCAACTAAAGTTTATCATAATAAAGAAAGCACCTCCTTTTTAACATCCTGAATAGGTCCTAGCATTATTTTGCAGTGATTGACTCTGTAAGAAATACGGCTACCAGATTGTATATAGAGTATCAATGTCAAGATAAAGCGCATGCGAGAGATAATATAAAAACATTTGTAACAATTGATTATACCACAAAAAAAAAACCACTGTTTGCACTTTCTTAAACGAATTATTTTCCAGGAAATGACATTCCAGAAAAATGTAATTGACATATTTACAATAGGACATCAAAAATTAATTAATACATATAACGTTGGTTATAAATTTCTCCACTAGGGTGCATTCTTACAACATTGTGATCATTTGGCAATAAATAATATGATCTGGTTGCAGTGATGAACAAAAGAATCAAATGAAGCGTACCAATTGTTTCTCGTTTGTTTTCAAACATAGCTGTTTACATTAAATATATAAGGGTCAGTTTCAGCAACAGAGGTAACTGTATAACGCCAGTATTATATATGGGAAAAACTGGCGTAATACAGTTACCTCTGTTGGTGAAACCGACCCTACATATTTAAAAATAACTATAGTTAAATAATGATTTGTGAATAAACAACTTAATTTTATTCATTAAATAGTCCTAACAAATGCCACTCTCTATTTCCAAATTCTCTAGATAAATTCACTCCTCACTTCGTGAGTCGTGAATTTATCGATAATTTGGAAATCACTCGTAGCATTACTTATGAACAATACGCCGGGCTTTATGTAGTAAAGTTCGAAAAGAAACATTATTAAAGTTGTACAAAGTGATGATTTGCCAACTTTACTGTATGGATGTGATAACTGGCTTTTAGGAAAGAAAGAAGAGATAAATATTGAAGCTGCTGAAATGAGATTTCTGAAGTTTGTAGCCGGCTGTACATTATTTGGTAAAAAGAGAAGTGAAGACATTAGATCAGAACTAAAAATACACAACATTATAGACATAATAAGAATACATTAAGTCAATTGGAGAGAGTATACACAACACATGCCAGAAACATCAACTAGCAGAACAATATACAACTATGATCCTCGCGGAAGAAGAAACACAGGAAGGCCTACAAAAAGATGGCGAGACGAATTTTTATTGGAGCTATAACGGACTTTATGGCCCATACCGTAATGCAGATGATGATGTTTACTCATTACAGCCGATTTATAAAAAATCCATTTATCTTAACGCTTAAATTGGCGAAACACTGGACTGGACTGGATAAGGCGAAGTCTAGCTTCACCCAGTGTGCTGCGTATGTTAGAACCCACTAGGGCTCTTTGGCAGCTAAGTTAATAGTGGCTATCATTACGGGGTTATAGTTCACTTAACCCGAGCCTATTTGGCGGCGCTAGCGTTTGTGTGCAAATGGTGATGAAATTTGGACAGAGATAGGGATGTGATGACCTGAAGCAGGACATCAGAAACCACATTGCTTTCAAGCCGAGAGTCGGAAATCCAGCATTGTGGAATGAGCCACGCTACTCCAGGTGAGAGCACATCGCCAAATCTCTGGCTGGATTTAATGAGGAGTAAATCGGATGAATATGTTTCTATGTACAGCACGCCACTGGGGCAAGCGTCCAATACTGCGTACCATAAAATTTGTATGCAAAGATGTAAATTTGTGCATCTTGCTTACATTTTCAGTTATCATGGCATCAATATGGGGAAGTTGCGCTACGTTGTGTAGGTCTGTCATCCTTGTGAAACGCGGTGCTTGAAAAATTATTTTCAAACACTTATTCTGTATAATTTGTATTCTTCGTTTATGCTGTTTTGCGAGGACTCCAGGCCTCACATCCGTACAGTAGCATGCTGCGGATCACGCTTTTATTCAGTAAAAGCTTGATCTTACGTGACAATGTATTCGACCTGAAAATGGGTATAAAATTGCAATTGCTGCATTTGCTTTATGTTGTAGATGTCAAATATGAATTTTGAACGTAAGCTTGGGGTCCAGATGGACCCCAAGATACTTCACTGAAGGTTCTAGGCGAAGATTTTGAGTTCCCAAGGTTAGTTGGATGGGTGACCGTCTGGTTGATTTAGTGAAAAGGATCTGGCGAAACACCAATTTCTTGTGGCAGTTATTTAAATATGTCGGACCGCAGAGAAAATAAAATCATGTATATAAATGTAAGTTAATAGTGTATTTTTTTATTTCGATAGGGCTACAAATTTATGTAATGTCTACTCGTTCGTTTTTCTACTGTTTTATTCCATTCCATTGACAGTTTCACCTCTCGCCTTATAGGTAAATTTACGTGCCACACAATACCCGGGCCTTACAGCTACTATTTTAATAAAAATATTATATAAACTGCATCAATGTATACCGGCACATTGCCTATTTAAGAGTTAACTAAAACCATTCATACACGCTTTATATTAGCTTGATCTGTATCTATCTATGTAACGGAATCTTTCTACACTATTTTCACCCGCTTAAAAACATTGGACCAACTTGAAAGTTTCTATACTTGTGAAGGACCAACGACAATACAATAATTTCATAAATAATATATCACATATAATAGGTTGCGGACTTACCGACATTTTAATCCATCGTTGTAAGAAATTAATATTATATCCTCTGGTAGCTCAGTTGGTAGAGTGGTGGACTGTAGTGGTATATAATTTCAGTAATTGATTCAAATCCGGCCCGGAGGATTTTTAGAAGATATTATAATAGTTAGATAATAATAATTTTTAAAATATATAATTATATTCATTCCTAGACACTACAAATATCGTAAGCAATTAAATTTTCATGGGATTCCGGTTTATGACAATCAGTTAAACTAAAAGTTAAAAAAATAAATAATAGTTTCAAAATTAAAACAACACGCTTTATTAGAAAACCGAACTAAAAAATGAAAAATAATTTTAATATCAAACACACTTGGAATAAAATTAAAGTGGTCAACAAAAAAATCATCTCCAACACATCTAGGATAAAACTAGAGTTATCTAAAAAAATAATTTTACCATTAAAAGCGTGAGATGCTTTTTTGGTTTTTACGTTTTCTCTTTAGAGACTTTACTTTTACCAATATATGTTTATTATCAAATATATTATTTGATTAAGAGCACCCCACGCTTTTGATGGTAAAATTATTTTTTTGTAGATAACTCTAGTTTTATTCTAGATGTGTTGGAGATGATTTTTTGTTGACCACTTTAATTTTATCCCAAGCGTGTTAAAAATTAAAATTATTTTTCATTTTTTATTTCGGTTTTCTAATAAAGCGTGTTGTTTTAGTTTTTTTAACTATTATTTATTGCATAAATAAACCGTCCTTTATCTATAAGTTAGAATTGACACTTATTATTCAAACTACATATTTCTTAAATTTTTATCATCAGCAGTATCAGAAATTAAGGATTAGACCTTTGTTCCGATCGCATGTTAGAATTGGTGTTTTCATCTTTTACTGTGTTTTCCTACATTTCTTCGTCCTAGTGGTTTGTAACGAAGAATCTGTTTCGGAATTATGTTGTTATCTATTCAAATGATACGGTCCATCCATTCATCTCTGTATTGTGCAATTCTATCTAACAGTTTGAATATATTTAGTTCTCTTCGTATATTTTCATTTCGATTTCGATCTATTATTGTATAGCCAGCCACACTCCTCACAAACCTCATTTATGAAGTTTCTATTTTTCGTTCCTGATTCATGATTCAAACTGCATTTATCTCAATTATATAACGCTCCTTTTATAATGATAGTGTTATTCCATTTTTACATTCAGATATATGAATCAGAGAATGAATAATGTTTCTGTAAACACATCTTCACCTTGGATCTGTGTTACAATGCATAATTTTCCACTTTGTGGAGACGTATGATTTAATTCAGGTATAAACTTTTCAATTAACCAACGTTGTATTTCCTCCGATATTAATTTATTTCCCTTTCATCATTAACTTTTTAAAAAAGAAAATTCGTTTGTTCCAAATACGTTACCAGCTTAAGCCCAGTAATTAACTCTAAATAAGGCTATTGGAAATTTATTCAAATATTTATTTTGTGTAATAGACACTTTATTTAATTTTTATATGAAACTGTGTAAATAGTGAATATAACCCGGTCATGGAAATATTTGTAATCTAGCGTTTTTTTGCTCTTCATTGACTAAAAGATAAAATCAGGAAAAAAATTCCATTGGGAGTCGATTGATTTTTAGGACATAAATAAATTTGAGTATGACTTCCTGTGTCGTAGAGTTTAAGGTGATCGTTAAAACAATATTATAAGCCTCAGAATAAAAGGCTTTCTACAAATCAATTATTTTGTTAGCTTTCCCTCAATATACCAGTTTTGAATTGCAACGCCAAATACTTGAGTTGATAGGCCCATAATTCAGTCTATTCTATACCCATTTATCCCCTAGTGAGGACAAGAGTGCTTCCTAGCGGCAGTTACTTAACCAAGCTAAATTTTACGTTTTTTCTCCCTTATATATTATATATATATCTGAATATGTGTCAAACGAAATCATGTGATTAATGTACATCTCCTCTAAGAGACATCTAGGAGACAATGAAGGTATCATTTGGAAAGGAAAGCTAGATTCAATTTTGCTTAGTGGCACTAATTTAGGCGTGATGTTCTTTTATGAGGCCGAAAATCTTCAGACTTGAGATCCAAGGTTAAACGTGCCTCCTTGAGGACTTGCCCTTGGATTTTTCTATCCTAAAAATTTATCGACCCTGGTCGGGTTTGAACCCGCAACCCTCGGAACCAGAGGGAAGGAACATAATCCTTAGACTACCAATACAGATATGAATTGTAATAGCGCGTAGTTAAATAAATTACAATCTAATTAGGTCTACACATGTTTTAATTTATAGATTGTTACAACTCATATTGTTTTCTGTCTTTCATTTTCTCCTGCTAAGCAGTATTTGTCTTCTAATCCTCTTCCTTCCATGGCTTCCTGGATATCATTCTTCCAACTGTGTTTAGGCTGTCCCAATCTCTTTCTCCCTGTTGGTATCTATTCCAAGATCTCATTTGGCCATCTAATGTTGTCCATACCACTTTAACTCTCGCTTCAGTATTTCACCAATGACGTCTGTATCCCCTAACTTATTTTATTATTTAGCATGTTTCACATCTTCCTGCACCCAATTAACCAATCTACTGTCATTTTCCTCAACATCTCTCTGTCATTCCAATGTCCATCGTCCAATTATTTTTCCTTCATTCTGCTAAAACACCATCAATCCTCTTCTTCTTCTTCTTCTTCTTCTTCTACCAGTGGCATCCATTATATTATTCGTCTTGGGAATATGTATTCTGTCATTCTTTTACATAATTTTAATTGTTCGATTTTTATGAAATCCACAATTGAAGTTTGGACATTCGTCTTTTGTTTAATTACACTGTTTCTTGTTGTATCTCGTCTAGAATTCCAGCTGAACGCCTCCAAAAATTCATTTCTGAAGAATTTAATTTACTTATTGTTCTAGATTTTTATTCCCATCTTTCTGCACCGTATGTTATTGTACTGGGGCACGCCGTAGCGTAGTGGTTAAGGCACTGAGCTACAAGCCGGAGGGTCGAGGGTTCAAGTCCCGTTGGGGTCAGGATTTTTAAACCGACCCAAACCCTCTGGCGGCACTATGGCCCTGGGGTCGACTCAGCCTCTAAAGGAAATTAGTACCAGACGCTTGTTCTGGGGGTAAAGGCGGCCGTCACGCAGGGCTGACAACCCGGCTGACATAAAGTGCCGATTGTCTAGAAAAAGTGGGAGCCTTAACATCCTACTACCCCAAGGGGTTGTGGGATCACTTTACTTTATGTTATTGTACTCATTATTGTATATAAAATGTTTGTTTTATTTTAGAACTTATATTCTTATCTCATAAAACAACATTTAATTTTGCTATTGCAGTTTTTCCCAGATTTATCGTCTTATTAATTTTATTATCATGATTTCCATCTGCACTAATTTTTGTCCCCAAATATAACTTACATATTGATCGCCTGCTTTTATTTTTCTATGTCCATCTACTAAAACCAGATCTTTTGTTTTATCTCCTATTATCATATACCTTTTTTCATTTACTTTATTTGAACGATGGAAATTCTGGCTAGAAATTGAATGTTATTTATTTTTGTGTTGTTAGAGAAGTACTTTGTGTTACACCCTGTTAAGAGTTAATAAAACTACATACCTGCTGCAGATCACTCGTCGGGACGGATGTCCAATTTCACTCCGCAATTCTGTTTAGTAACACATGTTTATATATGACCTTCGTTATTTGGTTTCTACCTTTATAAAGAAAAACAAATTGCTCGACTGTCGGAATCTATTTTTGGGCGTGTAGAACTTCTTATGTAACACTAACACGTGTTCAGTAATCTTCAGACGTCTTCATATCAATCCTTTTCTCTGCCAAACTCAGTCAATTTCCAGACACTTTCAAAAAGCACGTAACTTATAACAAATAGTTCTATAGAAAGGAGTCAATAACACTGAGCAACAAAAAAGAAACTTTTTTTTTGTCTCAGAAAGAAAAATATGTGATTCTGATAGTATTTTTTCTCCTGAATTCAAATATGATATTGCGGTTTCTCCATCATGCAAGGTTTCCGAGAGACAGGAATTTATAATTTCAAACACTTTAATATTTTCTACGTTCGTAACAACACAATATTCGAACATTCGGACTCACCTAGAAAGTAAGAAATGACGATTTTCTGCTATATTTCGCCTGTAGAGCACCCCTCTTGATGGTCCAACAATAATCGGTCAGCATATTAGGATTTCATTTGCCTTGGTATCTCTTTTCCATAGCTGAAATCGTTTGAGTTAGCTCATTTGGTTTTATTTTACAATGGGCAAATGGATGAAAAAACGATTATTAAAAAATAATTATTTAAATCCATTAATTGAAATTGAAATAGAAAAAAAACTGTGGGTGATGGAGAAATTCCGAATACATATTTGAAAACACGATACAAAACTGCATTAAGTACAACTATTGGTACTCATGAGACAAAAATCATGTTGACCAGTGTAATTGTTATCGTTGTTCTAATATTGACATCTTCTCTTGACAGGTTATGCACCACTAAGACCAGGGACCCGTCTGCACGTATAAGTTGGCATATCTACAAAGGCAGTGGTGGTCTAAGGAAAAGAAAGAAAGAAAAAAAATCTTAATTATTAAGTCTAGGAGATTGAATTTGGGAGGTCATTTAGCTCTAATATCCATCCATAGTAATTCTGCCCGAAGGCAGGTCCTTCACTGCAATCGTAGCATTTTCATGCTATGCCTGCAGCTTTACTAGGGAATTGTAGGTGTGGTAGCTTCCCGTTGCTTTCCACAAGCTCTAATATATGACAGTAGAAATTATTTCAAGATTGTAATTGGGAAATCCTTGGGAAAAATAACATTAGGAAGGCCTAGAGAAGGTGGATTGAAACGTCTGAGGACAGAGACCAATTAAATACTTTGGAGAACGTTGTATTGAACTTATGAGTTAGTTAGAAACTGTTTCTGATTTTTTAAAAATGATAGTAGGCCTACCTTGTCATTTATGAAGCCTATGTAAAAAATAAATGGAAGTGGTTATTTCGTTTAGAAATTTCATATATTATCATTAATTAACATTAATTGATAATTGTGATGTAAAATTTAAATTTATTGAATAAATAAAATTTATAGGCCTATTTAATATTTTTTTTTTTTTCTCTTACGTTTGGACAGGTGAAAAGATTTCGAGTACGCCTATTTGATAATAAAGTACTTAGAAAAAATGTCGACCAAATAAAGATAAATGAATAAAACTACAATATTTTTTATGGAAAAACAGATGTAATACGATTAGTTAATCAGCCACTTCTTCAAATACCTAGGAACAAAAATCACAAATTGGAATGAGATGCACAAAGAAATGTAACATAGGCCCAATTCTGGAAATGCATGCTATTATGCATTACAGAGACTCTTGACGTCCCAACTCCTTTCAAAAAAAGTTAAACTGAATGAAAATTAAAGCAGGATTTTAATATAATATATATGAAAGTTAAAGTTAATAATTTTGTATTTTAAAATTCTTTAAATACTCATATTTAAATATAACTTAAATAAATAAAAACGTCTAAATAATTCATTGTTGTTTATTGTTGAATAAAAATGTTTGAGTAACAATTAAAGAAATTGTATTATATAACAGTCTTTCTAAATAATGTTTTTAAAATTGTTTCAAGTCATTGTTGTCGGAATTATAAAGCTTTCTGTTAGGGCCTATAACTGTAATAAGAACACCTGCTTTACTTAATATTTTTAAACGAAAGTAAACTAAATTCTGATTGGATGTTAAAACAATTAACTTTTTGATTTAACAAATAAAATTTAAAATTATATTTAATGGACTATTAACCAATAGAATTTAAAATTACCATCACGTGATGTAATAATGTTCTTTAAAATTATAAAAGAATTACACTAGTCATTCTGCATAGGCCTATAACTTTCAACAAAGATAGAAACAAGAAGAGTTCTCAAGATAAAATGTAATATTTAATACAAGAATAATTGATTCCAGAAATGAAAAAAAAAATATTTTAATTGATAGTCAAGAATAATACCACTTACATTTACTTAATCTGCTGGGAACCTACAAAGTGAATAAATGTGAAATTATTTATACAAGAAACAGTTTTTAGTGATTTTTAAAGTGTTTTCTTATCCAATGTACCAACTACCGACCCTAAGAAGAGAATCCGGCTCTACCGAAAATAAAACCCAACCTGAACCAATAATTAATTTTGGGACACCAATCCTTCTTCAAAATGTTACTACAACATCGGGCATGAAGGGAATCACTGCTTCAAAATGTCACCACAATGTGGAACAGCAAAATTACTTCTTCAAAATATATAAAACTATTATTCTACATGGATGCGAAACATGGACTCTTACTTTAAGGGAGGAAAGGAGATTACGAGTATTTGAGAATAAAGTTCTTAGAGAAAATTTTGAACCAAAAAGAGATGAACAGATAGTTGAATGGAGAAGACTACATAACAATGAACTACATGGTCTTTATAGGTAGCCAGATATAATAAGAACAGTTAAGTCTCGTAGACTGAGATGGACAGAACATTGTGGCACGAATGGAGAATGAAAGATGGACATGGATTTTTTTTGTAGGAAAACCAAGGGAATGCGATCAGAAAATAAGTCAATAATGAGATGGGTTGAGGGGGGGTAAATTATACTGGGAATTGTTGGAAAATATTAGTTCAAGATAGGGGTTTATGGAGGGGCTTGTGTCTGCGAGGCCATGAACCTTCTAGATACTAGTTATTTTTTCTTAGTTTAAAGTTTGAAACTAATTCATATGTTTTCTTTTTTACTTTACAGAATTCTGAATGTCATCAAAGCATGGATAAAGGATTACTTTGGATAATAGGTGAGTAGCAGCTACTTAATTTTTCTAAAACCATTGACATTTAAGTACAGTAGCAGCTTCTTATTCGCGGTTTCATTATACGCGGACTAAAAAATAGCTATACAGTTCCTGTATTAGCGCCTAAAAAGTCTTTATTCGCGGATCCAGTCGTTATATTAGAAGGATCAGTGTCATCTATTAACCATCAGCAGTTTTTATTTCTTCAGGCAGGTGTCAAGGCGACATTTACACATAGTGAATCGAACCAAATGTACAAATAAATATCAAAAGAAAACAAACCTTATTGTCACTGACCCTAAAGTTCTATAGTATCCTGCTGGAGTTCGGAATTCCTAAAAAGTTAGTTAGACTTATACGAATGTGTCTAAATGGCTCAAATAGTAGGGTGCGTGTAGGCAAACAGTTTTCAGACACTTTTGAAATCCAGAATGGGTTGAAGCAAGGAGATGCACTATCTCCTCTACTATTTAATTTTGTACTAGAGCATGCCATTAAATCTTTAGAGAATGAGGAAGGCCTACAACTGAATGGTATTAATAAGCTGTTAGTTTATGCTGATGATGTAGTACTACTGGCCGATAGCGAGGAGATACTAAAGGCCAACACGCACACACTATTGAGTAACACTAAGAAATTAGGACTGGAAGTAAATATCAGTAAAACTAAATATATGGTCACACATAGAAATACATTATATAATGGAAATGGACAGCTAATGACAAATGAGGGAAATTTTGAGGAATTGGCTGAATTCAAATACCTAGGAACAATAATCACAAATAGGAATGAGATGCACAAAGAAATTAAACATAGGCTCAATTCTGGAAATGCATGCTATTATGCATTGCAGAGACTTTTGATGTCCAACTCCTTTCAAAAAACGTTAAGCTGAAAATATATAAAACTATTATTCTACCAGTTATATTATATGGGTGCGAAACATGGACTCTTACTTTAAGGGAGGAAAGGAGATTACGAGTATTTGAGAATAAAGTTCTTAGGAAAATTTTTGGACCAAAGAGAGATGAACAGACAGGTGAATGGAGAAGACTACATAACAATGAACTACATGGTCTTTATAGGAAGCCAGATATAATAAGAACAGTTAAGTCCCGTAGACTGCGATGGGCAGGACATGTTGCGCGTATGGGGAATGAAAGACGTGCATGGAAACTTCTTGTAGGAAAGCCAGAAGGAAAACGCCCAGTTGGTAGACCAAGAATGAGGTGGGAGAACAACATTAACTATGATTTGAGGGAAGTAGATTATACAGGGAATGACTGGAAAGCATTAGCTCAGGATAGGGATGTGTGGAGAGCTTATGTCCGTGCGGCCATGAACCTACGGGTTCGATAGTGCCAGTGAGTAAGTAAGTAAGTAAGACCCTAAAGTTCATTGTTACAAGCTGTTGTCCTATTTCACGTGCCGATGTGTACTTGATAAATGCCTCCATCGCCACGATCGAAATAGGCCTATTATTGTTTCAACTTGTCATTTGTTGCAATAATGTTGATTGAATAACACGTGTCTCTTGTGCTTTGTTCCCAGTTTATAATGTCGAATAAAAGGAAAGAAAAATTAGTACCGAAGATAAAAAAATTGTGTTGCCGCTTAAAGTAAAATAGAGATGTTTGACCGTTTATACACGTTGGCGAGTCGTTTGCGTCTATATCGCACTGTTTTTATGTTAACGAATCAAGAAATCCGAAGACAAAATAAGGAATTCTATCGCAGAATTCACAGCTGAATATCAATCTTAATTGATTAATAGCGGCAAAACAGGAAAAAAATTACGAAGTTCTTTAAGTCCTTGCCTAAATCTGATAGTAATAATTAATAAAAATTGTTCAAAATCTCTCATTAATTGATTTTATTTTGATAATTTTTATTTTATTCTGTAACCTTGGAACGTATCCCCTATATACCCATACAAATTACCATTCCATTTTCGCGGCATATTTGTGGAACATAGGAACATATCCCCCGCGAATAAGGATATTTTTTTTTTAACTGTACGAGCAACTAATTTTTAAAACGTCTCTTGTCCATTTTCCTATAAATTTACATAAATATTCATATTCCTATAAATATACATGGGAAGTAATGTACATCGGATCTCTAAAGAAACTAACTAACTTCTTGGCACTATCGAACGCGTAGGTTCACGGCCGCGCGGGCATAAGCTCTACATACATCCTTATTCTCCCATGTCATTCCTGGCCTGACAACTGCGCGCTTTTCCTCTGTTTTTTTTCTACATTAAATGTTCATGCTCCTCTTTCATTCCCCTTTCGTGCCACATGCCCTACCCATCGTAGTCTACGAGATTTAGCGGTTTCTTATTACAATCGGTTTCCCATAAAGATCATGCAGTTCACTGTTATGTAGTCTTCTCATTTCGCCTGTCAGTTCATCTCTCTTTGGCCTAAAAAAAAATTCTAAGAACTTCATTTTCAAATACTCATATTTTCTCCTCCCTTAAAGTAAGAGTCCTGGTTTCGCATCCATATAATATAACGGGAATAACAGTTTTCTTATTTTTTAGTTTAACTTTTTTTTAGAGAAGTTAGGATAACTCATGTAATATATAATAGTATTCATTTCCAGAATTTAGCCTATGTTTAATTTATCCCATTCCTGTTTGTAATTAGCCTATTGTTCCTAGGTTTGTAGTCTATTTGCTTAAAATTGTATTTACTGTCTATTTAATAATTCTGTAACTCCTTGTTGACATCTAAAATTGTATTTTAGTGATGTTTGATTATTTTAGAAAATATTTTATTGTTTGCAATTTAGGGCCTATTTTTAAAGGCTATGGATAACTTTTCTCTTTTCTGTAAATTTTAGTAATAGATATACGTTTTCCTGAAATAGGCCTATACGAAAGCTCTAATACAAAAAGTTGCATTCTATTTCAAAATGAGCTTTTGGTTAAAATATTTTTAAAAATTAACATATTCCTGCGTTATGCAAAGACAGACTATTAATCATACATCCAGGTAGAATATTTAAAACATGAAATATTTATTTATGTATGCATTGTAAAATTATGTATGTATGCAACTGCGTGTATTTCCTGGAATGTCGACCTTGTTGTTAAGAAATGCCATCTCTAAGTAAATTGTTATTAACATTTCCAAGGCCACCTGTTGTTTTATTGTGAAAATAAAAATGAAGATCGCTACACGGATGACTGATATTGTTCTCTTTTGTTAGATAAGATAAAATAAAAAATAAAAACAAAAGCCGACCGGTACAACTCCTCCCATCGTCCAATCATCTTCATAGCACGTGCCTATTGTTCCACCAATGGATTCAGTTGCTAACTTTGACGCAAATAGCAAAATTATCCAATAGCGTCTACCATTACATGTTATTCTGTAAGGACAAAACTGTAATATGTGCCCCTGCAGATGGTATAGTGAACTC